>CM069859.1:199865739-200318239 GCA_036172795.1 Pelodytes ibericus
ACGGTCTCCAGTACTGCGTACAATACTCCAAGTGAGGTCTCACCAGTGCTCTGTACAATGGCATGAGCACTTCCCTCTTCCTACTGCTAATACCTCTCCCTATGCAACCAAGCATTCTGCTAGCATTTCCTGCTGCTCTATTGCATTGCCTCTGAAATAATTACTCCTAAATCCCTTTCCTCAGATGTTGACGTTAGGACTGTACCAAATATGCTATATTCTGCGTTTGGGTTTTTATGCTATTATTGTGGATTGTGGCTTAGGTTTGGGCCACACCACTTACCATTTGCTAGTTTCTTTATTAGTTTATTTCTTTATTTTTGTTTATGCTTTCAATAAAACTGTTATTTTATTTGGTGTGCAATATATTGCTATGGCAGTACAAAACCTACTGCTGACAGCTTTTGTCTCTTCATGCTACAAAAATATTTTCTAAAAGTAGCCTTTGAATGTTATTAATGAGCATTTTCTTTGGTTGTGTTTTACAGGTGTTGTTAGCACAAACATAATCATAGGAGCTATTGCTGGCACCATACTAGTGTTGGTGTTGGTGTTAGGAATTACAGCTTGGGGTTACAAGTAAGTTACCTTTCCTCATCGTATTATCTGTTTAATAAAGAGATCATACACCAGTACAACCCATAGGTGGCATGAGAGAGTTCAGAAACAGATGATACATACTACTACACCTTTTGCTAATGGATGTGACCTGCAGAGTAGGTATCATGGCTGCTGGGGTCTGGAGGGTCTGCTATTAAAAACCCCTGAAGGTAGGAACTTGCTCTCCTTTGCAAGTACTAATCTTCAGATCAGGGGTGCCAAAGTACAGACCTCCAGCTGTGGATGATCTGCATTTCCCATAAAACTCTGTCTCGTAAGAGACTGGCAGGGGAGTATTGCGAGGTGTAGGCCAAAAAAAGCTTGAGGGGCCATGGTTTGACACTGGAACTTTCGATGAATTACCAATCTGCTTTTGGAAAGACTATCTATAACATTGTGGATCCTTAGTCCATATCACAAGTCCAGTTCCTGATTGTACTTCCTTTAAGCGGTACTAGGGGGCGCACACATGCTGCAAGCAGGGGAAACAAGACTTCCATTCCACTGTAGTCTATGTGATGTGTAGCTCACATCTACCAACACATCAATGTTTAGACAAGGGCCACAGACATTTTTCACCCCTCTGCCGCGTATGATAGAATGACGCATTTGGAAAATAGACATTTTACAGTCTCATTTACTTTGTAAACTGTGATCACAAAGTACTGTTTAAATAACTGTTTGTTTGTTTTTCTCTTTAACATGAAAAGAAACTACGGCAGAGAGAGGTAAGTATAGTGAAACCTCCATCCCTCGCTTCTAGCGTCATCACTTTCATTAGTTTACATTGATTCATGTAGTACAGGGATGAGCAACCTTGCAACCCACACACAGGTGTCGGAATCGTCTCCCAACACCCTCAGCTGCCAGTGGTTTGCTGACCTAGAGTTGTGGGAGTTGATTTCTAACAACAGCTGGATGGCTGCAGTTTGCTCCGCCCGGGTTTCTAGTGCACCTGTATGTTTCTTAATGTTTGAAAAGCGGTACTTTATATTTACACCAAGCAGACAGCATTGCTGATCCATTGGAGTCTCCAGAAATGAATGGTAATAGCTGGCTAATTTTACTTTCGATTTTTACAAATCCAAACTTTTCGGAATGAGTGTTTAAAGAAAGACTTTTTTTAAATCCTTGCTTCATTAAAGGACTCTTAGTTTTCCTTATCCAGAATAAACCTAATGTGTATCTTTACAGATACACATGGGTTTACTCTCGGCCCTGTCTCAGAGCCGAGGCAGAGCCGTTCAAGAGGCTGGCATGCACTGACCGTGTCACCCAATAAGCATTGGGGCTTATGCCTGACCAAGGTCTGTGGGGTCAAATGGTCTTTCTGCTACTACACAGAGAGACCCTTGTTTTCTGATGCCATCAACAAAGGGGGTTGTTTAGTGGCTCATTAAATACTTTGTTACTACTTTATTATAACTCAGTCTGTCGGGTCCGGTGTTCTCTCTCTACAGGTCCCCCTCTATTGATCCCCTTAAAAAACAGAGATCTCTCATTGCACTAACAGTGAGAGACTGTCAGCGACAGCAACAGCCCCGATCCTGCCATTCAGAGGATATACTGGCATGTACCTTAAAAATGACATGCACGTTTACCCTCAAACTAGGGCCATTTATTTATTTACATCTGTATTAGAAACATAAGTGAAAAAATATTTATGACTATTTATATTACACCGAGCTCCATATCACCCACTGATGCTATGCATAACTTATCTAATGTCTGGAATAATAATATTAAAGAGAAACCTTTAGCTAGAAAAATGTCTTGCTGTGTTAAAGGGAAAATTTACTTCCACCAACCAAATAATACATATATACACTATGGAGTCTGTTTATTAAACAGTGAACAGGCAAGTGAAAAGCAGTAGGCAGGCCAAACAAAAAAAGCTGTGCTGGAAAGGCGAGCAACTATTCTAGCCTGATTTTTTCTCCTCCCTTGTCAGCCCACCACTAAACTCACCACTTTATCTTCTTGGGTATTCAACTCTAAGAAGCTAGTGAACTAAAGAGACTTTCCATATTTGGTTAGGTCAGACCCAGCCTGTTTTTGTCAAAGAAACGTTACCATTATTAAACATTTTGCAAACGTGGCTCCAATTTCACAGAACGTTTGTCTTGATAAATATATAACCCTGGTTTTGTTCCATGTTTACGATTAATGGCTTTATTACTCTTGGCTGTTGTGATCCCCAATTTCATCATTGCTCATGATGGGACTTGTTCTGTACATCTAATAAGCTATTGTTAGCTTATTATTACATAGTAATCGCTAGGTAACTTAGTTACATGAATGGCATGGTGTCTTGGTGTAAGGCGGACTTGTTATACCAACAGTCTGACAGGTGACGAAGAACACATTGTGGGTATAAAACACTGAATGCGTTAATATTACCCACAAATAGGGAGTTAGCGCTATACGCACCAAGGCCGAATTCTCGCTATGTGTGTAAGAGGTGCAATTACTGCCCCCACAAAGTGTCAGAGTTTAAAAAAAAAAGGTACAATTACTTTTATACATTTTTATCACTTTCTGACATTTTGCCCTGCATGAGTTTTATACAACCCAACCCCCCCCCCCCCCCCCCCCGCTATGTTATCTATTTATTATTCTATTAAAAATAGCAGTTCTTAGAATCCTTCACTGGAGATAAAACATATTTATATCTGGGAACTATTCTAGTCTCAGCCAGAGATTCTGTGATTTAACATCCGGTAGTCATGGATTGCAGTCACACAGGCACATTGTATGTTCTACATAGCTGGGAAGACCTTACAGTGTAATTATGGGATCCGAGGAACGTCAGGTAACTGAAATATTCTACATATCGGAGGAATTCATCTGTTACCTAAGCCAGGTGTTTTATCTACCTGGAAAGGGGTATGTCAGAAGAACCCTCCCTCCTCCCTCTGCCTTATTAAGTGCTGACTGACATTAATTTAGAACCTGCTTTTGAGTTAACATTTAAAGTTTCTTTAAACCTAAAATCACACTTGACCCTTTTGAGTTCACGTGAACTCTGCAGAACACTCAGACATAACATTCAACTCAACAGGTTATACATCTTAGCTGGATCCTATCTTGTTCATTTTCAAGAAAGTTTAGTGAGTGGGTGCTCTTATGGTCTATTGGGGAAGCACCACAGATCTCTTTTCCCCGCTCCCTTTCTGACAAGCACTAAGAAGAATGAGGGCCCTGGATTTAACATCATATTAAAAGATGACTATCTACTCTTGACTCTTCTATATCTCTCTCCCATAACTATGATAATGTAGGTGTGAGGGGTGGCCAATATAATTTGTGTGCCAGGTCCACCTCTCTTATTAACCCTTGTTTAGATTCCCAAAAAGCGTGTGGATACAACAGTATAACATATTGGTAGTTGAAGTCCTGATAAAAACACTGGGTTAGTGCTGATTGTACACTGCCCGGATAGTCTCACTCACTACACGTTTCACCTTGGTGCGGGCTTCCTCAGGTGATATTAGTTTGCGGTACCCCTTCCCCCTATATATGATCATTCTGCTATATGCCGTCCTGCCATTGGTTGCAGACATGCCACTTCAGATGCATTTTAATTAGTTCTAATGACATGCACAGTTTTTAGCATACACCAGCCATGGACTCAGTATGCTAGACATCCCTAAAAACCAATCATATCTCAGTTAGTATAAATAAGCACCTATCACAAACTACTCATAAATACAATATAACTGAGCTTCAGACAATTAGATCCTTTTGGATACGTACACTTGAATAAATGAAGTTAACCGACATAATAGGAGGATGTACATCTCCTAGCCTCTCCTCTAGACCACCAGGACATTCACAGCCCTATATAGGAGATAGCTGCATACCTTTCACCTCTTACTTCCTTAGCGGTAGATTACTCATTGTAACACTAACAGTTACGTAAGAGTACAGAGATTTAGTAAATGCATATATTAGTAAATGCATATCTGTCTTCCACCTGCACTTGGCAATATTTATGTGTTTTCCAAATATTTGTGAAACATGGACTTGTACATCAGACTGTAATAATTTGGGAATAACCACTTCATTGTTCTGAGAGTATTACAATGAGTTTTTGATGTAGGAAAAAGGTGTAAGAATGTTTTCAATGGTTTTTCTAAGATGCAGAATATGTACTGTCCCTGTTAATAGATTGTGCATATTTAGCTCATTAGAAATAGTGGACTTTCTAAAACAATTCAAATGATGAAAAGTGATAACTGCTCTGTTCAATGTAGCCTATACATTCAGTGCTGGACTACCCATAGTACACTTTAGGAATAGCTTATTAGCCAGCAGGCAGGGGGCACAAAGGATTAGGGTGTTCTGACAAAAGATCAAATAAAGGGTTTACAGTAAGGCTTCCTCACCATCTTTTCACCTGTTAATGAATTAATCACAAACCCATTTTATTTATCCTGCTACCATATGGATTCTTTGTTAGAGTGCACCATAAAGGAAGCCAGGCAGGGAGATCTGTGATGCAAAGGGCACACATCTCCCAGCCCTCCTCTAGACCACCAGAAAATGGTTGGAAAGCAGGCAGTTTAGAGCTGCAGAGCTTAAAGGTCCAGTTCTAGATCCATTTATATATACAGCCCAGATACTATTTCATGTGGTAAATGTATGAATGAGCAATGTCCAATGCAGCCGTTCACCCAAAAGTGTCCTAGCCATGCTGGCATTTACCATGTTCTACCATAATACTCAACATACTGTATATGTTCCATTTTCCTTATCTGTTTTTTTCCCTCTGAACTAATATTGCTTTCTGTCTGTTGTGTTACGTTTTCTGTCTCCGTGTGTCTTGTTTTCTGACTTTACAATATCTATTATGCTTTAGACAAATACCCCAGGGAGATTATGTAAAAAAGCCCGGAGATGTCGACTCTTTTTATAGCGACTTGCCTCCTGGAGTCAGCTCAAACTCAGCATCTAGTTCTAAGAAGAGGTCTGCTATTCTGTCGCATTTTCAGATATCTGCCTGTTCCATCCCACATTATTCCATTAGTCAGAACATTTCATTATTTTGCAGAAGGTTTGATTACTTTTTTTTCCCTTCCTTCTTTGTGGAATATTTATTAAGGATCTTATCCCTTTGTCTTTGACTTCAAAGTGGCCTTATAGACTGTGTTATATCAGTAGAGAGATTGATGTTTAAAGGTAGAGCCCCGAAAATGACTACTATTATTAATAATACCGCTATTACATTGTGAAACTACATTTTCTTCAATAAATGCTATGAAATTACCCCAAATTTTGAGTTTTTGGCTGTATGCAAAATGTATTAAAAAAAAAAAAAAAGGCCCCTCCCAAAACATTGTCTAATTATATTGTCCTATTTTTTATGACTAAATATAGTTACATATGTCTGGATTTGTACTGCCCAAACGTTGTGACCCCAACTGAAATTCTCATCATCCTCAGCCACTCTGGATCTGTAGTTCAAGAACCTTTTGGAGATTGTGATTAGATCCTAATCAATTATTTCCAATGAGTTTTGCTTATAAAAAAAAAATGACAATATTATAGTTAGTCGCTTCTTTGGAAAAGTTAAAAATAGTGACTTTTTTCCAATGTATTCATGAAATTCTACTTACAATGCTTCATGTTGGGATCTTTTACATCCACGCAATATTTCTTCCCTCCTTAGGGAATAATCACACAAAAATGCATACAGTGACACGCACTTGTGTATAATCACCCAGCTACTTTGAAGTCAAAGAAGATTGTTGATGTTAATATTAAGAACAATGGCTTTACTAATAGGCTGGAATTGTATGGGAAAATAGAGAAATAGTACTAAGCTACAAAACAGTACCATTAACTGGCATAGATTAAAGCAATGTATAGACATAAAAACACACAAAGGAGCATGGAGAGCTTCCTATAGGTGGTTTTCTGTATAGGACATAGACATGTTTTGCAAGAATACCAGATACATGTCTACAAATAGTAAATAAATGTTGAGATTTCAAATATATAGGCACAGTACTTTCTAGGATAGAAAGACAGACAAATAATAATCCTTGCTTTGTTATTTTGTCTGTCTCTCTATCAATTGCTCCATCTCATCTTTTAATATAACAATTTAACGGCATACGTAACTTGAACACATATAGCAAGCTAGTATACTTAGAATAGGTATGCATTTAGACATGTTAGGTGTGATATAACTGGCATGATACATTTACATGCATATATACATCGATGGATATGTTATTTATTACAATAATTGTAGACAGAAAAGTTGGGTTTTTCTCTGGTAGAACATATCCCATCGTAATCCTGTTGGAAAGTTCTATATATTCTTTTCTGTAGAAAGTTTATAATCACTTGTGTCTCTGAGATGTAGTGCTCGGAGGGTAAAATAATAATGATTAGGCATTTATTATCTGCCCTTAGAAAATCAAAGCTTATGCTGTTACTTAGTCATTGTACTCTTGAAGAGGGTTCCATTTGTATGAGTCAAAACGAACCAGTGTATTAGTTCAAACACACTGAATCCCATTTACTGTTTTTCGTTTCTTTTGATGAGCTTTGTATTCCAGCCCTTGTCATTAAATAAGTTAATAGGTTGTCTTCATATTCCTGTCTCAATCACTTTAAAAAAAAAAAAAAATCTTTGTTGTCATGTATCTAAAGCTTTGTTTTGTTACGTTGGTTAAATAGTAGAAACAGGAGTACTTAAATCACATAGTATACATCTGATCTGGGCAGATGAAGGCAATCAGCCCTGTCTTTTGTATGCTTGCAGATCTAATGGTTTGTCTCATTCATGGAGCGAAAGAATCCCAGACACGAAGCATGTTTCCGATGTCTGTGAGAATGGGCGCCCAAGGAGTAACTCCTGGCAAGGTAATTTGGGGACACTAATGATTCACGTGACATAGCAAAGTCTAGATAGTATAGAAACTGGTTTTTTTTTTTAAATATGAGAGAAGCACAAAGGTATTGTGATGATGGGCGTTTGGGATGGAACCTCATAGTTAACCGAGTGCAAAACATATTATGAAAAGATCAAAAATACATACAAACATTGACTATCCCACAACTGTACAATAAATTAATCTCGATGCAACGCCATGTAGCTTAGATCAAACAAGTAACAATATGTATAGCTAATTTACCGGACATCTCATTCTAATCTGAGAAGGAATATTACCCTTATATAAAAACGTGCATCGAGGATAGAACATTTATTCATGGGTGTAAAAGTGAGCAATACATAACAAAATATATACCAACAACACACAAACTAAGACTTTTTTGGGAGGTCTATAGGGGCAGGGGGAGGGAGCAGTAGCTGTCTGGAGCCAGAAACTTAGTGCAAAAAATTTTGGACTGACATTGAACCACAACACATAGGAGTTATTTATAACAGTCAGTTTGGGGCAAAGGGGTGTAAAATGTAGGAACATTCCATAAGTTTCCATGGTGACTGCTCCACTTTTAAAAAATTTGTCCACAAATTGACTTTCACAAATAACCTGATAATTATATTGAACCTTGTGCTTGAAGGCCCGAGGAAGAGTAGAACAGTAGACCTTAAATTATGTTTCCACCTACAAAGGAGAGAAGAGGGTTCTGTAAATACCCTAAGAACACTATAATAATGCTCAAGATCAAACTTAATATCTGGCAAGGCCTTCTCTTTCTCTTATTAGTTAAATCATCCTATTTTCTCTAACGTGTGGATCTGTTTTTGATTTCTAGGCAACATAAGCAGCAGCAGAAAAAAGTTAAGAGGGAAACGATTCAGACCACGTTCCAATTCTACCGAGTAAGTACAATCCAAATCACCCTACGCATGCTTTAGTAAACCTACCTCCACTGGTTTGGGTTTAAATTGGCTCTATGCACACACAGCTTCCGACAAAGTATCCACAAATAGATTCATACATCATTCTCTTGCATGTGTAGCATTAGCAGTAGAATGCTACTCCGAAATGGCTTTTTATAACAAGGTTTCTTGAAAAGATACTTGAAGCTGGATTTTGTATCTTTGAAAAGCTTGCTTTTACATACCTTCTGGAAAGGAAATTGAATAAATATTTTCTACTTAACCATAGAAGTTGATTTTTCATCCTTCCTGATGTCACTTCTCCCAAACCCGTGCTATGCATTTTGGATTATGCAGATCACCTATGTTATTGTAATATACATGGAAAACAAGGTTCAAACAAATCAGTTTCGTAGGCCAGTTGGATATAATTAAGACAAATCTGCAGCGTGCCTAATTCGATTGAACACTTGGTGGCGCTTCTCCTGCCCCCCTGGTTGGGCACACCCACTGCAAATAGTGGTTGGACAGGAAAGCATGCCACACCCATCTTCACAGTTTTTTTGGGATTATAGAGATCACCTATATTATTTTTATATACCCGGAAACTAAGGTTGAAAGAAATCATTTTCGTAGGCCAGTTGGACATAATTAAGAAAGCTTTCATTACTTAAAAATAATTTATATGAATATATAATGTTACATTAGTTATCTGAAAATGGTGATAATCCTTACAGTGTATAGAAGGGCCCCGCAAAATCATAGCAAGACAAGATATTTTGTTATTGTTGTTGCTCTACTTTTGTTGCTTGAAAATGTTGATTTTTCCTTAAAACATAATTTTATCTTATTCAGATTGAAATCCTTAAGATAATGTGTCAAGCTTGTGACAACTATTCTGTGGTTCCATGTGATGTGCAGAATTGCTCTCTGCCCTCATCACACACATATATAGCTTGAAACATATAGATATATGTAAAGAAACAAGCGGAATCACAGTGTGATTCTTTGAACCCTGAGAGCGCCATTCAGTGACGGGAAAATGTCCTACCTCGTCCAAGCAAATGAGGAAGGAAGTTGAGGAGGACACCAACGAATCACATCATAATGGATTCCATCTGTTTGTTCTGATGTATATATGTACTAACCCAAATGGGTCTGGATATATTCACTAAACAGTGAACTGTGGTGAATTGATAATAGAGATGCTGGAAAGATAATGTCACTGATTAATGAATAGATCCTAAACGTATCAAAAGCACCACAGTGAATTAGAATTATTGAAAGAGCATTAAATATTTAAAGTTGGTTATATCCCTATTTTCAAAATGCATACATGTGTGTAATATTCATTAATAGGAAGTAAGATGTCTGTTGCCCTAACACCTAATCATTTTTTAGTGTGGTGAGATAGCTGTCTCTGACTACAGAGTCTGTTCAAATCTCAAGGTCACAGGTTCGAATCTTGTCAACTCCGCCCTTAATGCTTTCAAGGTCAAGAAATGAGTATCAGCAATGGGGTATTAATAACATCTATAATTTACCCGCCACTCCAGTTAAATTCGAGAGCTTAAAAGCACCTTGAGTCCCTCTGGGAGAAAGGCGCTATATAAATACTAGTTATCATTATCATCATTATTGGCTTACAGTCAAACAGGCTTTATAATAAATGAATTGGCTTTGTCATTTAGATTTTGATCATTTTTTTGTTTTTAAAACTTCACTAACGGTTTTTGTTACAAATACATGACAAGACACAGAGCTGGTTGAAACCACGCCCCTTTGTATGTACTTGAAGCGGCTGAGTTCACCAGAGAGAGGTCTTTTGGATGGTAGTAGCTAATGACTTTGCTAGAGGGGAGCATGGAAGCTGTTGTAGAGTGAGGCAATGCTACTTGAATGGCTGTGGAGGTTATATAAGATTTGTGTTTTGATCAGTAAGTTTCAATAAGAACTTAATCTATACATTTATATTTCTGCGCAGTGATGATGGTAAATTGAAGCGCAAACAATTCAGATAGTTCTCAGTGATGGGTAAACCACGTGCCATGTGCTCTGCAAATGGCAAAATCAAATGGTAAATCAATTTATTGATGCTTTTCTAGCCTTTTCCTAAAATGTTCTTCAGCTGCGTATTGCCTTAACCAAAACTACATAAAAAGCTATACATATCATCAAACATTAATTATGATGCTTATTAGCGAACTACCTTAAACGCTTCAGATATCATCAAGCATTAATTATGATGCTTGTGAGGGAACTACATGAAGAATTATGGGAACTACATGAACTGTTATGGATATCATCAAACATTAATAATGATGCTTGTGAGAGATCTACAGGAGTTGGTATGAATATCATCAAGCATTAATTAGGATGCTTGTGAGGGAACTACGTCAAACACTATGGATATCATCCAGCATTAATTATGATGCTTGTAAGAGAACTACATAAAAAGCTATAGATACCATCAAACATTAATGCTACAGATATCATTAAGCATTAGTTATGATGCTTGTGAGGGACCTACATCAAACACTATGGATATCATCAAGCATTAATTATGATGCTTGTGAGGGAACTACATGAAAAGATATAGATACCATCAAACATTAATGCTACAGATATTAAGAATTAATTATGATGCTTGTGAGGGAACTACATCAAATGCTATGGATATCATCAAGCATTAATTATGATGCTTGTGAAAGATCTACAGGAGTTGGTATGAATATCATCCAGCATTAATTAAGATACTTGTAAGAGAACTACATAAAAAGCTATAGATACCATCAAACATTAATGCTACAGATATCATTAAGCATTAATTATGATGCTTGTGAGGGAACTACATCAAACACTATGGATATCATCAAGCATTAATTATGATGCTTGTGAGGGAACTACATAAAACACTACAGATATTATCACGGATTAAGTATGATGCTTGTGAGGAGCCAAAGTTAGTCCGTGACATTTATCCTTAAGAATGTTGTTGGGAGCTTTTTACTTGCATAACTTTGGAGCATGCACAGAGGGGAACTTTTCCCATTGGCTGATCGCCACTATGTAATAGCATGCCCATTGGTTTAAATGTGTATTTGTGGTGAGAGTGTAGGTAGAGTGTACAAATATAACAAAAAAGAATGACGGATTCAGGCCACATCAGTGACCTGAATGTTGAGCCAGCCAGGCATCCTCGATGTGCCTCCAAATACGTTCATAATTCATAGCTGATTCCATGCAAATATCATCTGAAACCCATTCAGCCAAAACATGTCCGAAACGCCTCAAAATACCCATTAAACCCTGTGAGATAACTACATTCCACGTGAATTCAGAATAGTACAATGCTCAATTTAAGAGCACACTGGAATTCCAGCTGTCCGTGTGAAAAAAAAGCCCTTTAAAATATTTCATAGTGTACTTTAATGGGTTTAAAGTTGAATTATCCAGCTCAGATCAGGAGAATTGAGATGGGTGAATTCGGAGCGTGTTCAGTGTGATCGGCGCACATCGGGTAGCCGAAAATCTATGGTTTTCATGGTGAAAATGTCCCTATCCGAACACCTCCGATGCTTCAGTCGCCAAACAGCCCGAAGTTCCAATTCGGACCCAAATTCAAGGATAATGAGTAGCCGCTTTTCAGCAATTTGTGAAATTCTGCTTAAATGCCTGTCCATGTTGGTACATTTCAGTGTATATTGTGTAGACCCATATGACTTTCACACTTGCTCAAGTACAGAATTTGCTTGCCTTTGAGTGGTGGCAAGCAGTGCAGCACACTTACTGTGTTACCTAACTTGACCCCATCGTGGTATGCTTATGAAGATTGGGCTACATTGGGTAACTCAAGATTGCCAAGCAGTTTACATTTTACTGATTACAGCCTTGGAGTTCCAATTGTTGTTAAGTGTCCCTGAATAAAACTGTTTTGTTGTTACCACAATAACTTTTTATCAGCACCAAATCTGCTCTCTTACTTCTAGATTCATTTTATTGGTTTTCTTTCTAAGAAACTCTGCATCTCGTTGTAAAAGCGCTAAACGTGAACTCACCATAACCAAAAGGCCAGCCGTTCTAACCCATTATATATGGAATAAATACACCAATAAGATGCTCACCCATCATCCCTGTTTAAATAATCAGAATAGGCATGCAGGAAGAATTGTGTCATCAGGGAAGAATAAATCCATTGATGGAATAACCTAGTCATTCAGTATATCCAGGTAGTCAGCTGACCTCATTCAGTATATCCAGGTAGTCAGCTGACCTCATTCAGTATATCCAGGTAGTCAGCTGACCTCATTCAGTATATCCAGGTAGTTTGCTGACCTCATTCAGTGTATTCAGGTAGTCAGCTGACCTCATTCAGTATATTCAGGTAGTCAGCTGACCTCATTCAGTGTATTCAGGTAGTCAGCTGACCTCATTCAGTATATTCAGGTAGTCAGCTGACCTCATTCAGTATATTCAGGTAGTCAGCTGACCTCATTCAGTATATCCAGGTAGTCAGCTGACCTCATTCAGTATATCCAGGTAGTCAGCTGACCTCATTCAGTATATCCAGGTAGTCAGCTGACCTCATTCAGTGTATCCAGGTAGTCAGCTGACCTCATTAAGTGTATCCATGTAGTCAGCTGACCTCATTCAGTGTATTCAGGTAGTCAGCTGACCTCATTCAGGTAGTCAGCTGACCTCATTCAGTGTATTCAGGTAGTCAGCTGACCTCATTCAGTGTATTCAGGAAGTCAGCTGACCTCATTCAGTATATCCAGGTAGTCAGCTGACCTCATTCAGTGTATTCAGGTAGTCAGCTGACCTCATTCAGTATATTCCGGTAGTCAGCTGACCTCATTCAGTGTATTCAGGTAGTCAGCTGACCTCATTCAGTGTATTCAGGTAGTCAGCTGACCTCATTCAGTGTATTCAGGTAGTCAGCTGACCTCATTCAGTATATTCAGGTAGTCAGCTGACCTCATTCAGTATATCCAGGTAGTCAGCTGACCTCATTCAGTATATTCAGGTAGTCAGCTGACCTCATTCAGTATATCCAGGTAGTCAGCTGACCTCATTCAGTATATCCAGGTAGTCAGCTGACCTCATTCAGTATATCCAGGTAGTCAGCTGACCTCATTCAGTATATTCAGGTAGTCAGCTGACTCATTCTTTGGGCACATAATGTTGCTGAACCTAGACCTGACATGATTACAAATCAAACATATATTTACACGACAAACACCTTGTTATTGTTTATGTGTAAAGCAACATCATATTCTGCAGTGCTATACAAGGCCAAGCCACGGTGAGGATCAATAATTATTATGATTTGGGCTTGGGGCATTATATAATTAATTTTGTGGTCCACAGGTAAATGCTGGCCTATAGCCCCAAGGGTGGGCATTATTATTACATTGGGAAACACAGCATATGCCAGCCTCCAGCCCCAGTGTGGGCCATTATTACTATATTGGGGGTCACAGGCACAGGCCTCTGAGCCCTTGCAGGGCCGTATTTATTTCTGTTTGTTCCATGGAATTGTGTGGACCAGTGACCCCATGGGGCCAATAATTATATGTATAGGGGGGTCAGGCATGTGCCAGGCCGGTGGTCCGGGATAAGGGGCTATAACTATTTATGTTTGATGATCGTGGTCCTCAGGGATACCATAATTGGATTTGGGTGGGGGTATGCTGGGGGTTCGAAGGGTGACTATTACAACACCAATCACATAGCAAAACAATATCTTAGGTTAAACATTGGTGGTATGAGTTAAATTGTTCAATGTTGACATTGATGGATGTGTTGGGTGCTGGTACATATCTAGTGTATTTAGATCTCAGCACTTCCTCCATCCTGGTGGCGTCATATCTTCACCCTTTCAATGCATGACCTAAATAAGTAATAATTAAACCTTTTTAAAATAATAACTATTTAAGAAAAAATCTTTGTTACTAAAGCCCATGTTTACCAGGCAGCTTTCTGCCAGGTCACATTATTGGAATATTTCTGAATTATTTGTAAAAATCCAGCACATTTTAACAGTGGCAGATCTTCCACACACTGGGAGGGTTTATAAAGGGAAACATGATGGAATGGCTGTTATCATATTTATAACAAGCATTGTACCTGTTTTTTTTTTTTTTTTACATCCCAACACTTTTTTGATCTTAAAGGTTGGCAGAGTTTTTTGTGTGCACAATTTCAGGTGTACCATTGCACCTTATATTTGATAAATGGGAAGCACTCCTGTAAATGGCACCAGAGAAATCTGGGAGTGTGGAATGGACTCAGGTAGCGCAAATACCTGACTTTGTTGGCAGTTAGCATGATACATTGGTGCACAATAAGATTGCACCAATATTAGGCAAACTTTCTATGAGGCCACGTTTATATTGCTCCCCCCCCCCCCCCCCGCCCCCCCATTCAGCCTACTTCCGTTCTAAACCATTTAAGTCGGACACCGTCAAAGTATCAATAACAAACACTATAATGCCAATTTTTGCAATCAAAATGTTCTATAAGAGGGAGGTACTTTAAATCCAGACATATAATACATATAAACAAATTCCACCATATAATCAGTTGTGCTAATACGGAGTCTTGTTTTGGAATGTCCATTCACTGGTGTCCTACACACTCCACTTAAGGTTGAATTAGATACATTTAAATTAAATATACCTAAATACAGACTCCTAGGCCTGCTCTCACTTGCTTAGCCCAGTGATTCTTGTTTTTATAGCCATTCTAAATTATTGTGATATTGAACCAGCACCGGCTGTACCCATTGACTCCGATACACTTCCTTTCATTGCCTGTTTATCTTCACAACGCGTCATCCTTTTTATTTTACCATCTCCGTATCCACCATGATTAATGAAGGATGTCTGTGCCGAGCTTGTCTTGTGTTCTCAGATTGTATATTTTTCTCCTTTCTCTGTTCTGTTCCTTCTGTTGCTTTCTGCAGGTATTTTAACCCATGGTACAAAAGAGAACATTATGTAGCTAAATGGGTAGAAGATGTGAATAAAAACACAGAAGGACCGTACATTAGGTATAATGTAACCGTTCTTTAATGATGGTCATGTCACCAAAACCTGTTATGATGGTGCTTGCTACTTGTAGATGTATATATCTTTTTATATATATATGAACACACGCACATGTATGTATAGATATATATATGTACATATATTTTTATATGTGTGTTTGTGTGTACGTATATATTTAAATGCAAGGTGTATAAGTATACATATATGAATCTTATATGTATACATCCATGTATATGAGGGTGCACCTTGTATTTCATTCATGTCAGTTGACTTGCAAAGGATGTGTGTTCGTTGGCTGGCTGTGTTTATGGCTTTATGTAGAGATATTAAGCACAGTGCATATTAACTACTGTATTTTAGTGACGCGGGATGTTCTTGTGCATGATTAGCTGTCACCATTGAAAGTCCATCACATCTAGACTTCTCATGTTACCATTCAGCGAGATCCAGTCATATCATTTCTTCTGCTCTGTTGCATCAAATCTTGCGGGAAAGTTGCTCTCCATAGAGGACCACACACATCTAAGAAGAAGCCTGGCGATGGGAGAGTTCTAGAATTCAGCTCTAGGTTACTGTTAGCTTACAGCACGTATAATATAGTGCAATGTAGTTGAGAAGCTCCATCTTAGTAACCCATACCATTTTCAATGATGTTGAAGGCATGACTGAGCACACATGGCATCTTACTGTTGATTTCTCTGCCCTCTCTCCCCTAGACCGCTAGTAAATAAATCTGTGGCTCTCCAGCTACAGAGGAACTACGAACTATTATTAAAACCTTATTTTTATGACCCTAAAAAATTGTGAGTGGAGGGCATCCCAATTACAACTTAACAACTCCTGACTCACCGAGCTACTTTAAGTTTCTCAAGACATGTCCACGTTGTCCATTACCCAGATTGACTTCACTTGGCCCAGCTGCACTTAAACGGTTCAGGAGAGCTGGCCATGCATTTAGCTTTGAGTTTGGTATGGCTTTTTTTTTTTTCTGGAGAGGAAGCCACCAAATTTCCGATTCTCTAAGGCAGTTGCCAGTAAAATGTAGACCTTCATTTTACCCACTGTAACCCTGATGCATTTTGCCATTTGTGTCCCTGAGTAAAATGGCAATGTGGTCACCGTAGCCGAATTTAATCCTTGAGTTGCTCCAAGATGTGCCCGCGGGGAGGCAGTTACTCAGTGAGGTGCAGTTCTAGTGAGATGAACATTTCATAAAACCCATTTGACTGTACACTGTGCAGGGATACGCCTAGTGAACTTCTCCATTGGCCCTGCACAGTGAATACCTAAATATTTAAATAGTATTCTTCTCAACTCACCTGCAACTAGGGTTGCCACCTTTTCCTCAAAAAAATACCGGCCTTGGTATTGTCTCCATAGACTTAACATTGGCCCGATGCCAATTTTTTACCGGCCTGTCGGTAAAATACCGGCCAGGTGCCAACCCTACCTGCAACTCACTTTAGTAAGCAGCTCCCATGGTACATTACCTGAAAAATAATGACCTCTGAAGTTCACATATCCCCAATGTTATCAGAGATTGATGGGTATTAGTGGTTCATCGAGAGCTGGAGAGCAGGAGCCTGCCTATACGGGTACTAACTAGGCATTAATAAAGCACTTTTAAAGTGATATTATTACAGTTTTTACCTCTATGCTGTATGCTGCAAAAAGTAGATAGCCACATGATGATGCTGATATTACACTGCAAGGTAATAGTTTCTTCTGCTGCCAGGGTTGGCTAGTGCTTGTTATGATGTCACCTCCATCTAATTGTACCGTATTGGCAGACTGCTATAATAATAAGCTGAATTTGCCACTGCTCACTTATTTCTTGGAACTATGTATTAATGTGAAGCATGTGTTTTTTTGTGACATTGATTTTCATATGAATGTAAATATTTATACTGTTACATTTTATTAGAAATAAAAAGTTTTGCATGAATTTTGCGTACTTATCAATTTATCACACATAGATTAACTCATGCAACAATTATATATTCTTAGGCGCTCTTTTAAGGTGTAATTTATAATCTAAAGAACAGTAATAAGGGGGAGACATATTTTTAGTAATAAGTGTTATTCCAGGCAGGGCCGGCATCAGACTGTTTGGTGCCCCTTTCACAACAAATGGTCTGGGCCCCTCCCTCCCCCTCTCCATTTCTCCTGCACGCCATATTGCCCCACATCCTTTTCCGTAGCACCACCTTGCAAGACCATACACATTTGAAACAGCACCCAACTTGCACTCACAGGTCTTGCCAGAGCACCCACAGGTCTTGATATAGCACCAAGAAATTGCATTTACAGGTCTTGTCATAGCACGCAGATTGCACCCACAGGTCTTGCCAGAGCATCAAGAGTGTATTTACAGGTCTTGCCAGCACCCACAGCTCTCCAAACAGCACCTAGCTGGGACCTAAAGGTCTTTCCAGAGCAGCTATATTGCAACCACAGGACTTGCCATAGCACCTAAATTGCAAATCCAGGACATGCCCCAAAGACCACCCAGATTGCAAACAAAGGACATGCCCCAACCAGCACCCAGATCGCACACAGAGGACATGTCCCAGCCAGGACCCAGATTGCTCTCAGAGGACATGCCCCAGCCAGCACCCAGATTGCACATCCAGGACATGCTCCAGCCAGCACCCAGATAGCACTTCCAGGACATGCTCCAGCCAGCACCCAGATAGCACATCCAGGACATGCTCCAGCCTGCACCCAGATAGCACATCCAGGACATGCTCCAGCCAGCACCCAGATAGCACATCCAGGACATGCTCCAGCCAGCAGCCAGATAGCACATCCAGGACATGCTCCAGCCAGCAGCCAGATAGCACGTCCAGGAAATGCTCCAGCCAGCACCCAGATAGCACATCCAGGACATGCTCCAGCCAGCACCCAGATAGCACATCCAGGACATGCTCCAGCCAGCACCCAGATAGCACATCCAGGACATGCTCCAGCCAGCACCCAGATAGCACATCCAGGACATGCTCCAGCCAGCAGCCAGATAGCACATCCAGGACATGCTCCAGCCTGCATCCAGATAGCACGTCCAGGAAATGCTCCAGCCTGCATCCAGATAGCACGTCCAGGACATGCTCCAGCCTGCATCCAGATAGCACGTCCAGGACATGCTCCAGCCAGCACCCAGATTGCACACCCAGGACATGCTCCAGCCTGCGTCCAGATTTCACACCCAGGACATGCCCCAGCCAGAATCCAGATTGCACATCCACGACCTGTCCCAGCACCCAAATTTCACACCGAGTACTTACCCTAGCCAGGACCTACATTGCATCCACAGGAGTTCTCTAGCACCGAGGTTGCATCGACAGGACTTCCCTGGTGTCTAGTGGTGGGCAGTTGAATGTCTGTGTGCTGCCAAGGTGCTCCTCCCATGCTCATTACACGTCTGGTGTCTGAGCGCTGGCAGATCACGTGACCCTTGACACTCAGAACACGCACATGTAGCACGAGGAAGGATGTCTATGCATCTGGGCAGTGCACAGACATCCAGCTACCTGCTCTCTCTACGTCCACAGAGTGGGCTGGTGAGGGAATATCTTCACCATTCTCCTTACAACCGTAAGTGAAGGAGATCTTAGCCAGTCAAGACTCCTGCTTTGCTGAGAATTCAGAGTCTTTCTGAGCTCAGTGGTAGCTGCACCAGCCAGCATCAGGTAGGAAGCAGATACTATATGTGACTGTGGATGTATGTGACTGTGTCTGTTTATATGACTGTCTGTATGACTTTGTGTATGGGAATGCATGTGTGTAACTGTGTGTATGGGGCTGTATGGGTGTGACTGTGTATGTGTTTCATTCAGTGACAGTGTTTGCTTTACTTTTACAGACACACACACAGAATTATACACACACTAATTTAAATATGCATGCACATACACATAAACACATATTATTTATATAAATTATTGGGAAGCTTTGGGGTATATATATGTATATACAGTCACACACATAATATACAAAATACTATGTGTGTGACTGTACATATATTACAATATAAATATATTATTTAACAGGGAATATCCATGGTTCCCAAAGCTTCCTAATTAATTCTATAATATAAATCATATGTATAAGTATTTTATGTGTTTGTGACTGTGTGTGCATATATGCGCATGTGTGTGTGGTCTCACCCGCGACACTCTCTGTCCCTGAATGGCACAGATTTATTGTGGTCACCCAAGTCACAAGGTGATGTCATCAGCAGGCACCACAGACACATGGAAAGCCCATTATTCTCTCTATTGTACGAATCCTCCTGATCATTTCCCACACTCTACACTCCCAGCAATGTTTAGTTTGACAGTGTCACTTTAATTGAGGTATTGCTAATAGCTGATGACAGCACTTTGTCAGCATTGATACTGCCCTCCTTCACCACCTATACAGCTTTACATCATTAGCTAATCATTTTACTGATATTCAGGATATTGGTGAGAGACAGACTTAAGTTGCTTTTTTAAAACACTTTATAGAAAGGCGCATGCATTGGTTAGCTGAATTAAAGAGGACAAGTTATAATCTATTATGCATTCTTATTAACCAGGTCCCATTACAATAATTCTCTTTGCGGTATTGTAATGATATGAAGCAGTTAAGATCAAAGTACTATTGTATTTTGCAGATTTGTACAAATTATTTCTCTTTTCTTATTGTCATGCTGCATAAAAGGCAACTGTTTATTATTATATTGTTTCTCCAAGTCAAGAAAAAAAAATGAAAGAAATGAATTTGATGTTAAATAAAGTAAATAAAATAATTAATGTAACACTCTGGGTTAATTTTTTTTTTTTTTTAAGTATAATGAGTTAAGTTGTGAAATGTCACTAATGTTCAGTAAATAAATCTACTATGCAGCAGTTAATGCAGCTATACAAACATTGCACAAAGTATACTACATTATGGGCATCTACTAACTTCCCACAATACACTGCACAGGATGACTGCCCAGACCCCAGGGTGTAGATGAACTTTGTCCCTGGTCCTATATTCCAGGGTAATAAATATGCTGCGATAATTAAGATATTCTGCACTGGGGGCCATTGTTCCAAAACTAGATTCAAGGTATAAATGAAGAATTATATTAAAGGGACTTACAAAACGCCAAGCAAGTGCCTAAATTAGGAGAAAAATGTCATTTTGTCTGTAGAGTGATGTCACCTTCTGATGACATCACCTATGGCTTGATATCAGGGGTGGACTCACAACTCGTGGGGCCCCCGGGCAAGAGATGGGCATGGGGCCCCCTTGTGCCCACCCCATGTATTGCCCACGTGCAATCCCTGCCCTCCAAATGTGACAATCTGCCCCAAAACTTCTTATTCTCTACATTCACAGTATGAGCATTGAGGAGAAATATCCCATGTTCAATTGAGAAAACAAAGCTTAATTTCTTAGCACCTGTAGAGCGTTCATGGTCTTTCTTCCCCCCCAGCCAGCCATTTGGCCACCAGAGAGGAAGTACAATCCAGAGTAAACTGGTCAGGTGCCTTTAAAATCGCTTGTGTCACCCTAATGCCACTTAGGCTCGGTTGGTCTATGACAGAAAGTGTCACTGTCAGTTGTGTATTTTTACTTTATTTTTTTTATAAATTTTTATAATTTTTGAAACTGTAGAATTTGGAAGAAAGTATAAAGACATTGAAGTAACTTTAATCGTGTGACACACCATATGCAGTGTTTTAGTATTATTGAACCAGTAAATATATGCCAAAGAGTAGAAAAGCTAAAAGGCTATAACACACATTGGTTGACGCAGCGATTATTGTAATATTAAGCATTATTTCAGTGTACAAAGCTTTTGTACTTTCACCAAATATGTGTAACACTTACTTCCAACAAAAGGCAGGGATTACACACTGTTTGTGTCATTCCTGACAACACAAGAACAAACAGTCACATGCGCACATAATCACATATATGCACACATACAGTGCAATACATATAGTCACAAACACAAATACAGTTACGTACACTTAGTCACACACACACACACATACTCTGTATGGGCTTCTTACCTGGTGCTGGCCGCAGGCAGGCTGCTGAGGATTATACATGTGATCAGACAATCATGAGAGGCTTCAAAATTCACAGTAAATTCGAGAAGTCTCACATGACCTCATTTAGAACTCTCATTTCCGGACTCTGCATTGTCCCAGAATGAGGCTAACCAGGACATAAATTATTATTACTGGAATGTCCCACGCAATCTGGGACATATGGTCACCCTAGTTGAGGCCCATTCTGCTACACACCAGACTGAAGGCTGGCAGTAACCTGCTGGTGTCAGCTAGCAGTAATAATTATAAATAGGCTTATATATAAAGGTCATTTCTGCAAAGCACCATTCAAACAAAATACCATAGCATTTGTTACATAACAAACTTGGGAAAACATTTTGTGAAGCTCCTGCTTCTCACTCCGAGTGGTGTGTCTGTGTGTTCTCACGGGCGGGAGAAAAGGATCTGTGAATGAAAACTGAAATGTGAATGCTAATGTGAACAGCTAGGAAGGATGACACTGTAGCAGGAAGTAGCAGGCTGACCATGAGACAGACACAAGATGCCGGCACTGTAGTCAAAGAAGGAGCACAGAACACACTGAAGATTGTTATTACTAGGGTTTAATCTTTCTTTAAACGAGCCATAATTTGAGCAAAGTCAGCAGAGCTATCACTATGTCCTGCCTGCCAATGGATGATCTGTCTTGTGTGCTCTGTGGGATTTGATGTCACATGTGACGTCATCCAGAGGTTGGGTGAGCTAAGACAACAGCATTGTCCTGATTGAACCTTATTTTATTATGAAACCATTTGGATATTTAATGCCATTGTGTACTTTGTTTTGTAAAAATAAATATATAACCTCCAACAAAAATAGTGCATACATAGCATTCAAAGGTTAGTGTGTCAAGTTTTTAATGTAAATTGTAATAAAAATAAATAAATAAAAGCAGAATATAGAATACAGCATAACATTACAAATGCATGATTATATATTCTGCAACTCCAGGACTTCTCTTGATCTTAAAGAGACACTACCACTTACATAAGATAAACACATATGTATGTCACTGTTTTTTTTTGTTTGTTTTATATGTTTGAATGAATTGCATATAAAAGTAAAAATAAAACTAGGTGTCTATTGCCTGCATCCATTTTGTAAATATTACCTATGATGCAACATTTTCCAAAATCTTCCCGTAAGTCTCATTTTACAACTGTGGGCAGAGCCTGCTTGATGATGTCATAAGATACACCGCTTTTCTCTTACTGGCTTCTTTGTAGCATGGTGGGCAGGACTAGGTGGCAGTGTACAACTTTTGTTTTACCTGTCTTCTTACACAAGAGAGAGGAGATTGACTTGATAACAGGGTCATAACTCTGCCCCTTGTGATGTAATAGTTACATTACCCTCCAATTCAATGCAAGTCTATGGTCAGAATTCAGACTTATAGACACAAGATAAAACCTTTTTAAATTTTTTGGTGGGAGTGTCCCTTTAAGGCATCCTAAACAGATTGATTTCTCTAACACATGATGGCATTATGGTCTGTGTCCCAGGTGAAGGCCCCCTATTCTCAATACAGCTTGTTAAAACACAGGATCCCTCACATTAGTGACAGAAGATAGGCAGTATGTAAAAACAAGCAGGTATCTCAATGTACACTTCTTGGTTAAATACTTTTTGTGTATTATTATCATGTGTGATGTCATATTTATGTGACCTAATGTGGGCACTGAGTACTTGACAGTCAGTGTTTCTGACTGTGATGATCAATCTGTCTGCATAGTGCAACATTTCGGATGACCAATCTCTGTTTCTGCAGCTACCATATTTTGCCATGCTTAACATGCACAGTGGGATAGAGGGAATTGAGAAGAGAATTGCAAACGTAAGGCCAATCAGAAAAACTCTCTCATTTAGGTATACTTCAAACTCTGCTAGTTTGGCCTTCATTTTGTAATTCTCTTCTCAATTGACTGCAGTAGTTTCTTTCATGGGAAAAAAAGCCAATTGTCTAGGGCCATAGAAAGCAGGCATGCATTAAGGATACACTTTATATGAGAGTTAGGATCATAACCAAGCAAGAAGGAAGTAAATCAAATAAATAAAAAACACAGAGGCCTCTCCAGTATACATATATTAATATAATTAGTAATATTTGCACTGTTCAGGTATTATATGTGTCAGGTGCACACATCCAACCCGATTACTCTTACTGAGTCCTGCTATATTGTATCGGTCTTTCCTTTGTTGGAAATTCTGCATACATTTGGATGTTGCTATGGGTTTGTCACTGGCACCAAAAGCAAAAAGACATTTACATCAGTAAAGGAAACCTGTGTTTTATGAAACATGCCGATGGGGATTTTGTCTTACATTTGGGTAATCGCTAAATGGAAATTATTTTTTATTCCAACGTTCTCGATCTAATTCTGGGTACTGTGTTTTTTTTGTCTATTATTTGATATTTCCTTCTTTAGAACTTCTGTCTCTCACAACAGAAAACCTTTTACAAATTGTATTTATGCTGTAAATTGAATCCATGAGTCTCTGGCCTCTTCTAAGGACAATGGCAAAGATTGGACTTTCTGTAGCCAATGAGAGCAGGCAAATGTGATATAACATGCAAGCAAACAGCAGATTTATATTATGCTATATTACAAGGCAAAAGGATTCATAGTGCCACGCGGTAATATTAAGTTACAAGGGAAGCTTAACCCACAATATGGAACCTTTAAATGACTCAACACAGACGTTCTAGCACCATTTAAAAGGGATGCAAACTAATCACCCTCATCCACAAATCCAGCTGGTCTAGCAGCTGCTTTACATCAGGTCCATGTGTGAATTTCATTTCTGCTCAAGTGGACACACTAAAGGCCAATATGGGGTTTGTGGGACTCCAGATTCGTTTAACTGGCCTGATATGGTTGAAGATGCAACAGTCATGGTATTTGTGAAGGAAACAAACACATCTAACCCCCTCTTTTTGTGTGTAAACAGGTAGGAGCTCTAAAAGTGTGACATTGTCTCTAACGGTGTGCCTCACGCTCTCAATCTGATGCTGTGTATACAAGCTGCATGCTCCACACTGGAATGTAGTATTGTGAATCCCATTCATTCCTTCATCCATGGCGGAATTCACCTTGCACAATCTATACACAAACACTTGGTACTTTTCTAAAAACCACATTGTTTCCTTACAAGAGACGACAAGGCCAAACATATACAGCTATTTACACTATTTGACTAAACAGATAATATGAATTTCTCTTTGTATTTCTGGAGGGATGAAGTCCAGACTGCGACACCGTTGCCGTGGAAACCAGTGGAATGCTCCCACTGAATGGTCCCATTTAGAACATTGCACCAAAATGACAAATAACTCACAAAAGCAGATACTCTAACATTAGACTGGAAAACTTTAAAAGAAACAAACATTCAGTGTTCACAGTAACATCAGCTGTCACCGCGAGAATGTTCCTTTTTATACTGTATGCACAAACATGGTGTATTTTTACTTGTAAAGTAACATTTTATTAAACATGGCAGTCTACGCTACTATAGGTTTATGGAACATTTTGGCCTTCGTGAAAAGACTTACCAGTGTAGTATTTCAATGTGCACAGTGAGGACACATCTTGCACACGTACACTGTATTTATTCATGATAAGCGTTTATTCTTTTCTCTTTTTTTGCTTTAGAACGCTGTCACCAGCCAAATCTCCATCATCTTCAACTGGATCCATCGCCTCTAGTAGAAAGTATCCCTACCCCATGCCACCGCTTCCTGATGAGGAGAAGAAAAACAACAGACAAACTGCCAGGGTATGATGCACTTCTGCCTTTAATTGGGGCTGTCTGACAAATACGTGTGTTATTATTGTAGGACAGCTCTCTAATGCATGCGAAATAAGCATAGACTATCCCCCACGCGCTGCAAAAAATTAAAAACAGACCGGTGCTAGACGTGGAGCACCTTGACGCTACTATCTAATTTCCTGGTCGCCATGGCAACCTGACACCCAGGGTTTGTCGAGCCCGCATATAGATATATATATATATATATATATATATATATATATATATATACACAAACTGAGGTGCACACCCTGTGTCTCTCTCTCTCTACACATAGATAGATAGATAGATAGATAGATAGATAGATAGATACACTTATACATGCATAGGGGATCTATTCAGTGAACTGTGATCAGCTGGAAAGGGATATAAAAATCGGGCATGTTGGAGAGTTTTCTGCCGGATTTTTGTAGCTTGGTTGTTAATTTCCCACACTTCATTTAGAATAAACCAGCTATGTTCTTCAGAGAACAGGACATTGTTCAAATTTGACATCACTCTCTCAGTTTATATCTAGATATTAAGGGTGGAATAATAGGCAGCAGCATATGAATCACATTACTAAATATTCTTAAACAAATACAATCACATGGAAAAGGATATATGCAGAAACAATGCAGTCTCCAACTGTCCAGCTATTAAAACCATGATTTATACTATTCTTTTCTATTAAAGGATCATGGGAGCTTTAGTGCAACAACAGCTGTAGGTTTCCTTAGCCCGCATTAAGAAGATGTGATTGTTTCATTGCGCTATTATTGTATATTAATATCTTTTTATTCTGTTTAAAGCACCTGTGGGAAACTTCTATCTAAATCCGTCCATAACACCAGGCCTCATCAGAATTGACCCACTTCCGGAGAGCCTTACTCTGCGTCTAAACAAAATGGCACCAGTCAGTGCTCATACACTGAGACCATGGAATCATGGGTGTTTACAGAGCTCTACTCTCTTCTGACCACTCAGAAGATCCACTTATTCCAATGGTTATATACCCAGGAGAAATAGTGCGTGCATATCAATGGTACTGGGACAGAAACGGACTAAACAGATGGATTGTTTTTTTATGCATGGCAATTATTTTTATTTAAGACACCAGCTCACAGCACTGTAAACCTAAATCGGTTACCCCTCATATGGCAGTAAGCACATTATTTTGATGCACGCATCAACTGTGATAAATTCTGTTCAATGCATGCTCATTCTCTATTTTCCACCTACAACTGGTAGAATATAATAAGATTAGCATGGTATCATATCAAATAGACATCTTACTTTAAAAAAAGCCACATTTATGAGACAAACTATTATCTAGATTTGAACATTTAAAAAATACACATTTTTGTACATATGTACATTTTCAAATGTAAAAAAAAAAGAAGAATGAAACAAAGAAAGCATTTCATACGATAGACAGTATCTTATTTTGTGAGATCCCAAAGATCAGTGAGCACACCTGTTTTACATGGAAAACAAGTAACAAGGGAGGGTATAAATAAATAAATACAGAATCCAAGTAGAACATATATATATATATATATATTAATATATATATATACGTACAATCAGAGTGATGGCCGCAATGGTCATTTGCTCCGGGATCAAAGGGGGCACCAGAATTTATTTTAAAGAATATGTATTAAGTATATATATATAGTATTCTGAACAAATCAATGTAGGGCAAATAAGCATCAACCAATAGTTAAAATCTAAAGGGAGGGTTATATATTTGTATAACTGTCTCGGACTCTGCCTATAACCACTGAAGAAAAATAACAACTCAGTAGCTTTTTAATGTGTAGATAAACAGACAGATATATCGTAGATGGATAGAAACTAATTGCTTGCATAGCCGAGTCTTGGAGAAAAAATCAAAACAAGGTAGACATAATGAAAAACATTGCAAACATTAAAAGAGTATCTGAATTTCTCAGCTAAATATTATTACTTGCCGTCATATGCCGATAATGTATTTGCTCTTTAAGGAGTTAACTTTGGATTCACAATAATTTTTTTATTGACTATTTTTGCAATGGTGCAAAAAAAAAAACAAACAAACAAACAAAATTATTAACAATAATAGTTTTTTAACCAGATGATACTATAAATATCTATATCATATCTTGAATAACGGGGGTAATGAACATGAAGACATGGTGTGGGCTCACTGATGTATTTTATAAACCTATAGATATTCCAACATTTATGCTGTGCCTTTAAGATATACCGACTAGCAATGGCAGAAACTGAAAATGAACTTACACAGGGCCCGATATATATACATTCCAGGTGCCTGTAGGCAGAACGACTATATATGCCTACCCGATTACCCCACAAAAAATGTAAAACATTTTTTTTTTTAAAGGCTTTGTGGGTGGGGCTTATGTAAATGTGGGCAGAGCATGTCCTAAACTAACAGGATGGGCAGAGTGGGTGGTGGACAGGAATTACACTAAGCCACACCTACCTTTACCTCTTGCAGTGCCTGCTTCATGGGAAAGCCAGCCCTGACCATACAGGTGGCACATATCTATGGGAGGGAATATTTCTGCATTGCTAAGGATGCTCGGCATTCAGCTGGAGAGCGCCCAAGTAATGAACAACCTCTCCGGCCCTCGGAGGGTTAACGCTCTCTATAAAAGGCAGACAAAGTGGAATGTAACAATTTTTTGTAATGCTTACCTTGTCTCGACTGTGCTGTAGCTTTTTAGCGTGCAAGTGTTTGTGTATGCCTAATAGTGGTCATTTCAAAAACTTGCAATTATTCTGTAGCTAATTAAAAAAAAAAGTGAAGTACTAGATTTTACCGAAATAAATATTGACTTTTATGTGTGTTGTGGAGTTTAAAAGCCTGGTGTGAAGCCAAGAAACGGTGTTGGATTTTGTACAGTGAAGGAGTTTAAGCATGCATAGGATAAGCATAAGGCTATCCTAGATATAAGATATGACAATCTTCAGAAACATCTGCTGATATATTCTATGTATGTTTCAAGGATATTGGTGTAAAAATAAAAAAACTAAAAAAAAAAAATATATATATACCGTATATATATATATATATATATATATATCAGAAAATTGGCCTGATCACAAAACTAAAATGGTGGGTTTAGAGTTAGTTTTATATTGTATCAGAGCCTGTATTTCTGGTATTTAATCCTGGGAGAAATATATAGCAGTGCAGTTTGGTAAATTATACCAGTCATCAAATTCACTCAGGTTTAAAGAATAAATACATTTTCCGATTAGGACATCTAATTAATTAGTCATTATGTTATTGTCTAGCGTGGATTCGTATTACACCTCTGCATATCAAAATAGAAACTGTGGCAAGTTATTCGTTTTAAGGTGGGAATAAAGTACATTTTTCTTAAATGACCACATTAAGAGGAATACATTTTTTATTTTGACTTCTTGCTTAGATAGCTTGAAGATCGGCCAGTGTCAATATTTTCACCTTTGGTACACAGGCACATTTACATCTCAAAGACCGTTACAATGCATCAGGTCAACAAACAATCTGTTGGAGTTTGTGAATTCTGACACATTCAGAGGTCACTGGGATAGAAACATTATCAATCATCCTCCACACAGCACATCTGTCTGATCCACCAAGTAAAGTTATTTTACTCAGACTTAAAAGTTGCCTCTGATTTAAGAAATATTTTGACTTTATTCCCATTTTAATGAATTCAGAAATGCCATTGATGCGCTTTTATTATTAGCTTAATTATTTAGCTTTGTGCTTTTTACACGTAAATACTGACCAAATATTTGGCTAACTGTGAATAATATTGCAGCAAAATCCATCTACCAATTCAGTGCTAGAGTTTTTAGACCAGTCAAGAGCATAACAATGCGATCTATTCACTAAAAGGTGAGAGAAACATTGTGCGGGAACATTCCTGGTGAGTTTGCTTAGGTTTGGCCTGCACAATACATAGTATTAAAATGGTGAGATATTGTAGTTAATGTGCCTTATTTCTTAAATACTTGGCAATTTACTGGGTTTTCTGTTTAGGCCAGCTCCACTTGCTACCCCAAAGTGGAAGAAGGGGGGAGATGGCAAGGACACAATCACGTATCATGCCAGGTATTATTATACTGTGAACCAGATCAATATTTGGTATCAGATCATATACAGACTGCATATCATGCAATTCTGTAACAATGTCTCAAAGCTATAGCGCAAAGCTTTTCCTGTAGTAAAAAAAAAAAAAGAATAGAAATACTGGATTCCAAATGCATTAAAAAAAGGTTTCTTTTTAATGTCATTTACTTACACTGTACAATAAGTTACACCTGCATATATCACAGTCACAGCCTTATCTCTATCATGGAGCAATAGTTGGTTTCTTCTTCATGGTCCCAAGTGGACCAGTCTGGAGACTCTGGAGTTTCTCCTGTGCTAATTCTTGGATTTCTAAGTCCGCTTGTTCATCAATGGATTTCCGAATACATCCGATAAGCTCGCCGACGCCCTGACCAGTTACGGCAGAGACCGGAAGAATCCGCTGAAATTGAACTGGGTGATCAGGAATTAGGTCATCGGGTAGTAAATGGAGATGTTCTAGAAAGCAAAAATATTGTGTATCGGCATTAAAAACACTAAGCTCGTACAACGGTAAATAGGGCACAATCAATATATAAAAAATATACAAAATAAGAAAAGGGACAGCTGTTCTGCTTTAGAATAAAGGATTCAGATGAAAGGATTTAAAATTATCTGTATTTCATAACCAGCAGGTAAATAGATCATCCTGTGGGGTAAAACACCATACATGTTTCATGTTCACAATAAGCACTTCATGGTCTACTCAATAAATAGAGAATTGCAGGGAATTTCACACTTTAGCCCAATGTAGCGAAACCATTGGAAAAATTCTCTAATGAAGCTGAAAGCGAGAATTTTTCCAAGTTACATTGGTCTAAAGTTTGAAATTGCCATCTCAGTTCCCTGCAGTTCTCTATGTTTGTGGTAGACTCCTATGTAAAAGAATACAAATGAAGTACCTTATTGAACCCTCTTTGTGGTTATATCATTATCAAGGGTAGACATGTTGTTTAGAATCTTGGGTCAGATCTTCCTTCATCTGACCCAATAATCGAAACAACATGTCTTCCTCCTTGAATCTTTTGATGACAATTGTTCTTTAACCAAAGGATAGACAAAGCTTCAGCATGACCATTTTCTAGGTGCTATAACTCCTGCTTCTCTTAAAGTCCTTAAGTCCAGAGGTATACTCCTTGGTTTAAAAACTAAGCAAAAAAAATAGTGATTGCAACCGCCAGTTATGAAGCAACTGCAGTAACAAGAAACTAAACTGCAGTAACAAGAAACTAAACTGCAGTAACAAGAAACTAAACTGCAGTTAACAAGAAACTATAAAAATGAAAGGTCTGCAGGATAAAAGTTCATATCGTCTCTGGACCATGGAAGTGAAAAATGTGAGAGATATTTACTAGGATATCAGAAAAGAAGTTGTACAATCGCACAACGTACCCATAGGATTTTCCAGCTTTTCTAGCAATTCTCGATATTTCTCGTCTGCCTCCGGAAGGTCCATTTTATTAACGGCAAGTAATGCAGGTTTGTCTAAAAGCTGTTTCATGTATAATTCCAGCTCCTGAGGAAAGAAAGAGAAATACGCAACAATCATTTAATAGTTCATTCATGATTTGTTATGATTTTTAAATAGCATTATGTTTACTGTGGACTATAATTTGGTGATTAATTCTAACAAAGAACACAAATAAATAAAGTTAGAAAGTAGCCATTTCAACCCGATCCAGTTACCTCTGATCATATTGTGGCAAATTAAGCTGCATTTCCCAAAAAATGGGCAATTCAGTTAAACATAAGTTAACTTTTTTGCGTACAGTTTTATAAAGGAATTTAAACCTGCCGAGGCGGAACTTAAATCGATCCTGAGGAACAAAGTAGTAAATATATTCAGACTGATTGGTTTGAGATCTACCCAACTACAAAATTACTGGGAACAAATCTGTCTGTTTGGTTTTTGGATTTACAACATCTCTCCATCATCTTTAATGATGTATATTTTCCCAATCAACATCAATAGGACATCAGAGTGGAAAACGAAAACCATGTTATTACATGTGTTATCCCTAAGATCAGGTGTATCTAGTGTTCCCAGATCTTTCCTGGACATATACAGGTTTTACATGTAGCCCTACAGTACGTAGAATTCAAAGTGTTTAGAAGGAAATCAATTCATTAATCGTGAGCTACTGATTAATACATGCATTGCTTCTTTGTGGATACATACAGGTTTTACAGCCCCACAGTATACAGAATTTCTGAGGTGATGTGTATTATTTTAGTGAAATGCAGATATTTAGTTTGATTATCCTATGTCCAAAAGTCAATAAGTAAACTCTTGTCTGTATCATGGCTCAGTCCTTTACAAGTGTCGGTTATCCACCAGCAGCATGATGAGGCCAAAACAGACTCACTATCGTCAGCAATTGGATGGTTTCAAAAGCAGTTCGGTATGGGGTTTTAGGTGAAAGCTGAAATCCTTCCACATCCACCTACAGAGAAAGAATATTCAGAAATCACCTGTAGAATATGTATTTTACAACATTCAGTTAACTTGCACAGGTCAGTTCCACAACAGATACCAGCTCAGTAAACAATACAATGAACAGTATAGCCCAATAATCAACTCTGCTTCATTAAACATCCCTGTGCAGACGGGGGTGGTGTGCGTCCATGTCAATTTAAATGGACAGATAGGGTCTGTCCATTGTACAATGAAGTTTTAATTAATCACTTGATCTATACGTTTTAGCATAAGTTTAACCCTTGTACTGCCTAAGGTGAGTAATGTACTATCAAACCAATATCACGGATACCTCTCATGAAATAATAATAATAATATACCCAGTATAACCAGGAAACCATGAAATGTAAATATAAATGTAGGTAAAATGGCAATGGATCATAAAAAAGGGAAAAATGGTGATAAAATGATCTCTGTGCCTTGATTTCATGGTCAGTGGTAAGAGATTAAAATAAATATATGGCGGAGAGATATATAGCGCTTTGTGCTCCAATACAGAGCGATGGATGGAGGAGTCTGTCTGGTTGGATGTGCTGAAAGAATATGCAGCAGAGAACAAGGCAAAACCAGGTGAGGATTAACTAAGCAAATAGGGTACCACCTTGTGGTTTCAGTGTCTGATCAGACAGTAGCAGTGAAGCTACAAACTAACTTACCACAAAGAGAAGCTGCTTTGTCCGTTCTATGTGTTTGAGAAACTTGTGGCCCATTCCTTTGTTACTACTGGCACCTTCAATTAATCCTGGGAGATCAGCTACAGAAATCTAGTAAGATGAACAAAAACAAGTTGTATATTAACTACTGCATCGCGAAAATGCCAATTACAAACGGCCCTGTTTATGTGATACATACATTAAAAACTACTGGTATATAGATACAGAGACGGACAGCATATCATAACGCACAGGAGAGGAATTTAATTAACTGCAGTGTCCACATCCATCCATTTTTCAGATAAGGTTGGAAATATGATGGATGGATTAATTAGTATGTTCTTTCAAAGTACTTTACAATGCATATTTTACATTTTGCATTGCTTAAAATATAAAAACAAAGTTAGATTAAATTGTGAAATTACAGCAGTTTGCAAGAAACCAAGACTGCCCACACTAGCTGAGTAAAGTGTAATTTCCTTTTTTTTGCTGCAGGAACCAATGAGAATAATTTAATTTAAATTATTGGAATTTCCGGTCTCTCTAGTGAAGTCATCAGACAATGTGTTCCACTGTTAAGAGATCCTACTGTGTAGAAGAGCAGGTTTATCACAGTCCACACAATGTATTAAATTTGAGGATCACAGGAAGTGACTAAATTGAACAAAACTTTATATTCTCAGTGTCTATATAATCAGTGCTGCCGCACCTGCAGTAAACATGCAGAGTAATCACCGGGGAGGGCTTAAAATATTAAAAATTTGAATAATGCAGAATGCCTGCATCAAATCACACTGGAAAAAAGCAATAATCTTCATCTTGCACCAAAGTGAGATTGGGGACTAGACAGTCCCTTTTAGCAGAATACTAAAAAGTATCAACTTTCCACAAAAGCAACAATCTCAACCTTCAAAACATCGAGGCAAAGGCCATATATTCTTGGTACCTGTGTATCATCTGTATAAACCATAGAAATTACATTACACATGGCTTACTCTTACCCGCTTGAAATCAGGATACACAATTATGCCCAACTCTGGCTTCACCGTCGTAACTGAAACAGATGAAATTAATTACTGTTTGTTTGTTTTTTTGATATTGCAAATCAGAGTGCCAATTTCATCTATGTTGAAAGGGTTTCAGACACATAGTTCTACCAGTTTGACCATTTTATGTCATGTGTGTTTAGCCGTTAATAACAGCACTCTTTGTAAATTTTTGTGACAATCGTTACATTTCTGCTGTGTAATTTTCCTCTTCATCATTTGAATTAACCACATATATTATATATTGTTTTTATCGGCATAAGAAACTATTTCTTAAGTAAAACACTTTTTCTAACTTTTACTTGAATGCTTTACACATATAAATGCTAATAAAAAATACTTTAAATAGATTGTGATATTTTTATCAATGTTTTTGTGGTAAATGAAAGTTATAGGGCAATAACTGGAAGTAGCATATTGCTTTGTCCTAACCATTTACTTCTACAGTGATCTTTTAACCCTAAACCTAGATATTTATTTCCTCAAATGTAAAGCTGACTACTGTGATAGGGGTGCTACAGAGACAGCCACTTCAATGCAGTTCAATGTGTCTATTCACAAAACCTACAGTTTGCTTTTGCCTAAGAATATAAAGCAAAGAAACAAGAACATATGTACCTGCCTTCATCTATCGTGCCTCCAATGACCCTGTCAGACTGCCTGTAGAGGCAGTAAGTCTAGCAACACTCCCTGAGTGACGGAAGCGATCATTGATCACTTCAGAATCTTTTACCCACATCAGAATGATCGCATTGCGTTCTGGGGCCAAATTTGGGTTTTGCTGGATGCCTTGATATCAAGGCATTGCAGCAACACTGGCGGTGCTTAGAAAGGAATCATTGAAAATCGTTGAAAGGAACATAAAGGGAATCAACACACTAAAGGAGGAGAGTATATTTAAAAGAAGAAAAACTACCACAACAAGAGGACATAGTCTTAAATTAGACCAGTAGAAGTGGTAGAGGTTAATACAGTGAAGGAGTTTAAGCATGCTTGGGATAGGTATAAGACTATCCTAGATAAGGCCAGGGCCTAATGAAAGTATTACTTTACTGATAGGGTAGTGGATACATGGAATGGCCTTCCAGCAGAAGTGGTAGAGGTTAATACAGTGAAGGAGTTTAAGCATGCTTGGGATAGGTATAAGACTATCCTAGATATAAGATAAGGCAAGTGACTAATGAAAGTATTACTTTACTGATAGGGTAGTGGATACATGGAATGGCCTTCCAGCAGAAGTGGTAGAGGTTAATACAGTGAAGGAGTTTAAGCATGCTTGGGATAGGTATAAGACTATCCTAGATATAAGATAAGGCCAGGGACTAATGAAAGTATTACTTTACTGATAGGGTAGTGGATACATGGAATGGCCTTCCAGCAGAAGTGGTAGAGGTTAATACAGTGAAGGAGTTTAAGCATGCTTGGGATAGGTATAAGACTATCCTAGATATAAGATAAGACCAGGGCCTAATGACAGTATTTAGAAAATCAATACTTACATGCATAGTCTGCAATCTGAGGCCTGGCATGTGACACTTTACTGAGCAACGATGATTTTCCTGCATTTGGAAACCTATAAAAAAAAAAATAAAAAAAATGTTTTAATTAGAGTTGAAAGCTGAACCATTCGTCTTAAACTGCATGTGTATTTCATCCACTGACTACCCTGTGATGTTATCTGACCAATCATTTCTTCATTTATATTCACCTGAATTAAAATTGCCCCACTCTGGTCACAGTATCTGTCACTTTCATCCATAAGAGCATGCTTGTGTATTCATTGGCTCGAAAACATTAATAATACTCAAATAAGAGTCCGTGGATCCCGAATTCTTCAGCACTAGGATTCATTATCCTTTGCCATCCATCTCTATTCAAAATAGGTTTTCATAGAAAATGAGATGGTCTCTTTAAGAAATCACACAATACAGGTTGCTGGTACCCAGCACTCATTACAGGCAGAGCGGCAATCGTCATGTTATTTATATTAAAAGAAGATTTCTTAACAAGTTAGAGCCCGGGCATGGGATTCACAATGCCCTCCACATCAAACGAAAGGTCATATAATAAATGGCTGCATTTGTGGATGAAAGATCAAATAAATGATTGCGGCAAAGAGTAAATTGGACACATTGTTTATCCTTATTTCAGCTTTTAAAAGAACCATAAAAAAAACATGATGAAGAGAATGGCTGCAAAACCAATCATTAAAGGATTCATTCTTCAGGATCATTACAAGTCCACTTCAGTGCTTCACCTGGCCAAGCTCAAAGACATCCAGTAATAAGGAACAGAATGGAATAGCACATGCTAAATATACAGGGGCTATGTACAAAGAGCAATCCTGGAGATAGATTTCAAAAGTAGAGCAATCGCCATGGAAACCAGCTGCATGTCCTGAATGGATGACCACGAGTACTATTTAATTATTTGGAGGTTTGTTTACACATTAAACTCTGCCTTGTCTAAAAGAGCATTTATAGTTCTCTTCCAGGCTCCATGCGCCACATCCATGGTATAGGATCCCAAATGTTTCTTATTTCAGGACCTTTGGACGGCTCCAGATATATAGAAGAAATTCATCTACTCACCCTACTAATCCAATGTCCGCGATGAGTTTTAAGTCCAGACGCACTGTTCTTTTCTGGCCTTTGGAAGGTACAAAATCTGTCCTGAATTTGCCCCCGTGACCTCCTTTGGCAACCAGTAACCTCTCTCCTGCTTTATTCAGTTCTCCTGTAAATAAATACTGGTACTGAAACGTGTGACAACAAAAAGGCCAGGATATATATTAAAAGAGCCAGGACTAATAATCAAGTAGAGACTGAGATTTACAAAGAGGAGCCCTCATTTGAAATAAATGTGTACCCCACACACAGATCCATTCACAGCGTATATTGTTAGTGTCTGACTCGTGGCATGCAGGCTGGGTGTAGCCCTCCGGGGATATTTGAACAGTATTAGAGAGCTCAGAATTTGTACCATGATATGATAAGTTGGGAAACATTCAGTCTAATTAGAGAAGCATCACAGCTGCCCTATTCTTACAACACAGATTTAAACCAGTCCCACCGATTTATCAACCTGACTGCATTTGAAGAACAAATATACACTTACCTATTTGAACCCCATTGTCATTCGTGACAGTTATACCTGTAGGGACATCAATCTCACAAACTGCCCCAGGTTCGCCTCTTAATGATCGCACACTACAAGTATAAAAAAGAGAATTTTCACAACAGTGAAACGATAAGACTTTGTATACACACAAAAAATCATGTGCTCATTCAAACTCTACAAAAGTTGAAAGTTCAACATCAGAAATTATGACAAAAATGGTTTCTACAACTAAAAAAATGAAAACCCTCATTTCAACTTGACAATGGGAGTATTAGGTTTATTTGACATTAGGTGAGAGTTGGTACAGTGTTAGCTCTAGAAACAAATAGAGTCAAGTTGATATCTTTATTGGCTGAGTAGTTTTAGAGTGCAAGCAGGTATCTGCGATCTTGAAAGCTTGCACTCTAAACCTGCTCAGTTAGCCAATAAAGGTATCAACTTGGCTATTTGTATCCTGGTTTGACATTGGTTGTGACATGGCACTATCATACATAGCAGGATGGCCAGTAAACACATTTGCATTGGAATGTATTTGTAATAAGAGTGATGTTTGGTTAAAGCTTTGTTTTTGTGGGGGGGGGGGGGGGGGGGGGGGGGGTTCAGCCCAGCTATTCTTGGTCGTTGCCACTTACCTGCTATTGCCACCCAAGCCACCAGCAAAGCGTTTATGAGGAAACTTGTCTTTTATTTTCTTTAAGGTCACTTCCTTGTTTGCCACCATCCACACGTCTCCACCTTTCCCTCCTTCACCGCCTAAGCGTGGTAAGCCCATTCCACCTGCCCCACCTTTCACATAGACTCTCAGATTATCAACAAAGTTTCCATACTAAAAGAAAAGAAAAAAAGAAAAAAGAATAAGTAATAGATGCCAATTGTAAAATCATCACATACACTAAAAAAAAAAAAACATATGGGGGTGGGGGAAAAAAAAGGTACAATCGACCCCACTGTCTCCAAATAGGGACAAACAAAAAATAAGCAGTGTTTACGCCACCTGCAAACAAGTGGCTGACAAAGACCCCCGAGGAGGGTTGGAATGTAGCCAGGTCCACTGGTTGGAAAGTGGAATAAACACATTGTAAATTGAAGGTGTTGGAGGAACAGAGTCTGTGATAACAATCCATGCAACATTGCTACATTACAAAGTGAGTGCTCTTGAATTGATGATAGTTTTTGTCTCCAAGTAGATGCTATATCTGAGCTGCAGATTAAAGATCCGGTGCCACGAGCAAAGCAGAAACTCCTAAGTATCAATTCATTTTAATAGGCTGGGTGCGCACAACATCTATTGAGTTATTCCTTAGAAATGTGCGAGTTTTTAACTGAAATACTGGCTAAAATCATTTTGATTTAAAAGTGTTTATTGCTTCCCAACATGAGATTTCTTTGACTAGTATCCTGTGTTTATTTAACAGGGCTAAAGTTGGAAATTATAATTTAGTAGTAATATTCAAATGCTCCCGTGTTTTTATATGTAACCCCGACTGAGAAAGGCATTTCTCGTTTTTAGCAATGGATCTTCTTTTGTCTGAAGGGTCCTTTAATCTGGTGCTGAATATTGCTTTCCATAAGGAACTATATTGAATCCCTCACATCACCATCTGTCCCCATAGTGTGGTGTGGTCTCAATGGAGGGTCTCGGGGGTCACCAGTTGAGTAATATAACAGATCAGTCCATTAAAAAAAGAACCTGTTCCTAATAATCCTTTAATGCCACACGATATTGAAATAAAGTTGCAAAATGCACCTTGAAATGTCTTAGGCATTTTAAATAATACCTGCCTAACAACACCCCTCATTCTTTAAAGGGTGTACTGACTAAAAGTGAAGGGAAAAGTGAACAGAAACTGCTATTAATCTGACAGTATCACATAAACATTCATTGTTTTTACTGTGCATGCAGAGAATAAAAAATGGTTGCTGATGATCTTTGCATTGTGTAAGCAAAACTGCACAGAAGTACAAAAAATAGGAGAAATATGTGTGTTTTAAATGCCTCTGTGGAGTCTTCTCTTTATGACATAACCCGTGGCTTTATATGCAAATTAACTTGTTTTCCATGGAAAATGTATAATTTGCATAACGTGCCACAGGTGTCATAAATAGGAGACTGCACAGTCAGATTAAAAACACATTTTACTCCTAATTCAGTCATTTGCACGCAATTCTGCAAACACTATGTACAGATCCTTTTTATTTATTTTTTCTACATTATTAGCTTTGTTTAGGTGATACAGTCCCTTTAATGTCGAATTTCTGCAGTTCCCCCACCAACATGTGTTCATGTTATTATAACTTATTCCCAGAAACATAACACACTTAAAGCAATTCATGAACACTAGTTCACTAACAATTGTGTTGAACAATAGCCCTCATCAGGTATAGCGAGCCCTTCGTCACTACATATTATTAATTATGATTACTGTTATTATTAGTAAAGCAAATTAAAATGTAAAAGCAGGACACAGTGAATAGGTATGGACCTTTCTGAGCAGGACTCTGGAGAGCCAAACCATGGTCTGAAAGGAAGATACAGTCTCGGCTGGAATCACGGTATTGCTTCTCTGGGAAGCCCTGTCAGCGAATCTCCCTCAGTGAATATCTCCCTGCACCGAATATCCTTCCTTTACTCCTATAGACAGTGAGCGAGCAGCAAACAGCATGACTCTGTGTAACCGCTAAAGCTCCCCGTCTGACACAACAAGAGCATCGCATCAGTTCCGGGAAGGAAAGTGTCTCATAGAAGCACATGAACCAGACACAGAGAACAGAGCATTGCTCCCAGTGTGTGTAAAGCTGCTGTGTTGTGGTTCTTAACCGCTCTTATGTGTGAAAATTAATTATTTAATGTTAGTTTCATTAAACAGTAGTTGTTAGTAGGTCTGGTATGGGTGGGCTTAATATCTTTGTCGTTTTATTATCAGGCTGTGCCAGGGGTAGTTAGTTGCTGACTTGAAAGACCACTCCATGTTTAAACAGGGAAGAAAAAACAGGATTACTATTGCAAAAAAATACATTACTACAACATGGAGAGATGCTTGTATGGTAAGGTGCAAATATAGGGACTATTCACTAAACTGACAGGTGAACTGAGAATTAACTCCTTAAGGACCAGCTGTTTGCGCCATTTTTGCATCATTCTGGGTAATGAGTGTTTTAACATTGCTGGGGTGTTAGCTGTAATTTTTCTCTCTCTGATTGAATGTACACACAAATATTATATACTGGATATATTCATCGCCACACAAATCTTAATTACACAATCCTTTCCCAAATCCTTGGATCCTGGAGGACAGGATATTGTTTTGGATATTATCATCATCTCAGATGTCCCTTACGTGCTTGTATGCTCCTAATTTACATATGATTTTTATTCACTTTTTTTTAGGTGGTCAATTTTTAATGCAATTCAGGACGTTTCACTAGACAGACTAGGACGGGTAACTCACTAAGGACAATGAGGGTATAGCCTACACCTCCTCAATCCTTGGAGGATAATTCGCCTTAGGCTTTCAAACCACTCTGACTGGTGTTTCTAAATTTCCCTCCATGATATCACATACACACGCACCAAAACCAAACCTCTGACCATGTTCCAGTCTCTCTGTCATTCACTCTCCACACCACCCCATTTTTGTTCACTAGACACTGGTTCTTTCAAAGCAATCTTGCATCCAAACAAGTCTTCACTTGGTTCCTAGCAACAATATGGAACAACTTTATAGATCACAGTCTGAAACATGTTGATGATCATTGTTTACTCTGGGAAACGGCGATGGTAGTTGTTAGGAGACACATCATTTCATATACTACCCTACTGCATAAGTGGTACACAATAACTTGCAATTGGAATTCTCACGAAAGTTCTCTGATTTCTAAACCTCTCCTACTCATGAACATAAGGTACCATACATATAGAGATATTATTATGGTGAAAGGGCTCAAATGCACTACAATCAGAATAGATTCTATAGATGGGGCAACAAACCTAACCAGTTCCTTGTCCATATGCATTAAATGGGGCAGACTAGATGGGCCAAATGATGTCAACACAATTTATGTTCTATGCCTAAACTGAAAACCCCCAGACACACCATGCCCTTTATTCACAGACCTACTGAAGCAACTCTTACTTCTAACAGCTTAGACTTTAATCCAGAGGGGAGCGGAGGCATGGTTTCTCCCTGTATCTATTCCTGTTAAACATTGCCCTTAACCCAATAATTAGATCACTAACAAATTCCCCTATTTTTAGAGGCATCAAATTGGGACACTTAAAACTGCGAGTCTCTGCATTTGCAGATGACCTCCTTATATAGATTTCAGACCCCCCCCCCCATGTTTGAATTCCATGACTGTTGGAATGTTTTGAGAACTGGAGCCATATTACCAGCTCTAAAATTAATCAACGTAAGAAAATAGTTCTATACCTGCAGCCCCAAAGACACCCTGTTCATCTTCGTATGCTTCATTTCATTTTTTGAACTTGCTGTCTTGGGAATAAAACTACCCAAAAACCTTTCCACTCTTTACTCAGTGTATATACCTTTTAGGAACAATACTGCTGAGCTAAAAGCATTGGATCATCTTCACCTTTCATTTTCCAGTAGATCAGCTTTAATCATATACTATACCCCTTGCACGTCTTGCTGATTATCTTATTGGTAGGTAACGAGAAGTTGTTGAATGCCCAATTTTTTCATTTTATTTGGAGTGGGAAGAAACCTTATATAGAGCTCCACCATCTCCAGCAATCCTGCATACATCTGAGACTTAATACCCTCAGTATATATAGCGTCATGCTACTCAATAGTTATCACCTGAACTCCCTTTCACTGACCCGCTTCTTGACCAAGTGATGCACCCTGACATGCAATGGACTACCCTATTACAAACCCCAATATCGTCCTTGTTATGGATTCCCTGGTATTCCAGCAGGGTATCTCCATCAATTCTTCCCAAGATTGGAACAGCAGGAAATCTTCTGAAATTCACCCCAAGGACCAGACAGCACCAGTAAAGGGGTAAAACAGGAACAACTTTATTGTGTAACACACAGGCCTGTATGGTTATACTGAAGAATAACAAGTTTGGGTATTCCTGAACATAACTTTGCCACACTCAACTGCAAAGTGCCACGAAGTCCTAACCCTTTGGGAGAAGGAGGAGAAACCAAGAGCTTGGATCAATTGGGAAAGGGAAATAGGACGGGAAGTAGAGATGGAGCAGTGGTACGGCTCCCTGACAGAAGTCGGGAAGTCATTCCACTGCATAAATATAATTGAGCTTCATTACAAGATTCTTCATCGTTGGCATTTGGTCCCTAAGATTCTAAACAACATGAATTCTGCTACTTCCAACCTGTGCTGGAGGTGTAATTTACAACAGGGTAGTACAAGACATATATGGTGGGACTGTATTGTTCTTAGACCTTTATGGGAGGAAGTCTTTGAAAAAATATCAGTAATAATGAAACATCCGATTGTGGGGGATCCCTCGATAGCCTTGTTACACTTCAACACTCCCGATCTCACATGTAAAGAGAAACACATCGTTGTCCAAATTCTGATGGCTACCAAGACTCTTATATCGAGAAACTGGTTACAAAACACAGCCCCCTACTGGAGCCAGATTCAGTCCCAAGTGAGTTATCAATATAATATGGAAAGGGGTCTTTCCTATCAGTTGGACAATAACATCAAATTTGAGAATAAGTGGCTCCCCTGGACTAGATGGATAGCGACAGGGAGTAGAGGTAATCCAACAATAAGGTGACAATTTTGGAATAAAAAGTGTGAGTTCTCCCATGTGGACAAAAGCATGTTATGTTGGTCATATCTGATCAACACTACAACCAACTCTTACAAACACGGTCTAATATAACCTCGCCCGGTCAACGGCACAGCTCAATGCTCGTTTTTTTTTTGGTCTTTAATCTCTCCTCCTCATTCGTGTCCACTTTATTATAACTTCTTTGGCTGCTTGAAATTGTGTTGATATGAAGGAGGAGGATGATCCATATTTATAGTACTATCATCTTAAATCCATGTTACTGTATTGTAATGTCTCACTGTGTTAACGTTTTGGTACTGTCTAAATTTTGTATTTTTATAATAAAAAAAAGTATATATAAAAAAAAAAAAAACTTTGCCACACTTTATGGTTTGTTAAGTAACGTTGATCCAGGGTGACAAATATGGGTGTGTGGATGGGTTGAACTTGATGGACTACATGCCTTTTTGTCAACCTTATTTACTATGTAACTATGTACATTGTAACATGTTTTCATTCCCAAGAAGTTCAAGAAAGTTAGACAACCTTAAACGTTTCAGATCTGAAATAAAACTTGGTTTCCAACCAGTGTGCTGAATCCTTGGACTGGTACTGTATTTTTTACTTATTGAAAATGAGTGTTGAACACATCTTTACTATACGTTGACTTCGTAACATACTTCATCATTTCCATAATGCTTAGTTGATCCTGTTCACATTCTTATCTTGAAGTTTCCAGTATTTGCATACACTCAGAGTCTTATGGAGTGCACTGAAATAACTTGTCGCATGATGTACTCCCTGACATTCCCCGTGCTCTCTGTATTCAAACCTGTTGCTCATAGTAGTGACCTCAGTCTAGCACATTGTTCTACAACTGGAATACTATTGACTCAGACACAAATTCTGCCCTTTGTTGTGATGCAGCAATGTAGGAGGGTCTTTAATATAAATATTCACTAGCCTGTCCAACTCCTCACCTCTCATTCTCTGATGAGAAGCTTGCTCAGGTCTGTTATATCTATCTATCTGTCTATTTATCATTATATTTTGTATCTATAATTAAGATGTTTTAACCTCATCTTTCTACTTTGCAGGTGATACTTCATTTATTCTCATTATGTAAGTACATTTCACTTGTTGACCTAATTCTCGTGATGTCTTTTTTTTTTTAATTATATCTTTCAAAATGAGTTTTATTTCCAATGACTTTTTATTACTTTACTATTTTTTTTAATAAAAATATTTAACTAATATTAAAATTAAATGATAATTTACAAATACATTTTATTTTTATTTTGTAAAATGTACAACTGTTGACTGTTTTTATTTTACTATTGTGTTAAGATAGATACAACATTTGTCAAATTCTATTTCTGTAGCTTGTGCTTTACAAATAAGCAGATGTTATTTTCAAAGACCTTGGTTATTGACATGAAAGGTTAAGGTCTAGTACTTTTGTGCAGAAAGATATTTTTTCTATGTATGCTTTTTAAGGAAATAGCTCCACTTGGTTAACATGGGTTCAAATGCCAGAAGTTGAAATTGCCCATAGGTAACTGTATTAAGCACTTATACATTGCATTGCACAAAGTGCTCATCTATTGAATGGAATGTATGCCAAGATACAACAAGTGGATGCAGCATCAATTCTGGATCACAAGGCATACAAAATGAAAGGGAAATATAAGACATAGCACTTGTGAGGCAGCACTCTGAGTATATAGTCCTTTCATAGGACACAGGATGAATACTTTAAAGTATTATTATTCTAACAAAAATCATATCCGCTATTGTCGTATTTCAAGCATATTTCTTTTATGCTTCCTTTAAGTACATAGGTGTCTAGGAGCAGGATCTTGAAATACATGTAAAATTAAACAGACTTGTAAGCCAACCAATAAAGTGTTAACTGAGACAGATTCACAGCTTTTCTAAATCAAGTAGCATGAGATGTGTCTATATCAGAAAACAGTGAAAAAAGACACAAATCATAAGGTGACAGCAGAGATCATAAAAGATACAGAGAGTATGAATGGGCAGACCAATTACTCCTATTTTTCAGTCTTTTTCTAACTTTTATAGTTGGAGTTACTGATCTCTGCTTATTTTTTTCTAAATCATTCCAAACCTGGTTTAAAGCAGGAATTTAGATGCCTCAAGTTCCTGGAGAAAAAAAAAAAAGTGATTTATATTGTTTAATGTTTGCTAGTGTGGGATTTTCCAGAGCAGAGGCAGGTGTAGATCATAATATTGTATTTAAATGTTTCATTTATTTGGAGGCCTGACATGTAGTAATTCAGTTTGTGTAAGAGTCAACCTATTGAACTCCACTGAGGGACCTTTTCAAATCACATACAGTCTATGTCTGAATATCCATAGATGCCATTCATCTCTCAGCTGATCAGTTAATCCTACAGGTTGTTTTTCAGAATGCTCAAAAAAAAAAGTCATAATAAGCGCAACATTAATAGATGAGTGTTCACTTTTGGGAGTGTAAAATCACCGTTAGGATAAGTGCAGCCCACACAGTGTAAATTCCACCAAATTTCCCAGAAGATGAGTGACAAAAAGAAAACAAAGTCTAAACTTAAGTATAAAATGATACTTGCCAAATGTATTTATAGTAGCTGGATTCATTTATATTTTTATAGTGATAATGCCTTTGCCTAGCGATAGCCTCCATCCTCTTCGTTTACATGTTATACGTGAGATGATCAGTGCAGCTGGAAAAAAGCCTAAAACACCCATTCAAGGGTTAAAGCAAGCGAATAGACCTGAGCAGAGTCTGCTCTTAATATTGTGAGTCCACTTATCTTTTCTACTGGCATTTTCAATCTTAATGCAACATACTACACTGGAATTAGCTGTTTATTTGCCATTTCTGTCTCCCTCAATTTATGAGTTGAAGTTCCAACTACTATAAATAAATTTGGGAAGTAAAATGTTATACTTGACTTTACAGGTGTGCCACGTTTTGTTTTCAGATTGTTGGATGTCTACCCCTAAGACATTTTCAATAATGACATAATATAAGATAAATGTGTTAAATTTAACACCGAGGGTTACTGGGGATTGGCTTAGCCCTTCATCATTTTAAGGTCGATACAATGAGTACCGTTAAACTGAGTAATTGTAGCATCATCTGGATAAGAATAAAAATAAATTGTGATTTGTATAGCGCTTTTCTGCCAGTGAGACACACTTTACAAATATGTCCATTGAGAATTTCTGTTAGTTAGAAAAACTAACAAAAAGCCTGATGAAATAAGTGTGTCTTATTTTCTAAAAGTCTGTAGTGATGGTGCGCCACTGATTGAGGTAAAGAGTTCCATAATGTGGGAGTGGCAGGCTAGATCCCCGGGAGTCTGGTTTTGTGTTTATTCTGGGCACTGACAAGATCGACTCACTAGCTGACTGAAAGAAGCTGAGGCAGAGCTGATCTGGATATTGTATACTGACAGGGACTGCGTGCGTTCAGCCACCAAGTGCCAGGGTTCGAGACAAGCCACATCTGACCCTGGACGCTCTCTCTACTACTGCAAAGAGAAACCCTTGTTTTAACATGCCACCATCAAAGGGGTCTGCACTAGCAGAGTCTCAACTGTCTTACTTCCTAGGCACAAATGCAAAAACACCATTAATTGTCTTTTTAAATGTTTTGTTATTACTTTGCTATAATTATAATAATCCTAATGTAAGTACCACTGGGAAGAGGCTAGCTGCTTAAACTTCTGTATACAATACTATTGTCTTAACATGACTTGGTGATGTGTTAATATGTGTAATATGCAATTAACATTATTAAATGTAAAGTCCCATGGACCTAAATAAACAATGTAAAAATGGTGTGTAGGAAGTAGGAGCTGCTAATTGTGCTAACAGAGTTTAAAGTGAGCTAAGGCACAGGTGGGACATCAGGTTCAAAGGATGAAAAAGTACATTTCTAATGATTTTGGGATTGGTAGAATCTTCATGGAGCATATCAAGCTTTGGATTAAACGGACTCTGCCTCCATCATCTAAACATAGTTTATACTCAATAAAAAGTGATGTAACATTTTGTGTTGGCAGAATTGTAAGCAAATGCATAGACTGTGTTGCTAATGTGTCTGTGGTGTCCCCTGCTTATGACATCACCTGTGGCTTGATATGCAAATGAACTACTTTTCAATGGAAAATGTGTAATTTGCATATCAAAACACAATGTGATGTTATAAATAAAAGACACCAAAGACATTTAGAAACACATTTTTCTTTTAATTTAGGCATTACATTGCACAATGTATAGATTATTTTTCAGCATTTTGTATTCTCTACAGTCACAGTAGAAGCAATAGTTAGGTTAATATAGTGAGATGTGATGATATGGTAGTGTCTATTGATGGGTACAGACACAATAATTGTCACTTTGTTTTAAACTATAGAGCGCAGGATTCCAATACAGGTAAACCCCATTATAATGTGTTAGAACGTGATTCCCTGTAGGATGTGGTCCTCCGATGACTCCCATTGGTTGGCACAGTTTGCCAAAGTGTGGGACAGTCCTGCTAATATCGCAATGTGAGTCCCTGGATCCTGAGCCCTGTGTTATATCGGGGGTCAGCTGTATCAGGGTAACTTTTTTATATGCTCAATGAAGCAGGGATGTTCCTATACATGTTTTGAGCTATGCACCCAGTCACTAACACATGATTGTATAATCATTATTTCAGCTTGAAATGTAGCTTAACACTATCAATATATGAGGCTGAGACATTATGTTTATAGACTATGATCCTACAGATAATTACTTCAAATCCATATTTGTAAGGCAGTAGAGTCAGTTACCTAAATTAAAGTACAGGTTGACATCCCCTTATTCAAAATGCTTGAGACCAGAAATTCTGACAGGTATGTGTGGAATTTACAACTTGTGGCAAAAAAAATAATTGGACAACGGATCATGTTTTATAATGGATTTCTGGATAAGGGATACTCAACCTGTATTACAGATCACAAGGGTTGGATAAAAGATTTTTATAGAAAGTCCACTTTTTTCCCCTTCAATCTATGTTCAATAGGTTTTCCAAAATAGAACGTAATACATGTAGTACAGGTAATAATAATAGAATAGTGCTTTTGTGGTACAGAAGGTATCAGAACCAACAGTCCTTAAATCAAAGAGGAGCAATATCTCCTAAAGTTTAGTCAAAACGCAGGTTACTTTTGCATCATCCCAGGTGTGCAATTTCAAAACCGTATATATATGAAAATCTATTTTTTAATGGCATTATAGGTTTTCCCTAATTAATACCAGGAAAAGTGATTAACACATCTAGTAGATCTGTGAATGTGACTGAATTTAGCCATGCTGCATAATAACAGGTCTAGCACAACATGGTTCATTAGTGTTTTTATTACTAATATTAGAAATATTGCATTCCATCTCTTCTAATAATGTCCACACCTTGTCAATGGTAGATTATTTGTTCACTCTCTTGCTTGCAGATACCTTGTTCGGGGCATGGAAGCTGCATCTAGCATTTGGTACGTCCAGCTGACATGCCTGCTCATGATGACCTCCATCTATGCTAGGTCAATGTACCACAAGGAAATTCAAGGTCATCCAAACTCTGGAAGTCTAGGTGAGATTGACCACGAATGCTGGGAAGCGTCATCACGCAAGCTGGTGGAAATGAAAAAGCTCAGGGTGGCGGACACTATTATGGGACTTTGGGACTTTATGATCTACTTGAAGGAATCAACCAATCCTAAGCATAATTCACTTTTTGATGGGCTAGCTCAGGACTTCTGGGACATATACGTGGACTGTGTCCTCTCAAGATCACATGGAATGGGCAGAAGACAATTAACATTCTCAAAACCTTTATACAATCTACTTAAACCAGTAAAAGATAATTACAGGAAAGACTGGCTAATCAATTGATCGGTTTTATCTCACACATTAAACTCATATAATTATTGCATTTGTAATGGTGTTCTTTTTTTCTTTTTTTTGGTATGTTATAGAAAAACAGAAGAAACATAGTTCATATAGGAATGAATGGGATCCTGGATAATGATTAGGTTTTAAGATTAATCCCATTTGTGATCAGTAATTTGCTTATTAAAAATAATATGTTGGTCATTGTGACGGACTCCTTGGTACCCCGACTAGGTACCTCTGTCAGCAGTACAGAACCACGTCCTGGGACCCCCACAATACAATCCACGAATGTAGACCCCAACTACCAGGCAAGACCAGTTGGTCAGAGGATTTAAAACAAGAACATGTATTGTAGAAATTACATAACTTATATACAACTGAAGAACTAGATAACACTTTGATGAAACAATAGAGACATAACTGGATTAGGACCGTTTAAACCATGGAGCCACTGGACAGCTAACCAATCACACAGGAAAGGACAATTATACAGTGCACACAACATGAACACAACATAAACAGCATTTTAATTCACGGGGCTTCCGTGACATAATACGGGGTGCAATATTATTTTCATAAAAATGAGAATAAAATTCTTAGGGCATAAATCAACTTGTACAAACCACAGGGGGTTGAGTCCTCACACAGATGGGTCTATTCACTAAAATTCGACTTTGGAGGTCGACTTTCATTTTGAGACTAAGTCAAATTCAGAACCCAACATAAAAACCAAACCAGATCAGATCTTCGCCATTGATAGTAATGGAAGGGGAAATGATCAAAGCCATTTTTGAGACTTAGTCAAACTTGGGAGCAGAATCTGACTTACTCTCAAACATAGCTTTGATCATTTTGCCTCCCATTACTTCCAATGTGGAAGATTTGAACCAGTTTTTTTGTTCTAAGTTTCGGGTGCCGAATTTAACTTAGCCTCAAAATGAAAGTTGACCTCTAAAGTCGAATTTTAGTGAATTGACCCATTAGTTTCCATGCTTTCTCCGTAGAATTCAAACATCTCTCTTATCCATTTTGCTGCACAACTCAATCCCATAAATTTCTAAGACAGGTTAAAATATTGATATTTACAACAACTCCACTCTCGGAATCCATTTGATACCTGTGGGCGTACACAAGATTTTAAATGTGGAAATAATTGGAATGTTCCTGTGGATTTCTCTACTTTTAGAACTGTGTTGTTTATAAAGCATTATTATAATCTCCATATATACACACAGCTAACTGAACTGATTGTTCGCTAAGGGCTACAAAACCTTTGTTCCTGCCCCTCAGTATAGTTCATTTAAGGGCTTAGTAATGTTGTTACGAGAAGGCTAGGCAGCCCAGATATTATTTCTTGTTTTGTAAGGGATCCGATATCTCCTCAACACAAGTCCTTAGGAATAGAGTGTCAGCTTCCTCTCCAACCCCTTGGACGTCAACCAAAATATTTAACGATCCCCAGAAGTAGACACCGCTACCAAGGTGTGTCACAAGCAAGAAGAACAGTTTATTGTATACAGGACAGCACATTTATACAGTAAAACATCTTGATAACAGAGGAGATTGAACAGTACACTTAAAGGGATTAACTTTCACACAATGGGTAATACAATTAAACCTGGCACCAGTCTGGGAGGTGGACCAGTGACGATACACAAGCATACAATCACAGTTTAACACACCTTTCCCAGCTGGCTTCCAGAGTCACAGTGTTTAGTGACAAATGTAAATAACCAACTGGGGTTGAGTTGAGTTCCAGAGCAGAGCCATTTAAGGTAAACTCAGGAAGTTCTCGAGAATTCGTAGGATTCTTAGACAGTAGTACCACAGTAATAAACCCTAACTGGCTTGTGTCTTACCTTTTACAGTACAGGTCAAAAATCGGACTACGCTTCCAAGAAACTAGGTTTATTTTCGACAGTGTTTCACATCATTCAACATTCTTGAAATATGTGGAAATGAAAGTACCTGTTAAGACGTACAAACCAAAACAAGAGCATCCAATAAATGTGCAATAACATTGTGTAATTGTTGGATTTTGAAAAAAAAATAGCCACCCTTTACCTTACTAATATAGAAAGCTTTTAGCTCGCAAATTTCAGCAGGAGATCACCCAACATGTTTTCGCATATATTTAAGACTTCACATGGCCGGATGGTTGGGTGCGAGACATAGTACTGAACCTGTTTCACACCCAGTAGGGGTGCGTAGCTCGATTCCATAGTCTTGAAGGGGTTAAAGCTGACACTATTTGTTCCCGTTTTCGATGTTTAGGTTTTGAAATATTTTGAAGGTTTTCTTCGGGGGTTTGATCCACAAACAATGACATTTATTTCTACACAAAAAGCTTAGCGCACCAACATTTTTCTAATAGTTTAGGATGTTGGCTTAATTTCATGTCCTCCGACACATTAGGGTTTGGAAGCAGCATAGAGTGTGTTGAGTGCCCACTGTAGAATTGGTGAGGTTAGGTTCTCACCCTATTGGAGTGTGCCTTGACGTGGCGGGTGAGCTTAATTATGCTTTGGCCAATTCATCAGTTATATAATTGTTGCCAACTTTATTAGGGTGAGAAATGCAGACAGTTTTTGTGGTTTTGTATTTCATTTCATGTGTAAGACTCCAGCCTCTCCAGGAGAGTACTCCTCTTACTAAGATGCATGGGGATGAATGTCAGTGTCATCAGTGACCTCACACAGCTGTCCGATTATTATAAATTAACTATTTACTAAGTGGTCACCTTGGTATCAAATCAAAATTCCAAAGTGTCCTCAGTTACAAAACTGTTGCCAGCAGCCAATCAGAGTCTGGGATTTGCTGCCAGCATTCCAATGTACAGAATCCATTAATGCAATACGTATAGTTTTGCTATGAAGGTTTTGTTTAGATGCAATAAACTGAACCGATTAACACATCTGCTGATAGAGACACTAAAATATTATGGTTTTTTTGCATTTTATTGCACATTGTTCATGAATTGGTTTTATGCACCACTATAATTGCGTTACTCAATCATGTTAAGCTATATGTAGGGCAGGGCAAAGTTTTTATACATTGCTACAAAATATATCACTGTATGAAATAAAGAATATAGGTCTATTGATAACCCACATATTTGAATGGAGCCCAGTAAGTGAGACAAATGCAGCCATCTAACTCCGGTAAGGCAGACAAGGGATGCGGGGAGGTTTCCTCTGAAATGGTGTATGCAAGCAAAAAAACCGTGCTGTCCTCTCGCGTAGGTACCATCCAACAGGACAGGCTATTGCAGTGCTGTCCGTTCTTGGTGATCTGTGCTCCCACCCCTCTTTTCTCACCATACGTAACAGGGTATGCCAATGACCGTGGGTCCCTGGCTTGCTGCACCTAGAGGATCATAGTCATACCATACTGACGAGGCCAATGTAGGCCAAAACGTACGTAAGTGGTTTTCTGTGTTCCTCGTGCAGAGGAGACTAGCCATGCATTTCAGGTCTGGACTGCCCATATGGGTGGGATTAGTCTGATATGCTAATGGAGTGGCTTCCTCAGTAATGTGTAACCAAGCACAAGTAATCAGTTCTCGGTGAGTTTGTGCTCCCACCCCCGTTTTCTCTTGATGCAGGGAGGTTATTGCCCCTGAGCAGCTCTCTTGTTTGTATCTGTTTCTGTACCTTTTCTGTCAACATGTCTGTCTTGCCTATTTATTTGTATCTATCAATAATAATAATAATAAGTGGCAGTGGTGTATCTTGGTTTTGTGCTGCCCTAGGCAGACAAAATTCTTGCACCCCCCACCCACGACATGCCCAATCACCCACATTGCACACCCACGACATGCCCCATCACCCACATTGCACACACACTAAATGCCCCATCATCCCCATTACATGCCACTATCACCCTCATTAGATACCCCCACCATGTCCATTACATGCCCCCATCACCCCGATTAATTGAAAGGAGCTAAAGCTTGCTGAACGGTGGGTGAGGAAGCAAAAATGTTTAAAGCACCAGAAGTGGGCTTTAACACCCTCTGGCAATGTGCCGCCCTAGGCGTGTGCCTTGTGGAAGATACACTACTGATGGATGGGCTAATGATGTTGCACATAGGCCACTAAAGTTACCAGCCAGGCCACTAAAGTTACCAGCCGGGCCACTAATTGTGGAAACTATCAGAAAACAGAGTAGGTTTTGCACCTCTCTACCTTCTCTGTGACAATTGAAAGACCTTTTATGTACTCTGAAGCCCAATAAAAGGTTGTGTGTAATAGGGTCACACTAATCATCAGTTATATCCAACCTTTTCCGTCTGCCTTTACCACTCCCTAATTAGTGACTTCACAGCACAATACTCTAGTCCAGTACATAATGCAAGTAATTTATTCGAAAGACATATAACAAGAGAATACCATTATATGTTTAAACATCATTATCCTTTATGATAGCTGTCATTAATACATGGTGAAAACTATAGTTTTCAATGGAAAAATGACAGTAGAATTGGCTCTGTACACAGGAAATGTCATCCTAACGTAGAACAAGCTACAGCAACAAAACACAGACGTCAGTAAATGTGTCATTTTATTGTGAGTTTATTAAATGCTTTCCAACTCAATCCATATTGCTAAAGGAACCTGCAATGGAAGTAAATAAACTATTTGGACATAGTATTAACAGTTATAATTAGTGTGTAGTACACTAATTATATTACAATACAGTTTAGTACAGCTGTATGTGCTTACGTTCAGATTTCAGTTTTATAAATACTTATATATGTATGGAAAACAAAAATACCGGTGCGTTAAGCTAGTCACAGGCTCAAATAATAAAAATGTATAAAAAATGTATAATATGATGCTTACCAAACAGGCGTGAGCATGCTGCAAATACAGTGTGCTTGGCTGTACAATGTATACAAAAACAAAAAACTGTCTGCGCTTCTCACCCTAATAAAGTTGGCTATACATAATATAAATGAGAGGTTTTGGTTCTATGAATTGGCCAAAGCATAATGAAGCTCACCCGCCACATATATATATATACTTTAAACATTATCAGTAATGTATTAGTTTTATTTTAATTTACACCCTATGATCTAAAAAGAGTCGCATGGCCATTATTCATTTTAAAGAGATGTTTCATCCTAGTGCTCAGCATCCCTTGAAGGTTGAAAATGGATTGTGACTTGGCAGGTAGTGGATGGAACTGAGGCTTATCATGAAGCGGCCAAACCCAGAGCCCCCTGGTCAAACTCAGCAAAGAAATGCACATCGATTTATTATATTATATATATATAAAATAAATCTATACTCTAGTTACGTATAAAAACTAAATCAGATTATTTATTTGAAGGACAGTTAATCTGTGCTATGTTGGTTGAACATTTTGACGCTTATAGTCTTTTGTAGTGGTCCACCCCGTATAGCAGCTCTTTTCTGGCCTAGGACTGTATCAGCAAGTGGTCCTCCAATCAGATGAGAAGGTGTACTTTCTACAGTCACAACACGGCCACAGGGAACCTGATAAACAAACCAAAAAATGTATTGTAATGACTACTTTATAAATGTATTTTTGTTCAATTTTTGGAAACTATCTATATTAAGGTTTGCACGTAGACTTCATTTTGCCGAATCGGTATACATTTTCCATGGTAATGAATAAAAGATCATTGTTTTTGTAGAAGATATAATCCTCTGCCATGTTACTCAGTGACCTTTACTGCTTACAACTTCCCCCAAAACTGCTCCAGTTTTTCCTTGATGAATTTGGTAAACATTTGAAAATTTCAAACTATGTTCGACTAAAATGTATAGCTTGGAGGAATAACGTAACAGGGGGGATATGATAGAAACATTTAAATACATAAAGGGAATCAACCCCGTAAAGGAAGAGAGTATATTTAAAAGAAGAAAAACTACCACAACTAGAGGACATAGTCTTAAATTAGAGAGGCCACGATTTAAAAGTAATATCAGGACGTATTACTTTACTGAGAGGGTAGTGGATGTATGGAATAGACTTCCAGCAGAAGTGGTAGAGGTAAACACAGTGAAGGAGTTTAAGCATGCGTGGGATAGACACAAGGCTATCCTAGCTATAAGACCGGGTACCCGGGACTAATAAAAAGTATTCAAAAAAATTGGGCAGACTAGATGGACCGAATGGTTCTTATCTGCCGACACATTCTATGTTTCAAGGTAAAATAGTGTTATTATAACTTACTGAATTGAAATCACCATTTATCTAAATTTAAACGCAGGCACTTTTCCACTTACACAATTAAGATAAATATGATAAAAATAACGCTCCTGAAATACCCCAAATTAAATAACTGTTTCAATTTAAATATGACAAGATTTTTGTTATTATTTGGATATAATGAATATATCTATTTGTGGCTACTATTCACTAAAAAGTGAGTTGAAGATGTGATGAACATTTCATTTCACCAGCTTAACCATACATTGTACAGGGACAAACGTGGTAAGTTCCCCCACAAAGCAAACTCACCAGGTTTGTCCATTCCCAATGTCTAGCCAAACGGAGATGAAATGTTCATTTGAACTCCCCCTTTAGTGAATCCACCCCTGTGATTATACCAGTATGTGAAGTACACGAGTGCTGGAATAATATTTAATATATATATATAGTACTGAGTCTATTAGAACTGTATGAATCAACTATTAATGTCAGAGAACAATATGTGGCATTTTATATAGATTTAACTACATAACGGAAACTGTATTCTATAAACTGTAAATAATTATCTTGTTAATTCAAAACGTTCAATATAAATAACTATTGAGTTTCCTATGAATGAGCCACAGAGAAATAGATATTTGGTTTGCATTATACGAAAGCTTTAATAGATATCAGGGGCATATTGTGCCCGAGTGACAGATGTGTTGCCAGTCCGAAGCACACCTGTCACTCAGCGGCACAATGTATCTCGTGTATTTCTGGGGGCAACAAACACCACGCCACACACCATGAAGGAGCCGCGCTATTTCTGGAGTTTGTGTGCTCCGAACAGAGAGCACACAAACCGCGGAAATACATCCGGGAGACAGACGGCAGCTGCGAATTCAGCAACAGAGTCACTCACTCTGTTGCCAATTTGACCAGCACTAAAATTATACAAATTTTCGTATACTTTTCGTGCTGTTCGCAGCACACAAACGGCAGAAATAGACAGCGCGGCTCCTTGCGTCATATGGAGCATCTGATGGATACGTTTAATTACGTTGAAAACCTATATATACCTAATGAGACGGGGTATTCAGACTGGTGCTTAGAAATGCTGATGATTATTAAGGGGCATTACATTTTTTATTTATTGTGATGTGATAATGAAAGATAATTTGTTAGATTATTTATCAGTAATACTAAAGATTGGAAATCACATTTATTCAAACAAAACAACATAATTATTGGGCTAATGAGAAGATGGGTAGTTAAGCCAGTTGGCCGCACCTTGCTGTCAGATGAGCTGTATTTTGCCCATAGAACATATAATACACAGTAATTGCTTTACAGTAACAGAAGGATAAAACATGTTTGACAGATATGATGCTCCACTAAATTCTTTTTCACACAAACACTCCAATGCATTATGGGGGTTTTTCAACTTTTATCCAATAAATCCAGTGGATTGCTCTGTAACCGTCTCTCCATGATGACCCTAGCATGATGGAATGGAATCTATAAAAGATTACTATGTGGCATTTTGTAAATGCCTTAAAGTTAATTGCGTTTTTACATTTTTTTCTTTCTGCAGGATAAATACCACTTGCACTTACTGTAGCGTTAAGTCGGGGGATTTGAGTTGAATGTGAAATGACGTTGTTTGCTGTTGCTTTAGGCCTTGAAGAGTCAATAGATTTTTCCTGAAGGCGTTTTGCTTTCTAAAATAATAATAATATGTACAGTGGCATCAGTAAAATAATAATAATAATAATATGTACAGTGGCATCAGTAAAATAATAATAATAATATGTACAGTGGCATCAGTAAAATAATAATAATAATAATATGTACAGTGGCATCAGTAAAATAATAATAATAATAATATGTACAGTGGCATCAGTAAAATAATAATAATAATAATAATAATGTTAATAATATGTACATCAGTAATCATATGTATCAATAAAATAATTCAGGGTAGAATGGCAGCTGCTGGTCATGGTAAATTGGCATGTATTATCAAAAGTATTTCTAATTTTATCCTTATAAAGCAAAGAAGCACAAGTGAAAAAGTCCGGTATTTACCGCGGATGCCTAGGGTGGCAAATTTTGAACAACACTGAGAAAAAAAAAAATCTTAAGAAAAAACACACAGGATCGCAACGTTCAGGCTGCCGGTGCGTTTTTTTTTAGGGGGCGGAGTTAAGACAGGTCACGTGACCTGGCCCTGTGACGTTAGACACGCGCCGGGTCATGTGACCCATCTACACACACCATTCTGTCTACCACTAGCCACCAGGGATCAGGGTAAGTCCTGGGGTGAGGGGGCATGTAATGGGGTTAATGGAGACATGTAATGGGGTTAATGGAGACATATAATGGGGTTAATGGAGACATATAATGGGGATGATGGGGCATGTAATGGGGGTGATGGGGCATGTAATGGGGGTGATGGGGCATGTAATGGGGGTGATGGGGCATGTAATGGGGGTGATGGGGCATGTAATGGGGGTGATGAGGCATGTGATGGGGGTAATGGAGGCATATAATGGGGGTGATAGGGCATGTAATGGAGGCATATAATGGGTGATATGGAGGAATGTAATGGGGGTGATGGACGCATGTAATGGGGATGATGGAGGTATGTGATGGGGTCATGTAGGTTATGGGGCATGTCGTACGTGTGCAGTGTGGGTAGGGGGGTGCCCGAATTTTGTCTGCCTAGGGCAGCACAAAACAAAGATACACCACTGAGTACAAGTGAAAAAAACTCTCCTGTATCAATACATATTTAACATATATGCTATGTCATGTGATGGTGTTAACTTTTTCTATTGTAGAGCTCTTCAGAATTTGTAGAGCGTGTTTTAAAACAATAATAATAGCAATGAAATCATAGCATAATAGAAGAGTATGATTACATTAGGAAGAACATTGCATTAGGTTTGAAGTGTAACACATAGGGCTTTATTCATGTAAGATGGAATTGCAAACTGTAGGCCTTAGTAGCCATTCAGCTCTACCTGAATCTCTGCTATTTTGGCCTTAAGTTTGCAATTCTCTCTTTAATGAAGAAAGACCTTAGATCCACTGAAAGAAGTAAGCATCAGAAGGGGAAACATAACACAATCTTCAGGACGGTATAATAGGAATTAGAGAAAAACACAGAAAAATAGTACAACCAAAAGAAACCAGAACATTATATTATTATTTACAATGAATGGAAAGTCGAGTTCATAAAACATTGCAGGTAAACAAATATATAACTATGAACAATCCATTCAATATTACCTTTAACGCTTCGTAGTTTGATGTCCGTTCAAGGAAATCATCCCATGATTTCCTCACAAAATGACTCTGCTTCTGGGTGGCTTTTATCTGAATATTAAAAATAGATCCATGAATGTAAAAGTAATAAATGAATGAGATCCAGTCACACAGCGATCTAATGTGATTATATGCTTTATAAATGAGATCTCTTCCTATAAAACTGAGTCACCTGAGCTCATTTGGAAATGTTAGATTTCTGTCCTCTGCTGAAATATAGAATAATTAATTAAACCTATACATCTATCTATAAACCTAAATCTATAGTTACCTTTTCATCTAAACCTCTCTGTGCCTTACCACTTTGTTAAAGGTAAAAACCCCTGTTTAAAAGTCCCTTCTTCCTCCTACGTCACCCTCAATGTTACAACACATAACACAAAAATATAGATATGATTCTTTATTTATCCCAACTGTGTATAATAATTTATCTCTTTTCTTTATTTTGATGATTCCAATTATATTACAATATATTTTCAAGTTATGTCATTTTTACTGAATTGACTATATTAATGTAAATACGAATTACAATGTTACTTTCTTTCTGTACATTTTAAATTTTCAATAATAAAAAAGATATTTTTATTTAAAAAAAGAAAGAAATACGCATATTTCCACAAATATAATTTCAGGTTTCTTAGAAAATGATGTGTAATAACATAGGTACAAATAAAAACACACACATTATCATGTCACCTAACTGTCCCAGAAGTGGCAGACCCATCCTGCCATACAGGAGAAAGGGGAGGAATGTGCTTACGCATGGACAAAAGCATTCGGCATGCTGTCACCCCCCCCCCCAGGTATGACCACACCCTCTCATGTGTGGTCTCTTCCCCATTGGGAGTCCAAAACTATATGGATTTTAATAAACTATATGGATTATAAAAGCCAAACTGTTACAAAAAAAACCCCAGAATAATATGGAACACAACAGAAGAGGAAGGGGTGTACTGCACACTATAACTCGCCTCCAAAAGCTGGACTAAAAGAACGTCTCATGCTTGTTAGAGGTCACAGAAGTTATATCCCTTGTGTGCATCTTAAATCCTGACTCCAGTGGTCAACCAGCATATAACCAAAATCCTGCACTAAATTGTCCATTATAACCACTATTATAACTATAATAAAAATACATTTTACAGTAAAAATAAATGAAATAAAGAGCACTGTTGAAATATTCCAGGCACGTATGTTAGAAAGAGTTGAAATGACATCTGCAAAACGTGTTCGTTTTGGATTATTTTCCAGGGGTATCATTGCCTTTTAAATATTATGAGGCTCTCTACTGATATTTGCCTGGGGTGATCTTGACTGTACCTCTGCATACTGGTGCTGTTCTTCTAGACGTTCCAAATGCTGGTGGTTTTCAATCATTTGTGTCTGGTAAAAGACAATCTTTTTACTAATGTTTTCTGTGGCTTTTGCAATAACATCCAAGACTTCTTGATCAGAGGTCACTGGCTTGAAGTTTTCAGCTCTCAGTTCGGCTGTGAATTCACTCCATACTTCACCAACCTTAAAAACAAACACGCACACACACAAATTATGGTATTAAAACCAGTGTTACAAATAACCAAGGATGCCCGAGTCAGGGCAAAACACGTAGTGAGTGACATCGCCGGAAGTCTAACTGCAGGCCAAGATTACCAGCGTTTTTTCTATGGATCACTGTTTGAGACGACCACAGAGTGTTGGCTCAGAGGGTAAAAATGTGATATAGTAGTGCAGTGATATCCTACTCTACAAAACGTAAGTGCCAAACTAAGGTGGTATGGGATATATAAATGGCAACAGTACACACTATTGTATTGTTTCTTTGTTCCATTGGTACCATTGCCCCCGAAGCCAAGGAATCTGAATAACATATTATAATACAAATTTTTTTATTTGTATTTTGAGCCATTTAGTGTTCCTATATCAATATTAATTATTACCGTATTTATCGGCATATAACACGCACTTTTTCTCCCTGAAAATAGGGGGAAAATGATGTCTGCGTGTTATACGCCGATATAATGTAAAAAAAAATCTAAAACTTACCTCGTTCCTGCTCTGTCCCCCGGTGCTCTGAAGCTGCGTGGCGGTGAGGGAAGCGTTGTGAGCTTCCCTCCAGCCGTGCGGAACAATAAAGTTTGTTTAAAAAAAACACACTTTATTGACCGCGCGGTCAATAAAGTGTGTTTTTTTTAAACAAACTTTATTGTTCCGCGTGGCTGGAGGGAAGCTCACAACGCTTCCCTCACCGCCACGCAGCTTCAGAGCACCGGGGGACAGAGCAGGAACAAGGTAAGTACTGGGGTCTGGGGAAGGGGGGGGGGGAGGAGGGTGGCATACTAAGGGGCAATATCCTGGCATATTAAAATGGCATATTGGGGGCAATATCCTGGCATATTAAATGGCATATTGGGGGCAATATCCTGGCATATTAAATGGCATATTGGGCTTCAAAGTTCTTTATTTGAAATGTAAGTTTTTTTTCCTGAAATTTCCTTCTTAAAATTAGGTGCGTGTTATACCCCGATAAATATGGTAATTAATATTTTATTTTTACAAACACCCACCTGATTAAAATATGGAGTCTGGAAAAGCAACCAGTGGATCTATTTAAAGCTTATTCAATTTGTTTTATTTAATACACTAATAAACATGTCAATTTTAAAGGGATAATAAATGGTGTAAATTTAACATTAATTTCAGTTTCTATCATTTAAAATGATTAGTGATTTTCCTTTTAAGCAGAATAAGCGATTAACCTGGAAATGTTTTTAAATGTTACTCTGGAAATTCTGGCTAAAATTCCACTGATTGTATCGCCTTGGTTTATTCCGGGGCGGCACTTAGCAATTAGCTCCACCCACCTTTCAACATGACTGGCCCACCCGGTTTTGGTGTGACAGAGCTTTCTAACCCCTTCTCCTCTCCCTGGGAAGACATTCCAGGACAGTATGCCACCAAGTATAAACAATGTTTAGCTGGTATTACAATAAATATTTATACTTACTTTTAAATCAAGATATTTACTAATTATGCCAAGTGTGACATAATCCAGTGGAGACAAACCTGGAAAGTTATCAAAACCTAAAAAGTAAAAAGATAAGAGAAATAGTTATTATTAGATTAATAGCTTTCTATACAATATTAATGTGATAAAATAAAGTATTTTCCAGTGGAAAAAGCTTTCCACAAAGTATCAAAATGCATTGATCCTAACAGCACCACACAAGTGGCTCTTTCATTTTACCCTTATTGTAGAGTACACAAAAATAAAATCCAGTGTATAACCAGAAAGTGTTAGCAATGAGTTTCTACGCGCCTACGAAACGAAAGGGTAAAGTAAAAAGCGAAAAAGAAGCCAAAATAGAGCCATTCCCATTGCTCCCCAACAATATATAGGAATGAGGGAAATATGGTGAAAGCGCTTGAAAATGGTAAGGGGACACAGCAAGGTAAGTACATGTAATAAGTGGACTATTTAATACAATAAAATATGTAAAACATCCATAGTGATTAAAGAAAATGGTAAAATAATACAGTAACTAAAAATGAAGTAATACAAAAATCAGTGAAGCCCTGATGTAGCAAAGGAGCCCCGACGCGTTTCGCCATCAGGCTTACTCAGAGCACACAGGGAACAGACTATTGTTAGTGGAGTTGCAGGGAAAAGAAAACCAAGTAAATGTGTTTCCTTATACACAGGCCAAAGCCCTAGTGTGAGTACTAAATTCAAAGTTGTAGATATCATCATTTAAGTACATGGGAGTGGTGAAGTTATTGTTAATGTGTGAATTACAGATCAATGGATACAGGACAGGACAACTTTTGCTTCTGCAAGCTGGCCGGGCTTCCTGTAGAAAGACTGAGCGCAACTGTCTGCTGAAGGGATCTTTTATTTATTCAGTGCAACAAGGAACTCTGGAGAAATAGGTCCACCTATGCCCAACAACTTAATTCAGCAGAGAGTTGCGCTAAAAACTATTTGACAATATATTTCATTCCTAGGACAAGGACATAAACTCAAACCCTACAATAAAAATGTCAAAGTTAATATAAAACATATTAAAGGACAGCTGTAGGGAAAAAAATGAAGTGGTGTTTAATTAAAGGACTGTGTCAAGTGTAGGCATTTTATATAAAAATGCTTAATGAAAGAATACAAATAAAGTACCTTATTGAGCCATCTTTACCCTGTATAGCACCACCAGAAGGCAGACATTTTGTTTAGAATTTTTGGTCAGATGGTTCTGATCTTTCTTCCCCGGAACCAAAGTGAGTGAAAATCTGCATCCAAGATTCTAAACAAGATGTCTGCCTCCTGAGAGAACGATATGAAGTAAAGAAGGCTCAATAAGGAACTCTTTCATTAAAGAATTTCTTTATAAATCATTTACACTTGATACAATCTTTCAATTACACATAAGTAAAACATTTTCTACAGTTGTCCTTTAACAATACATTTGCGTGTTTTGCTTTACATATATACAGACGTTGGCTGATTGTTGGCCAATGAAGCGGAGGATCTTAGTGAAATGTAACGGTTTGTAAATATTTATTTAATACAAAAAGAGGAGGAGCACACAAAAATACTATGTATCGCTAATTTATTTAAACAAATAACAGAGGAGCAAATCTATTGTCACCTTATTTTCATTGTGTTTATACTTTTGTGTAAGTATCTTTTTATTTAATTCTATGTCTAATGTTTTTTTTACTTATATTTATTTTTATGCTATTATTCATTTATTTGTTTAAATAATTTTTTGATGCATAGTATTTTTGCGAGCTCCTCCTCTTTTTTGTATTTTGTTATTTATATTTAGGGGCTCTTTGGAGGTCTTCTTGAAGTGATGCACCTATATTTCAATATTTTGTGATGATTTGCTTCTATGGGTAGTACATTTATTGCAAATGTTTACTTACCAAGTTTGGTAAATATGAAATAAATTTTGGCTCTGGTGTTCTCAGCCACTTCTATGACTGCGATACTACAACAGGTATCAGGCATTGGCATTATCTCTTGAGCTGCCTGGAACTGGCCAACTAAAGGCTTCTCTGTATCTAGATATGTTAGTGAAAAACAGAATAGGTCAGTACTTTGCACATGATGCACATGATGTCAGTGTGATTATATAACCTATGGTCTGCATCAAGCACAGTGGGAGATAAAGGCATCCACTTCTATTCAAACAAAATCACCTTTATTTTTTGTATCTCTGCTGTCTCTTCAGGGACTAGCTGTCTACTTCTATCTTAAAACTCTTATTTTGATTAAACTTTTTTTTTGCAGCGGTGCATGATGGGAGGGAGACACTAGTAGTCTATTTGCTTAGAGGCAGCAAGAATGTAAATCAAGCAAAACTTTGAAGTCATGTGAACCTAGTGGCGGATCCAGGGGGGGGGGAGGGGGCGCACCGGTCGCCAAAAAAGAGCCGGTGCAAATAAAATTTAAAAAAAGCCGCCCCTTTAAAAAAAACAACAACAAAAAAATGCACTTGCCGGCAGAGACAGAGGGGAGAGGAGATCGGAAGATCCCCCCTCACCTTCCCTCTGCCTGCCAGCAGGCTGTACGAGGAGCCGAACAGGCAGCACAGAGAAACCTCCATGCTGCCTGTTCGGCTTCCCGTGCAGTGTGACAGGGAAGTGCCTACAGGTCATGTGACCGGAGCTCTGACGTCAGACGCACGCCCGTCACGTGCCCTCTCTGCACAACCGCCTGGGAGCCGAACAGGCAGCATGGAGGAGACCATGCTGCCTGCCACTAGCCACCAGGGAAAAAGGTAAGTGCTGGGGACTTAATGGCAAATACTGGCATATTATTGGGCAAATTGGCAGGGGCATATTAAATGGCAAATACTGGCATATTATTGGGCAAATTGGCTGTGGAAAATTAATGGCAAATAATACTGGCATTTCATTGGGAAAATTGGCAGGGGAATATTAAATGGCAAATACTGGCATATTATTGGGCAAATTGGCTGGGGCATATTAATGGCAAAATAATACTGGCATATTATTGGTCAAATTGGCAGGGGCATATTAAATGGCAAATGATACTGGCATATTATTGGTCAAATTGGCTGTGGAAAATTAATGGCAAATAATACTGGCATTTCATTGGGAAAATTGCCAGGGGCATATTAAATGGCAAATACTGGCATATTATTGGGCAAATTGGCTGGGGCATATTAATGGCAAAATAATACTGGCATATTATTGGGCAAATTGGCAGGGGCATATTAAATGGCAAATAATACTGGCATTTTATTGGGCAAATTGGCATGGGAATATTAAATGGCAAATACTGGCATATTATTGGGCAAATTGGCTGGGGAATATTAATGGCAAATAATACTGGCATATTATTGGTCAAATTGGCTGGGGCATATTAATGGCAAATGATACTGGCATATTATTGGGCAAATTGGCTGGGGCATATTAATGGCAAATAATACTGGCATTTCATTGGGAAAATTGGCAGGGGCATATTAAATGGCAAATGATACTGGCATATTATTGGTCAAATTGGCTGTGGAAAATTAATGGCAAATAATACTGGCATTTCATTGGGAAAATTGGCAGGGGAATATTAAATGGCAAATACTGGCACATTATTGGGAAAATTGGCAGAGGCAGATTAAATGGCAAAAAATACTGGCATATTATTGGGCAAACTGGCAGGGGCATATTAAATGGCAAATAATACTGGCATAATAGTGGTCAAATTGGCAGGGGCATATTAAATGGCAAATACTGGCATATTATTGGGCAAATTGGCTGTGAAATAATAATGGCAAATATTACTGGCATACTATTGGGCAAATTGGCTGGGGCATATTAATGGCAAATTATATTGGCAATGTGTATGTAATGGGGTGATGGAGGCATGGAAATGGGGTGATGGGGCATGTCGTGGGTGTGCATCGTGAGTGGGTGCCCAAATTTTGTCTGCCTAGGGCAGCACAAAAGCAAGATAGACCACTTAAGGGGAGAGAGAGGAGAGAACACTGATGGGGGGGGGGGGGGGAGAGAACACTGATGGGGGGGGAGAGAAGAGAGAACACTGATGGGGAGAGAGAGGACAGAACACTTATGGGGAGAGAGAGGACAGAACACTTATGGGGGAGAAGAGAGAAAACTGAAGGAAGGAGAAGAGAGAACACGGAAAGGGGGGGGGGGGGTGGTAGAGAGGAGAGAACACCGACGGGGGATAGAGGAGAGAACACAGACGGGGGATAGAGGAGAGAACACAGACGGGGGAAAGTTGGCAAAGAGACAGCTATGGGGAAGAGGAGAGACACATACATGGGTAGAGGGACAAAGAGACACAGTCATAGGAGGTAGAGAATAGAGAGAGACATGGGAAGGGAGAGGAGACAGATAGACATAGGAAGGGAGAGGAGAGAGACATAAATGGGAAGGAAGAAGAGAGAGACATAAATGGGATGGTAGAGGAGAGACAGACAGACATGGGATGGCAGAGGAGAGAAAGACAGACATGGGATGGGAGAGGAGAGACAAAGAGCTGGGAAATGAGAGGAGAGACAGATAGACATGGGAAAGAAGAGGATAGAAAGAGGGACATGGGAAGGAAGAGGAGAGAAACGGACATGGGAAGGAAGAGAGACAGATGGACACGGGGTGTGAGAGGAGTGTGACAGACATGGGAAGGGAGAGGAGCGTGATAGAAGGACATGAGAGAGTGGAAAAGACAGACGGACATGGGAGAGAGGAAAAGCCAGACGGACATGTGCCCCTCCCGAGATCAGACTCTGGATCCGCCCCTGTGTGAACCTTCCTACACAAGCAAACTAATGATTGTGCACTAAACAATAACAGTAGAGGCACATACAGAGGAAAGGAAAGAGAGACTGAGAGCAGCCTCGCATACATCGCCTCACTGAATAATATTGCCCTTAATTGGAATACAATTCTATCAAAGATGGTGTGTGCACACAGAATGCAGAATGTGAAAAATCACAGCTAACACAATGCACAAATATATTACAGTTACTTGTAATTTAAAATGTAGGCCTAGCGGTAAGAAATAGAGAGGGCAAAAATCAACAGAGCAGAGGTATTTAATCAGGGGCTGAATACAGGAAAAAGGAGTCCAGTTGATTATCTGCCTTCAGTATCTATTTATCAGGTTATAAATGCATTTACACTCACCAATAATGCGCCCATATTCATCTCGTTTTACACCCAGTTCCTCCTCTTCTTCTTTCCACAACTGTAGTAAAAGTTTGGCAGCCAACTCATTGTCCTTCCCTCGCCAAGTTGTAATATGAGGAATGCTTCTGGGATTGTCACAAAAATCCACTAATAGCCCAAGCACTATATTGACCATACTCTTCACATTCAGCTGGAAGGAAGAAATCATCAATAACAAGCATTGTATAACAAATAATATATAGGTGATATAATAAATAACTTAAATGTTATAAAATATGTTATATAATATGTTAAAATAAATAATATATAAGTTATAAATAATATATGTTATAAGTACAAGTTATATAATACTATATATGTTATAACATATAAGTTATATATTATTTATCATATATCACATATCTTTTATAACTTATATGTTATAACATATATATTAAACTTATACTTTATAACATAACAATAACTTATCCTTTATAACATATATATTATTTATGATATCACTTATATATTATTTATCATATACCACATATCTTTTATAAGTGATATCATAAATAATATATATGTTATAAAGTATAAGTTATATAATAATATGTGTTATAATATATAAGTTATATATAATAAATAATATATAAGTTGTAAAGTTATATAATAATATATACATTATAATGTATACATCATATATGCTATATAATAAATAATATGTTAAAAATAAGGAACATGTAATAACCACAATTAGATAACATGCAAATCCAAATGCATTTACTACATAATCGCTTACTGCTAATAAATCCAAAAGTATAATCATTCCTTCTTTTTCAAGAAAATAGTCTTCAGAAGAGAGGTGTCCAAGAACACAGCACCTATGAATAAACAGCAAATAATGGGTTATTGAAAAGTGCTCATAATCATTCCAAATTCAAACAGCTGGTGTAACAACATGTTTCTAAAATGCAAAGGAATGATCACACAATATATACTTTTCTATTAAAGCAGACTGTTTTTAGTTTCTGTGCTCATTTTGTTTTATTCCCCTACATATTATTTAAATTAATATTTTAATGAGAAGTTAATAATTCACGGTCAAATAACAAAATGATTTAATTAGAGACACTCCTGAGCAATTTTTTTTACAACTGATTGTATCTTCCTTTGTTGGTTTTCTCTGTGTTTCTTGTCACCTTAATATTTGTTATGTTACATTCATCTTTTAGCAATGTGGTGTGGCAGGGCAGGTACTAAAAGTATTTTTTAAAAGCAATGACCTAACACTGCCACTAGAGGGCATATCATCAGCATGCCAGGAAGCATTGAACAGACCACTAGCCTAGTAACTGAGATGCTAATAACGCTGAAGTCACACGTGTCCGCCATCACAGGTATTAATATTAATTACTATGTAGATAGACAGATATGCCGGGGATAATGTCCCAAGATTTGATTTGATTTCCATAAGTTTGAGAATATATGCCTGGGTAACCCTTGACAATGCATCTTTGTGGACTTGTGGGCAGCTGCACTTGCAGTGCTTTGGTCACGCAATGAAGCTCTATACAATATAGTAATATGCAGCTATACATTATATGTTGAGATATTTACCATATGCTGTCCAAGGTGCAGAAGAGGAGTTTGTTGTAGCCTAAACCGCTATAGAATTTCGACGGATCCATCCTCAGCAACTGCAGTAATAGGTCCACTCCTTCAGAGCCAAATAATGCCTATCAATTACAACAATGAGACCGTGCTGATGGAACCAGAGGATTAATACTGATTATGCCTCTACTGCACCATTCTCCCCGTGGCACTCAACATTTGTTGGCGCATCGTCTTGAAATTAATTAGATCAGCATCTGAATGATAGACACTAGTGTTGGCAAACTGGTAACCCTTTATCAACCATGGGTGTAGTTTGCCCTGCCAGGATTCAAACCTGCAACACTGAGGTTTGAACAAGTGCTGCAGGGAAAGCATTTACTAATGAGCTATTTCATTGTCAGTGTAATAGGGGGTTTATTATGCCTTGTGGATAGCTCTACTGGTTTTTGCAGACACTAGCAAAGTTAACATGAGAACATGCCCCCCCCCCCCCCCCCTCCCCCGGGGCAGTCAAAGTAAGTGCCGCCCTAGGCACTAGCCTTGTCTGCCTCCTGCTAAATACAGCGCTGTATGTATGCTTTCAATAGCTGGAGGGCCACAATTTGACACCACAGGTCTAGACAAACCAGAAAAAAATATCATTGGAGTAAAATGAGACCTTGAACGCTAATCGTGTAAAGTGAACAGACAAGTGAACTGCAAAGATCAGACACTAATAGCCGAGTTGGAAAGACAGGCAAGTTGGAGAATTTGAATCCCTACATTTTTGCAGTTCCCTTCTCAGTTAACTTTTAAGGGTCTACTCAGTAAAGAGAAATCTGCAGGGAACTGACAAGGAAATTTCAAACCATAGGCCAAAGTAGCCGAGTTGAAAACATTCTCCAATACGGCCGAATGGGAGAATTTTTCCAACTCAGCTACTTTGGCCTTAAGGTTGAAATTCCCATCTCAATTCCCTGAAATTATCTCCTTATTGAGAAGACCCTGGCAAAGTTTAGTCCTGTTAGTACAGACAGAAGGAACATTCAGGTAAGTGCATCTTTTCATCTCTATATTTATCTTTATATCTTCACAACACATTTTTACGCTTACATGAAGCTAAAGACAATAATTCCTGCATAAAACATGTATCATGTATTTAAATATTCAATGAAAATGGTGTGTCTGATACTGACCTTTTTATTAAGGTCATGTTCACAAACAGTGGATAAAATGTAGAGTAGATCAACCTGGATCTCCAGAAGAATGCGGTCTTCAGTCCATTGTTTATGGTTAAGTACGATTTTCATTAACCCTTTATAGAAAACAAATCATTTAGCTGTTTACATATTATTTGGGCGCTAGACAAAAAGATGAAAAATTAAAAATGACTTTTAAAAAAAAACTTTTATGTAGTGTATTAGGTATAATGCATGTATTCTGAAATATCCCTAGGTTTTGCTTTTTTGAACATGCTCCACTTAAATGCAATGTGCTACATATTCTGCTCATGCCCAGTCATTCCCATACTGAAGTTAATAAGGAATCAGTGGTCAGGTGTGATGGTGCAATCATGTGCATAGAGCAAGTGTGTGGTAATTGTTGTGGTGCCTCCATTAAGCAGTAAGCCAGAATGCTGCCATTAAGAAGCATGTGGACTATTAAAGCATAAAATGTGACACTGGTATTGGACATGCCCATGCATCTCTGGATGATGCTGGCCATGCCCGTGCCACTCTGGATGATGCATCTCTGAATGAGGCTAAACAGGCCCACACTGGACATCACCAAGCATCTCTGGATGGCATTGGACATCACCAAGCATCTCTGGATGACACTGGACATCACCAAGCATCTCTGGATGACACTGGACATCACCAAGCATCTCTGGATGACACTGGACATCACCAGGCATCTCTGGATGACACTGGACATCACCAGGCATCTCTGGATGACACTGGACATCACCAGGCATCTCTGGATGACACTGGACATCCCCAAGCATCTCCCCATGCATTCCTGGATGGCATTGGATATCCCCACGCATCCCTGGATCACACTAGACATCTCCATACATCCCTGGATGACACTAGACATCTCCATACATCCCTGGATGACACTGGACATCCCCATGTCTCTCTGTGGGAACCCTCTTACCAGTTAAATAAACGACAGACTGCAACAGAAAACTGTTAGAAGTTAGAATGAATCCAATGTATTAAAATGTATTTTCAAACATTAACTGGGACCTGCCTTGTTTGCTAAACATGTTAAAACCCGCCTTGTTTTCTAAACAACATATTACAGTCAAGAGCAAACAATACGTTGTGCTTTACCTAAGAGTTGGCTAATTGCTCCCTGATCACAAAGGTCCTGATTCACAGTCTCATCCCAAACGGCCACAACAGATCTCAGCAGCCTCAAACTGTACCGCATCAGGGCATGTTTGTTGCAACGGCCACCTGTACCATGGAAACAGCTGCCATGGCCATCTAAAGGCTCTGAAATAACAATAATAATGATTACAATAATAACTAATGGACTTGCCTTGAGGAAACCCCAACTAACCAAATCCACAAATAAAACATGCTGACATTTTACAGTGCAAGACTTCAAATTATTTGTATGTCAGTGCAACTCTCCTGATTTCCAAAGTATCAATCTAACATTTGGAAAAAAAATAAATGGGAAATAAACATATTCTCTTAAAAATAATAGTGCAAAACATGGTCGTGTCTATATAACTAAACATGCACCCGCATTACTTACCCAGGAAAGAGACTCCAAAGCTACTTTGTCAGTGTAAACCACAAGTAAAGATCATTAAAGGGATTCTGTCACCTACACATTGTTTATACTGTGAACGTATATAATTATCAAAAGTGTATCTGTGGTGACTACCTCTTTATAACACCCTCGTTTTTTGATTTGGAGATTACACATATCTCATTGAAAACCAGTTCAAGACACCGGTCACAAAAAAAACCACAGAAACATTAAAACACGTCTGCCGGTAAATTAAAAGCCGTGTTAAGCAGTAAATGAATGGGCATTTCATGTTAGCGGGTGGGATTTAATCATTACATTTATGGAGGTTCTTCTTTCACTTGTACTATCTAAGTACATATTGTCACTAGAACAATAGTAAACAGGTTGGCCCAGAAACACTACAGTTTAGTAAGAAGTGAAAACACTTTAGAATAAGTTCTCTGAATTGTAGTCACTCAATATCGGGTCTGAATCAGCTGAAGCATTGAGGCATTTGGATCGGGACATTTTTTGCTATGTAAACCATATACTTACAGATACCCAATATATGACGATCACCCCCACAACACACTCCAAATTCGGTTAACAAAGGTGGAATTCGCCTTTTTTTTTTAATACTCCTGATTTTAGCTAGAGAATTCAAATTTAAAAGCCCAAACCTACAAATGATTTTATTAGTGCTTTTGTCTACATACCGGTATATGCCCTAATATCATTCCTGATACAAATATCCATCATTGGTAAAAAAAAAAAAAAAAAAAAAAAAAAAAAAAAAACATAAAAAACATATTTGGACATATATGGAACTATGGTCTTGTCAAAACACACATCAAAAGTGTTATGCCGCAAAATAAATGCACAGCACAGACACTAATGACTAACCACAATGAAAGGGAAGGAGTACCAATGTACTAAGGTGTATATATATATATCAATCAATTGGTACATGGACAGGAAAATTCCTGCAAATACATAGTAACGGATGAATACATTAGCATACCGAACCCTGGCCCAGAGGGCCTGAATCCTGCAATACACACCCCAATCCACCTGTGAAATCCCAGCAATCATATCCCATTACAAATGATTCACAGAACACAATAAGGATCATTATAAAAAGGAGGGCGATTCACAACCACACCCATTGCTACCCCCAATGAGAGGGAACTTCGTGGACCCCATTCACCAGGACCCCATTAGCCAGGGAGGAAACTAGAAACTCTGATTATTCAGATGATCTGTGAGGCATCCTGGTTCATGTCACGATGGTTCATTCCCAGGTAAACCTATTATCTGGCATTATTCCCTGATTACTATATATCTTGCATCAAGAATGTTATTAAATACGTGGTAATGTAATTTAATGTGCTAAAGATAAACCAATAAATCCATTCATTACTAAAACCTACATTTTAAAATAGTCAGTAACGAAAGTTCTTAATTCTACACATGTAGAAAAGGGCTGTCAGAGTGCACTCCTCCACCTCCATTCCCATAATACTCTGTCAGCTAAGTGGCTGGCAGGGAAGTATGGGAGATGTAGTCCTGTAACAGCTGGAGAGCTACTGCTTGACACCCCTGATGAAGAAGAGTTGAGAAGTAGTAATCACCTTGACAGACACACCATTCAAGAAACAGTAGGATGCGAGTGTTTCCTTGACAGGTCATGTAGTCTTCTAGTAGAAGGGGAGCAATTGTGGTCAAAGTGGCAATAGCATGAAGCTGTAAGTCTTTAAACAGAGCAGGAGGCCAGTCATGAATGCCAGGCATCTCATTTGCTTTCATGTAATTAAAGAGGGCTAATACCACCTTTCCATCACTGAGCAACTGCAAGAAATAAACAAAGAATAAAACCGCTTGACACGTCAGTGATATACGTGAGACTAGCTGCACAAAGTGCTCTTGTAATATAAAACCAGATAAACTGCTTATGAGTGAGAAATACTACTGTCTGTCTAATGAGATTGCAATAATTAGTGGATGATATACGGGGCCTGATATTAGTGATTCCAAACAGCTATGCTGTGATCTTGTCACAAGGGCATCATCACTGCATTAGAGACATCAATATTGATGCCATCATATTGCTGCAGGCTACAATATGCTTACGCATATATATAAAAAACATTATGTTGGTTTTGGGAAAACAACAAACAATTATTGATTTTTTTTAAATTAATCTAATAGTTTGTAAATTAACTTAGTGAGGCAGATGCTTGTTAGCTTGTTAGCCACATTTTAAGCTTGTGACCTTGCCAGCAATATCCAAGTTGGGTGTGCATTGACAACACAAGGGTCATTACAAGAAAATGATCAAAGCTATAGAAAATGTATTTGCATGGTCTTTATGTTCCACTGTAATCATCTTACATGCTCATTGGAGCTTCAGGCAGTCACTTTGTGCAGGTAACCCTAAACAATTCCTCTAATAATTATACATACATTATAAATATATGACAACATATAAAAACATTATACCTGTATGACAACATTATACCTGTATGATGCCATTATACCTGTACGACAACATTATACCTGTATGATGCCATTATACCTGTACAACAACATTATACCTGTATGATGCCAGTATACCTGTATGATGCCAGTATACCTGTATGATGCCATTATACCTGTACAACAACATTATACCTGTATGATGCCAGTATACCTGTATGATGCCAGTATACCTGTATGATGCCAGTATACCTGTACGACAACATTATACCTGTATGATGCCAGTATACCTGTATGATGCCAGTATACCTGTACGACGACATTATACCTGTATGACGACATTATACCTGTATGACGACATTATACCTGTATGACGACAGTATACCTGTATGATGCCAGTATACCTGTATGATGCCAGTATACCTGTATGACAACATTATACCTGTATGACGACATTATACCTGTATGACGACATTATACCTGTATGATGCCATTATACCTGTATGATGCCATTATACCTGTATGATGCCATTATACCTGTATGATGCCATTATACCTGTACGACAACATTATACCTGTACGACAACATTATACCTGTATGACGACATTATACCTGTATGACGACATTATACCTGTATGATGCCATTATACCTGTATGATGCCATTATACCTGTACGACAACATTATACCTGTATGGTGACATTATACCTGTATGATGCCAGTATACCTGTATGACGACATTATACCTGTATGACGCCAGTATACCTGTACGACAACATTATACCTGTATGGTGACATTATACCTGTATGATGCCATTATAGCTGTACGACGACATTATACCTGTATGATGCCATTATAGCTGTACGACGACATTATACCTGTATGATGCCAGTATACCTGTATGATGCCAGTATACCTGTATGATGACATTATACCCGTATGACAACATTATACCTGTATGACTATCATATCATTATACCTGTTTGACTATAACGACATTATACCTGTATGGTAGCTACATCTTTGGCTAAACCCACAAGAATGTTAAACAACAACTTTTTCATTTCACAGTCTTCTTGGCTGTGTAAAAGTTTTAGACTTTTGACCAAAGGATTGTGACTTTTAACTGAAAGACATAATATAAAGGCACATGTATTATTAACTGAAAGACATAATGTAAAGGCACATGTATTATTAACTGAAAGACATAATATAAAGGCACATGTACTATTAACTGAAAGACATAATATAAAGGCACATGTATTATTAACTGAAAGACATAATGTAAGGGACATGCATTATTAACTGAAAAGGAACAACTGTAAGTTAAACCTAATTTGTTTTTTCCTTTTTTTATATACATTGTTGTATGAAAATGTTAGCAATATACTTTTCGGCTCCGATTATGTTTTACATAGCCTGTGCCAACACAACCAAAATGTGCATATACGTCAGATTCCTAGTATTTGCCACAATCTGTGTGTTCACTATGTTCATACATGACATAGTGAACAAACAGATTGCGGCAAATACTGTGTTGACATGAAAAGGGCAGTTTCACATAATAAATTAGAGTCCTTATTACTACTAGATCACTATGCTGGCATCCAAAATGCTGCCAGACCACAGTGACTAATGACTGGCAATTAATTCAGCTCTTAAGAGGTCTGAGCCTAGCAATCAGATGTAATGGAACTACAACTACTAAAAGTACTGTGCATGTGTTGTCTATGACTATGACAAAGAAAAGCTTATGGATTTATAGGCACACAATATATGTCTTACCTTCAGAAAATGTAGCAAACAGTATCAGCTGCTTGGCAAATCCACTTTGCTAAACAAATACACAATCAATGGAAGAAAAATCAACAAAAGGAACAAATACCTGTAACCTCTTAACGCAGATGGACATATATATGCGTTCTGAAAAGCATAATCCTTGAGGACCATGAGGACGTATACATACATCCCGAGTTTAAATGTAGCGTTACATTCTGTTGCTCTGAAACTGTTGCTTGACTACCCCTAGAGGCAGTCAGCAACATTAGTTAGATTTTTTTATTTTTAAATGAATAAAAGGAAAAAGCTAACCCTAGATCTAGGGTTAGGGTTACAATTAGGGTTAGGGTTACAGGTGGGTTATTGTTATAATTAGGGTTAGTACAAGGGTTAGATTAAGGGTGGGGGTAGATTAAGGTTAGAGTTAAATGTAGGGTTAAGGTTGGGGTCAAAAGGTCACTGAAGGAGAAAATGGTTAGGAAACAGAAAAAAAACTAGTTTTGGTTACTGCCCTATTAAAAACAGAAAAACATGGAAACATTGGTATTTCCAAACTCAGATACACAAATATTAGAAACTATATAGACTGGTTCTTTTTACAGTTTGTAAATGTGTAAAAAAAAAAAAATCAGGTCAAAGTTAGAAAAAGGTTGGTTTTTTTGGCATATTTTCATCATATTTTATTTATTTTTAATAGTAAATTATATCATATGATGAAAATAAAAGTATGAAAAGAAAGCCCTATCCATCCTTTAAAAAATGATATATAATTTGTGTTGGTGTACTGAACACGAAGAAAGAAATCACAGTTCAGCAAACATATAACAAACTCTGGTCTTCAAGGCACATCAAATGCAGCATAGAACTCTGTCACTAAGGGGTTAACAAAACAAGCACTTTGGTGATTGGTTGCCATATTTTGCAGTGGTGGGTATATATTAGAATGTATTAATTTTTATCTGTTGATTTCTCTCACTATATCATTTTTTTTACATATAAACTGAACAAAGGTTAGTCTTTTGTTTCAAGTGGAACACTAGTTCCAGCTTAGATCAGAGTCCTATAGAAAGTCTGTGGTGAACTAACAAGAAAATACCAAATTATTGATAGCAGAGTTGTAAAGTTAGGCAAATTGGACATTTTTTTCAACTCAGCTATTCTGGACATATTTTATAAATTTTTTATCAGTTCACTGTGGACAGCAGTGTGTCTAAAAAGTGTATATGAATGATAATACAGTTTGAGTATCCCTTATCCGAATTGCTCTGGATTGGCAGCATTTTGGATAACGGATACTTACGGATAATGGATCATTTTGGCAGCACCAGCCCCAAAAGTGATCTACATTACGTAAATTCAATGTGAGTAACTTGCTCAAACCAACTTGCTCACATTGAATTTAGGTAATACAGATCATTTCCAGCAGTAGAGCTGGTGAACTTACCTGCTCCATGGTGCTGCCGAGATGATCTATCCGTCGAGTGTACGCCCTCCCTCCCATCACAGCACTCTGGGAACATTTCCCATAAACTCTGGCTCTTCATTTTACGGCGCCCAGGAGGGTGAAGCCAGATGTCAGAAGGGTGAGTATCCCTTATCTGAATTGACCCACATATGAAAAAAAATTTTTTTTAATGATTTTGGGTCATTACGTTTTTGGATCTTCGGATAAGAGATACTCAACCTATACTAAATTTTGTCCTAGGTTTTGCTCTCAAAGTCTATATAGAAGTTAGCAGCGGCATCATCAAAAAAATATATACACACACCAAACAAGCCAGAAGACCTGCATTTCCTACAGAAATCACACATTCTCAGTGCTGCCACCACTGCAAGGGATTCTGGGTAGGCATATGCAAATCCATTCAGCAATATTTAGAATGGAGAATAAAGCTCCTATCATGCAATATCTCCTTCTTTATTCCCTCAGCAGCAAAGAAAAAACGTGACAAGAAAAAGAACCAGTAAGAACATCCATAATACACCCTCCCCTCCCTATATAAATCCAATAATATCACACTTCCTCTTACTTTGCTGCTTCCCTACCTTTTAAAGTTTTCATTATTTTGTCTTCCATATTAATATACACTATTGAATGCGCTTGCTTATATAGTCTGTTAGATTTGCAAGACGCTTTTGTAACTGTTCCTATGTCACAGACCCATCAACGGTACCTCTAGTTCGAGTGGGATTCTAAGTACTGGACATTCACTTGCCTGCCTTTCAGCCTCTCTTTGGCCCCATGGTGTTTCACCTACGGAGTAGGGGTGTTTGTACCATTATTTATCTGGACGATCTGTTGATTCTATCTCAGAACGTTGACACTCTACAGTGCCACCTATCCTGGTGTCTGACACTCCTACTAAATTTAGTATTCCTCATCAATTGGGACAAATCCCTCCTAGTTCCTACCCAACAGATAGAGTTTTTGGGCTTTCTAATACACTCAGTACAGGATTCGTTACATCTCCCATCGACCAAGGTAAAAATCCATAAGAAAGAGATCATGAGGGTTCTGGCTCGTCCACTTATCGCCGTAAGACACCTAGCCAGGATAATCGGTCTTCTATCTGCTTCCATACAGGCTATTTTTGCAGGTCCACTCCATTATCGAGCCCTTCAGCGACTTCGCACCCCGCTCTCTCCTCGACGGCAGGTCGTACGATCAGGTCATTCCTGTCGATTGCGAAGCAAGAGAGGAATTGTGGTGGTGGCTCCGGAGTCAATTCTGACGCCAGCTTACTGGGCTGGGGAGCGCAATGCGGCCTTATCTCAACAGGGAGCAAGTGGTCTCTGACGGAATCAGGACTCCACATAAACATTCTACAGCTGCTCGTGTGAGACTTTGCGCTTCACTTTCATGTGAGACTTAAGGGGTGGCTCTATTCTGCTTCGCATGGAAAATGTCAGCCATCGGACATATCAATCATCTGGGTGGCACACATTGTCACGTGTTGTCCCACATAGCGACGGGATTTTGGAGTTTCTGTTTAGCCCACAATATTACGGTTCGCATGGAACATATCCTGGGCATGCTCAACTCGGACGTGGATTGGAATTCACAACACCTTCACAATTCCAGTGATTGGCGGCTGCACCCTATAATCTTTCATAGTCTCAAGAATCTCTGGGGTCCTGTGTCTCTCGATTTATTTGCGTCAAGACTCAATACCTAGCTACCTCGGTTTTTCAGCTGGAAACCAGATCTGGAGGCAGCGGCGACAGACGCATTCCTTAAAGTATGGCCGGTGGACCGCCTTTATGCATTTCCCCATTTTTAGTGATTTCCCGAGAGATTCTCTATCTCTGACGGCACTTGGCTTCAGTGATCCTGATCGCTCCTTGGTGGGATGCTCAACCCTGGTTTCCGTCACTGATGGAGATATCCATGGCTATCCCCAGGCTACTTCCATCTCGTCTGGATCTACTCGCAGATGTCCAAGGCCAATCCCATCCTCTGCTGACACTAGATCGTCTTCCATTGTTAGCTTGGCTCTTCTCCGGGGACCCTGGTTTATCTCATGCGCCAACACATGCGCTAACACATGCGCTAGTTGGTGCCTGGAATGGGATCTGGATCCCGTATCAGAAGGAGAAGAAGATATTGCCATATATTCGTCTCTGTGTCTTTATAATCTTGACTTTACTTCATAATAATAGTAAAATCTCCGAATTATGAGGCAAAAGGTGATCATTATTGACTGGATTTGCATATGTCTACCCAGAATCCCTTGCAGTGGTGGTAGCACTGTGAATGCATGGTTTGTTTGGTGGTGTAGATTTGTGTTTGATAATGCCTCTGTTACCCACTGAATTTCAGGTGGAGGTTTTTTCCCCCATCTCCATTGTTATAAAAGTCTATACAAGATTAGATAGTTCGATTGGAATGGAATGTGACAGTATGCAGCATCAGCAAACATCAGTTTTATTATAAGGGTTAATATTTGCTCTCTCTTTTGGTGCATTATTAAATGAAACCAAAATACCAGGTATAAATTACTTACAAACATTGGAAGTCCAGTGTTTTCTGCGATTAGTGTAATGATTACCAGAAGATCATTTCTAAGCTGGCGGTCATAATGTCTGTAACCATTTGTCAGAACCCGGGTAATTGAATCTTTCAATGCACTGAAAAAGTAAAATGTCAGACCAGCACTATGATACACCATTCAACATGTATGTTTAAAGATAGCACTTACTAGATACATTCTAGGTTTCCCAGCTGATTAATAACCTCTTCCTTTGGTCCATTTTCCAACAGGTTCAATAAGGTTTCGGATGAGCGGAAAAGGAGTTGTCCGGAGGGATCGGGGTCATTAAGCCGTGAGCAAATTCTGCTGCCAGCGTGGGCCTCAGTCATAAGTTTACAGTTCTCTAAGGATTAATTTTAAAAATAAATACATACTTAAATTAGGGGTAAATTAAAATTATAAGAAGAGTTTACAAAATGCATTACTGACTATTTTTAGGGAAATAAAATGTAATTATAGTTCTTATATAGTTACTTTATGTTACTCAGGTTCAGTATGGAAAAGTATTTGTGGAACATTTATGTATTGATTAGAATACTATTTTGAGGGGGGGGATGCTAATTTTGAACATCTCCATTTAAAAGTGGACTAAACATGTTTTCCTTCTCTTTACATTTTAAACTTAGTTTTCCAAATGGAACATGTAACGAATGCACCCTACTCCAAGAGTGCATGTGACTGGGTTATGGTGGTGCAAGGGTTAAAATGTCTGCCCCAGACTAGAAATAATGATAAAAACCCCCCTTTAACACCACCCGCACTTAATTATACTGATTTAACTAATATGCTAACACTGCCACCATCAAGACAATTTATAAATGGGGTGCCTTGGTCCCCCAAGCAAATTAGACTTAACCCACAAAATATGCTTTAACACAATATCTATGCGATTGGTCTAATCAGGTAACGTGAGTCTCTATACCAGACAAAGGCAGAACTTAATAAAGGAATATTTATTATGAACAAAAGAAGAGTCACAGTGCATACAAAAAAAACAGATGACAAATGATTTACACCAAAACAGATAAAAATAAAAAGGAGAAATTAACAGAAAACCTAACTACTCATTTAGATAGAGAAGGACCAGTATTTTCTGTCCGAGGGACTGCGGCAAGGAAATGACGGCAACTTACACAAAATTAGATCTTGGCCCCTAGTAAGCACACAGGACATTATTCCATCATTAGATTTATACCTTGTCAGCAGGGCCGGACTGGCCCACCGGGATACCGGGAAAAATCCCGGTGGGCCGCCTGCCCCGGGGCCGCCTTGGCTACTTAAAGTGAAGCGGCGGAGGCCGCCACTTTAAGATTCGGCTGCTGCAGCATCCGGCGGCAGCAGGCGAATTTCTTAAAGCGGCGACGGCCGCCGAATTGCTTAAAGTGGCGGTGGGCCACTTTAAGCAATTCGGCGGCCGTCGCCGCTTTAAGAAATTCGCCTGCTGCCGCCGGATGCTGCAGCAGCAGTTCCGGCGGCGGGATGGGGAGCAGAGAAAGCAAGGTGAGTGAGACATAAAGGGCAGGGGGTGAAAGACACTACAGGGGGGGAAGGGGGGGTGAAAGACACTACAGGGGGGGGTGAAAGACACTACAGGGGGAGGTGGAAGGGGGGGTGAAAGACACTACAGGGGGAGGTGGAAGGGGGGGTGAAAGACTGTACAGGGGAAGAGGAGGGTGTGAAAGACTACAGGGGGAAAGGGGTGAAAGACACTAAGGGGGAAGGTGGGAAGAGAGACGCCACAGAAAGGACAGAGAGAGATGCCACAGAAAGGACAGAGAGAGAGAGAGATGCCACAGAAAGGACACACAGAGAGCGAGACGCCACAGAGAGCGAGACGCCACAGAGAGAGAGACGCCACAGAGAGAAAGAGAGAGAGACGCCACAGAGAGAGAGAGAGAGAGACGCCACAGAGAGAGAGAGAGAGAGACGCCACAGAGAGAGAGAGAGACCCCACAGAGAGAGAGAGAGACCCCACAGAGAGAGAGACGCCACAGAGAGAAAGAGAGACGCCACAGAGAGAGAGAGAGAGACGCCACAGAGAGAGAGAGAGAGAGACGCCACAGAGAGAGAGAGAGAGAGAGACGCCACAGAGAGAGAGAGAGAGATGCCACAGAGAGAGAGAGAGATGCCACAGAGAGAGAGAGAGAGAGACGCCACAGAGAGAGAGAGAGAGAGATGCCACAGAGAGAGAGAGAGACCCCACAGAGAGAGAGACGCCACAGAGAGAAAGAGAGAGAGACGCCACAGAGAGAAAGAGAGAGAGACGCCACAGAGAGAGAGAGAGAGAGATGCCACAGAGAGAGAGAGAGACCCCACAGAGAGAGAGACGCCACAGAGAGAAAGAGAGAGAGACGCCACAGAGAGAGAGAGAGAGAGAGAGACGCCACAGAGAGAGAGAGAGAGAGACGCCACAGAGAGAGAGAGAGAGACGCCACAGAGAGAGAGAGAGAGATGCCACAGAGAGAGAGAGAGATGCCACAGAGAGAGAGAGAGATGCCACAGAGAGAGAGAGAGAGATGCCAGAGAGAGAGAGATGCCACAGAGAGAGAGAGAGAGATGCCAGAGAGAGAGAGAGATGCCACAGAGAGAGAGAGATGCCACAGAGAGAGAGAGATGCCACAGAGAGAGAGAGATGCCACAGAGAGAGAGAGATGCCACAGAGAGAGAGAGAAAGAGACACCACAGAGAGAGAGAGAGATGCCACAGAGAGAGAGAGAGATGCCACAGAGAGAGAGAAAGAGACGCCACAGAGAGAGAAAGAGACGCCACAGAGAGAGAAAGAGACGCCACAGAGAGAGAGAGAGATGCCACAGAGAGAGAGAAAGAGACGCCACAGAGAGAGAAAGAGACGCCACAGAGAGAGAAAGAGACGCCACAGAGAGAGAAAGAGACGCCACAGAGAGAGAAAGAGACGCCACAGAGAGAGAAAGAGACGCCACAGAGAGAGAGAGAGAGACGCCACAGAGAGAGAGAGAGAGACGCCACAGAGAGAGAGAGAGACGCCACAGAGAGAGAGAGAGACGCCACAGAAAGGACAGAGAGAGAGAGAAAGGGGGGCGTGCCTAGATGTCAATGTAGAAGGACGTGTGTGACTGCAGCTCCTGCCCGGCGACGCTTACAACCACCGAAATACAGAGCTTCCCGTAACCAAAAACATGGGAAAAAAACAAAAACCCACCTCTAACCTGCCCTCCGTCTCAAAGGGGAAAAACAGCGGTGAATTCCCGTCACTTCGAGACTTCTTATACAAACCGCAAGGCCCTGCCGCCGCTGGCCGCAATATGGCGTCTCCGCGCCAAAACTCACCAAGAACCGAGGAATCCTCCTCGGATGAAGCGGAATCCCAACCCGATGACCGCCATCCAGAAACCCATGCTCCTCTCACTAAGAGAGACCTGGATGCCCTGTCCCACCAACTGCTACTCCAACTAAAGGAGCACCAAACGGAGTTGACCTCCCACCTCAAACAGACAATTAAAGAGGAGCTGACAGAGTTCAAATCAGAACTAAGCCGACACGACCACAGATCCATACTATTGAACAGGATCTCCTAACAGTGAACACAGCGGTGACAACTATAGACACCCGTTTGGAGGAGCAATCCAAAATTTCCAGCTATCTGATGACGCAAGTCATGGACATGGACAACCGAGGGCGTAGAAATAACTTGCGCATTCGGGGAATAACGGAGAGCAAGACAGAAGAAAACCCGGGAGCCTTACTTGCTAAAATATTCCAAGACATGCTGGGGCCTGAATACACACAGGAGATTATCCTAGATAGAGCTCACAGAGCCCTACGCCCTAAAGGCCCTCCTGACTCCAACCCCAGAGACTTAATATGCTGCTTCCACTCATACAGACAAAAGGAATTGGTCCTAGCCGCTGCACGGAAGAACCGATCACTTACCCACGAAGGCATACCATTTCTCATTCTTCCAGACGTAGGTTGGCTTACTCTGCAGGCACGGAAAACACTCAAGCCTATAACAGACGCCCTACGCAAGGCCAACATACTCTACACGTGGGGCTACCCCCTGAGCATCACGGTCCGCCGAGACGGCAGAGTACACACACTCACAAACCCGTCGGAAGCAAATTCCTTCTGCCTAGGCCTCGACATCCCGGCGGTGCAACTCCCAGACTATGTGTACCCACCGCACCTGGGGCCGTTGACCCATCAACTCTGCACCCAATCATGGCTACCGAAGCCACAACGCCGAAGAAGAGGCAGGACAGGAGAAGGCCCTCACCAGAAAGCTCCACCACCGGCAGCCGACCTCAGATGAGTATCCGTCAGACGAGTATCTGTCTCACCCATCCCCTTATAAACAGACCCTTAACCGTATGGAACAAATGCAACTACACATATTGTGCCACAGAGAGAGAGAGATGCCACAGAGAGAGAGAGATGCCACAGAGAGAGAGAGAAAGAGACACCACAGAGAGAGAGAGAGATGCCACAGAGAGAGAGAGAGATGCCACAGAGAGAGAGAAAGAGACGCCACAGAGAGAGAAAGAGACGCCACAGAGAGAGAAAGAGACGCCACAGAGAGAGAGAGAGATGCCACAGAGAGAGAGAAAGAGACGCCACAGAGAGAGAAAGAGACGCCACAGAGAGAGAAAGAGACGCCACAGAGAGAGAGAGAGAGACGCCACAGAGAGAGAGAGAGACGCCACAGAGAGAGAGAGAGACGCCACAGAAAGGACAGAGAGAGAGAGAAAGGGGGGCGTGCCTAGATGTCAATGTAGAAGGACGTGTGTGACTGCAGCTCCTGCCCGGCGACGCTTACAACCACCGAAATACAGAGCTTCCCGTAACCAAAAACATGGGAAAAAAACAAAAACCCACCTCTAACCTGCCCTCCGTCTCAAAGGGGAAAAACAGCGGTGAATTCCCGTCACTTCGAGACTTCTTATACAAACCGCAAGGCCCTGCCGCCGCTGGCCGCAATATGGCGTCTCCGCGCCAAAACTCACCAAGAACCGAGGAATCCTCCTCGGATGAAGCGGAATCCCAACCCGATGACCGCCATCCAGAAACCCATGCTCCTCTCACTAAGAGAGACCTGGATGCCCTGTCCCACCAACTGCTACTCCAACTAAAGGAGCACCAAACGGAGTTGACCTCCCACCTCAAACAGACAATTAAAGAGGAGCTGACAGAGTTCAAATCAGAACTAAGCCGACACGACCACAGATCCATACTATTGAACAGGATCTCCTAACAGTGAACACAGCGGTGACAACTATAGACACCCGTTTGGAGGAGCAATCCAAAATTTCCAGCTATCTGATGACGCAAGTCATGGACATGGACAACCGAGGGCGTAGAAATAACTTGCGCATTCGGGGAATAACGGAGAGCAAGACAGAAGAAAACCCGGGAGCCTTACTTGCTAAAATATTCCAAGACATGCTGGGGCCTGAATACACACAGGAGATTATCCTAGATAGAGCTCACAGAGCCCTACGCCCTAAAGGCCCTCCTGACTCCAACCCCAGAGACTTAATATGCTGCTTCCACTCATACAGACAAAAGGAATTGGTCCTAGCCGCTGCACGGAAGAACCGATCACTTACCCACGAAGGCATACCATTTCTCATTCTTCCAGACGTAGGTTGGCTTACTCTGCAGGCACGGAAAACACTCAAGCCTATAACAGACGCCCTACGCAAGGCCAACATACTCTACACGTGGGGCTACCCCCTGAGCATCACGGTCCGCCGAGACGGCAGAGTACACACACTCACAAACCCGTCGGAAGCAAATTCCTTCTGCCTAGGCCTCGACATCCCGGCGGTGCAACTCCCAGACTATGTGTACCCACCGCACCTGGGGCCGTTGACCCATCAACTCTGCACCCAATCATGGCTACCGAAGCCACAACGCCGAAGAAGAGGCAGGACAGGAGAAGGCCCTCACCAGAAAGCTCCACCACCGGCAGCCGACCTCAGATGAGTATCCGTCAGACGAGTATCTGTCTCACCCATCCCCTTATAAACAGACCCTTAACCGTATGGAACAAATGCAACTACACATATTGTGCCACAGAGAGAGAGAGATGCCACAGAGAGAGAGAGATGCCACAGAGAGAGAGAGATGCCACAGAGAGAGAGAGAAAGAGACACCACAGAGAGAGAGAGAGATGCCACAGAGAGAGAGAGAGATGCCACAGAGAGAGAGAAAGAGACGCCACAGAGAGAGAAAGAGACGCCACAGAGAGAGAAAGAGACGCCACAGAGAGAGAGAGAGATGCCACAGAGAGAGAGAAAGAGACGCCACAGAGAGAGAAAGAGACGCCACAGAGAGAGAAAGAGACGCCACAGAGAGAGAGAGAGAGACGCCACAGAGAGAGAGAGAGACGCCACAGAGAGAGAGAGAGACGCCACAGAAAGGACAGAGAGAGAGAGAAAGGGGGGCGTGCCTAGATGTCAATGTAGAAGGACGTGTGTGACTGCAGCTCCTGCCCGGCGACGCTTACAACCACCGAAATACAGAGCTTCCCGTAACCAAAAACATGGGAAAAAAACAAAAACCCACCTCTAACCTGCCCTCCGTCTCAAAGGGGAAAAACAGCGGTGAATTCCCGTCACTTCGAGACTTCTTATACAAACCGCAAGGCCCTGCCGCCGCAGGCCGCAATATGGCGTCTCCGCGCCAAAACTCACCAAGAACCGAGGAATCCTCCTCGGATGAAGCGGAATCCCAACCCGATGACCGCCATCCAGAAACCCATGCTCCTCTCACTAAGAGAGACCTGGATGCCCTGTCCCACCAACTGCTACTCCAACTAAAGGAGCACCAAACGGAGTTGACCTCCCACCTCAAACAGACAATTAAAGAGGAGCTGACAGAGTTCAAATCAGAACTAAGCCGACACGACCACAGGATCCATACTATTGAACAGGATCTCCTAACAGTGAACACAGCGGTGACAACTATAGACACCCGTTTGGAGGAGCAATCCAAAATTTCCAGCTATCTGATGACGCAAGTCATGGACATGGACAACCGAGGGCGTAGAAATAACTTGCGCATTCGGGGAATAACGGAGAGCAAGACAGAAGAAAACCCGGGAGCCTTACTTGCTAAAATATTCCAAGACATGCTGGGGCCTGAATACACACAGGAGATTATCCTAGATAGAGCTCACAGAGCCCTACGCCCTAAAGGCCCTCCTGACTCCAACCCCAGAGACTTAATATGCTGCTTCCACTCATACAGACAAAAGGAATTGGTCCTAGCCGCTGCACGGAAGAACCGATCACTTACCCACGAAGGCATACCATTTCTCATTCTTCCAGACGTAGGTTGGCTTACTCTGCAGGCACGGAAAACACTCAAGCCTATAACAGACGCCCTACGCAAGGCCAACATACTCTACACGTGGGGCTACCCCCTGAGCATCACGGTCCGCCGAGACGGCAGAGTACACACACTCACAAACCCGTCGGAAGCAAATGCCTTCTGCCTAGGCCTCGACATCCCGGCGGTGCAACTCCCAGACTATGTGTACCCACCGCACCTGGGGCCGTTGACCCATCAACTCTGCACCCAATCATGGCTACCGAAGCCACAACGCCGAAGAAGAGGCAGGACAGGAGAAGGCCCTCACCAGAAAGCTCCACCACCGGCAGCCGACCTCAGATGAGTATCCGTCAGACGAGTATCTGTCTCACCCATCCCCTTATAAACAGACCCTTAACCGTATGGAACAAATGCAACTACACATATTGTGACTCACACGTATTGTCCTGGAACGGACCCCACGGCCCAATGGACTTATACAATCCCATATGCCTACATCCACGACGACATCTGTCTCTCTGGAGAAGATAACCACTAAGGGACACTTCCACAGAACCTTACTGGACTCCCAGATCAAATATGCGGCCAGAGACATACGGATCTCTGTCCCCGACCTCCGACTATCATTGTCAACTACAATATCTATTAAGAAAAACCCCTGAAAGTCGTGAGATAGACTTTTACCCAACACCGCAAGGTGTCACAGAACACTGATAAGAATACCTGAATTGTATGGCATGAAAAACATATGTCTACCCTACCCCATTAACTCCACATAAACCCAATCAATGTCAACTGATAAAATATAAGATATGTAAGAATCTCTGATAATTAGGCGCCCGGATACTTACTCCACAAAGCAGGTATTCCTAAATACCCTATACCTATACCTGACTTCCCCCCCCCCCTAGTTCTGTAATTTCGATCTGACCTACTATAATAAATAACTGGGCAGGGGCGGCACACATATGTGCTTCGTCTCATCCCAACCCAGACTTTATTACTGTATAGTTGGCATCTAACACCGATCACCCCCGAGAAGCCGATGCACTCTAAATTGAAGAGGAGAGGTACACCGGTGTATTCGTCACCGCAGGACCTCTACCCCTGCATCACTGGCTTCAGTTCTAGACACGGGATTACTAGAGTCCCTACCACAAGTTGTGGTATTCGAAGTTGGTTTTACTTGTATTATATGCATACCAAATATGTTTTGATGTTAAAAATTTTGTATGGTAACACTGTTAACCGCACACGAGAACTAGAAGTTTATTACATAGATCTGCCCAGGATTCAATATTTCTATGACATGCCACATCACCACCCCTATATTGAATATGACTAACACGCCTCCACGTCCTATAACACTCTATTCAATTAATGCCAGAGGCCTGAACAGCCCCAACAAACGATCCAGGCTGTTTGGAGAGCTACACAGGCTTAGGGTAGATATTGCCTTAATCCAAGAAACACATTTTAAGAGAACAAAGGTACCTAAACTATACGATAGACAATACAACGTAATGCACTTCTCCCATTCCCCGTTCACCAAATCAAAAGGAGTTGTGATATTGATCTCTAAACATATACCATTCACCTTACAAGACTCATGGTCAGACAACGAGGGTAGAGCACTTTTCATAAAGGGCATGCTGGGTTCGCAACTAATCACCATCGGAAACCTGTATGTACCAAACAATAACCAACAATTGTTTATCTGTGCCCTCCTGAATAGATTTTCGACTTTTTCGGCTGGCATCACCATTTTGGGTGGAGATTTTAATCTGCCACTGGACCCTCACCTGGACTCCTCCACTGGGGCGGCCCACCTGCGGTATTCCACGCTTCGAAAGGTAAAAACATGCCTACACACGACCCAACTCGCAGACGCCTGGCGAATCGCACACCCTACACTTAAAGACTATACATATTACTCAGCACCCCACAATAAATACTCTCAAATAGATTACCTAATGGTGTCACATAGACACCTCCACCTAGTGAAACACACGACCATAGGTCACATAACCTGGAGTGACCATGCTCCTGTCGTTATGAAGCTGCAGATCCCCTCTATAGCTCCACACACCCCAATATGGAAACTTAACGAAGCCCTTCTCAAAGACCCTACACACGTAACACAACTAACCGACACCCTGACCAAATATTTTTTAGAAAACAACACTCCCGATGTAAGGACACCGGTAATATGGGAAGCACACAAGGCGGTAATAAGAGGTCAAATCATTAATCTCACATCCTTTGTTAAAAAGTCATCTAGAGCATCTATGAAAACACTCCTAGACCAAATAGCGGCCATTGAACAGCGACACAAGCTGAATGTCTCGCCAACCACATACCAAACACTCCTCCAACTTAGATCACAACTGGCCACACTATGCACCCGAAAAACCCAAAGAAATATACACGTCCTTAAAAGTAAAATGTACGAGTTTGGGAACAAACCGAGCAGATATCTTGCCAGAGCACTCAAGGCCAAACACCTCTCGTCTTTTATTCCTAAAATCAAAGCTAAACGAGACACTCTAACACACCGCACAGATAAAATCGCGGGAGTATTCCAAAAATACTATGAGGACCTATATAATCTTACTACCCCCTCAGCAGATCCAAACGAAAAGTTGACAAAGGATATTGACGCATATCTCGCAAAAAGCCTCCATATTTCCCTAACACCTGAATCTAGGACAACCCTAGAAATGCCTATAACCCAAGAGGAAGCCCAAGCAGCTCTGAAATCTTCCCCGACAGGGAAAAGCCCAGGCACAGACGGACTCACACTCCCATACTACAAGACATTTTCTGAAACATTACTCCCAAATTTCCTAAAAGCCTTCAACTCCCTCTCCCAGAATAATCCACTACCACCACAAGCACAAGAAGCACACATCACACTTATACTGAAACCTGACAAAGACCCAACAGTATGCTCTAGCTACAGGCACATATCTTTACTCAATTTCGATGTGAAACTGTTCGCTAAGATATTAGCTAACAGGTTATGAGAAATTCTCCCGGATTTTATTTCTCCAGACCAGGTGGGACAACACCACCAAGGTACTTAACCTCATGCACTATGCACAAACTAACGACATCTCGGCGGTGTTGATGTCAATCGATGCCGAGAAGGCGTTCGAAAGGGTGAGCTGGACCTTCTTACACAAAGTCCTAAACAAGCTGGGATTCGGCCCCAATCTCATGAGATGGATATCATCACTATATCACACCCCAACAGCTCGTATACGAGTAAACGGCACCCTATCTGGACAGCTCTCCCTGTCGAACGGCACGAGACAGGGATGCCCACTCTCCCCATTGTTGTTTGTCCTTGCTCTGGAACCTCTTCTCAATTCAATCAGATCCAACCCATTAATCAGCGGCATAGAAGTAGGACCAAGACATTATAAAGTCGCAGCTTTTGCCGATGACCTCCTATTATTTGTAACCAACCCAAAAGATTCATTCCTCCACATACTGACAGAGATGTCTGCCTATGGCCAAATATCGAATTTTAAAGTCAATATAACTAAATCAGAGATTTTAAACATCTCCTTAACACCACCTGAGATATCAGAGCTACGCTCCACTCTCCCATTCCAATGGGCTACCTCCAGTATTAAATATCTAGGGATACGCATCCCCACTGATCTAAGCGTTCTATATAAAACTAATTTCATACCTTTTTTAAACAACGTCAAAGCAGATCTGATCAAATGGTCAAAAAAGCCATTATCTTGGTTTGGGAGAGCCAACTCGATCAAGATGAACGTCCTACCCAGGATTCTTTATCTTTTGCAAACTCTCCCCATAACTATACCCAAATTATTCTTTAAAGACCTCAAATCTGCAACTACTAAATTCATATGGAACAACAAGCCACCTAGAATAAGATATGACTATCTTACAAGCCCCAAACACCTGGGAGGACTAGGGACTCCCGACTTTGAAACATACTGGAAGGCCACCCACCTGGCCAGAATTACAGAATGGTCGGGCCCATCCAAAAAACACTGGGTGTCCATTGAACAACGCAACCTGGATGTACCCATACCTACCGCGGCCTGGATCCCACACAAACAAAAGATCAATATTGATCCTACACACCCTACGGTCACACCTACCCTGGAGATGTGGGGCAAACTGCGCAACAAAGCAGGACTGCTGAACTCCCCATCCCCCCTCACCTCACTGATTTTTAACCAAAATTTCCCCCCAGGCTTCCATGCCAACACTGTACGTTCTATTCTGTCCCCAGATATTAAATACCCCAGATTGGGACATATCATGAAGGAAGACCACGTCAAACCCCTTAGTCTTCTCAGCACTACACCGCACACCACAGCGTCACAAAAATACACATACACTCAGCTTAGCCACTTCGTAACTTCCCTGATGACCCAAAAGCAATACCCAAGATCACTCACAACATTTGAAGCACTATGCACCAACACAGATTCACCCAAAAAACTTATCTCATCCATCTACACTACACTAATGACTCTCGCCCCTGCCACAAAACCATATTTCATTAGACAGTGGGAAACGGACTGCTCCCTGACCCTTACAAACCAACAGTGGCAGAAAATAACACTCCTAACACATAAAAGCTCCATGTCGGCCCTAGCCCAAGAAAATGCCTACAAAATACTAACCAGATGGTACAGGGTCCCTACAACGTTGAAACAGATTTTCCCCACGCAAAATGATACATGCTGGAGATGTCAGGCTCACAGAGGCACTTACATGCATATATGGTGGAGCTGCCCCAAGATATCACCACTATGGGACTCTGTCATCTCTGTTATCAGGGAAGTCGTTGACCCAACCTTCCCACACGCTCCCCTACCCGCACTCTTACATCACACTCCACATCCTATAAGGACGTACAAACACTCCTTCACACCAGCGCTGCTCACTGCGACAAAAACCCTGATCCCCAGACTATGGAAACAAACCAGAACACCTACATTCGCGGAATGGACCGCCTCAGTGGAGGACATCCGTCGATCGGAGGATCTAATTGGAGCATCTAAAGGTGAGGGACTTAAAACTTCTCTCCGATGGCTACATTGGTCTGAATTCTTAGAGAGCCCAAAATGCAAACAGGCCATAATGAGTCTCCCCCTTCAGACCTGAATAGCCAAAATAAATTATTACAATTAATGTATAACCTATCCCACTCCCCTGTTCTCAATCTCCCTACCGCCAAAGTCAGTGATATATCTCCCCTAACTTGCTCTGACACCTGGGACTCACAGATATCTCAAAGGTCTCTCCTTATCAAAAGGGCATACCGTCAGAATCAAACCACAATGACAATATGCCGCTTTTATCACACACCTAGTCTCAATGTGGAAAACTCACTATTTTACGCAACCTATACCAGTGTTACCACTGTTTGAATTTTTTGTTTTATGTTATGATGACTATATGTTATGTAGAATATTGTATTGTTATATGTATACCACCGGATTAAGACACTTGACCCAGAATGTAGCGATTAATGTAACCATGATATCCGTGGTGCACATCCTGTTTCGCTCCGGTAGATGATACCGTTATTATTCCCAAAAATGCGTTCAACTGCAAGCAGGACACCACGGATGCATATCTGTCAATATAAGATCCCTGACAATAGCAATCAAAAGCCCACTGACTGTGTTGTGGGAAACAGTTTCACATACCCACATATCAGGGTCACCGAATACACCCCACAGAACCAATAGAGCATACACCCTTCTCACACGTGGTGTATTTTACGAAGAACCACTGTATAATCTTATGTGTCTTTCATGCCTGTTCGTAACATCATTTGTAACGTATTGATCTTCTATACATGCAATACCAATATCAATAAAAATATTTAATAAAAAAAAAAGAGAGAGAGAGAAAGGACACAGAGAGAGAGAGACGCCACAGAAAAGACAGAGAGAGAGACGCCACAGAAAAGACAGAGAGAGAGAGACGCCACGAAAGACAGAGAGAGAGACGCCACGAAAGACAGAGAGAGAGACGCCACAGAAAAGACAGAGAGAGAGACGCCACAAAAAAAAAAAAGACAGAGAGAGAGACGCCACAGAAAAGACAGAGAGAGAGACGCCACAGAAAGGACAGAGAGAGACAGGCTACAGGATATGTCTCACACACTGCCCTGATATATACCTCTGCACAGGGCAATTCATATAACTCTGTGTACATACTGGAGGTATATATATTGCCCTAGACAGGCTTATATATCAGTCTTATCTATAAATAATACACTGTTCAGATGTGCTTTTTAAAATGCATGATTTTCCCTTCTATGAATAAAAAAATTATATTATGCTATGGGCTGGTTTAAAAATCTTATGCGATGGGGCTGGTATATAAATTTTTTCCAGGGCTGGTTTTTGTTCACCGTCCGGCCCTGCTTGTCAGGTCAACTCAGGTTTCCTAGCCGGCCCAGAGGTGGGAAGGTGTACCTAAAAGTGTCCTCCCCCATGTGTGGTGGAACTACCCCAGTCAAAATATGGAATCTTGTTGCTAATTTCCCTCCAGTGCATGTCACATACATAATTCTGGCCTCTATTAATTTGTTGCAATGTATGAAGTCCATAGATATGTCACACTTGCTACCCATGACTCTATACCACATACTTCTCAATAACTTCCAAATGGGTCAAGTTGCACCAGCCATATTTGTACTCATTTTGTAGGGTGTACTATTCCCTGTCTAAATATTGACAAAATGAGGCATGATTAATAATCTGGGAGTTATTATTAACCCCTTGACGACAAAGGACGTGCCAGGCACGTCCTGGGAGAAACTCCCTTAACGACAAAGGACGTCCTGGCACGTCCTGCAGTGAATGAAGCGGTTTTCGCGATCAACGATCACGAAAACCGCTTTAACAGTGCTGGTCTATTGCCTCAACATCGAGGCAATAGCCAGCACCGAAATTTCTATTTTGGGACTTCCACGATCGCCCCACGGAGCGATCGTGGGGAGCCATATTGACGGAGCATGCCACTCCGTCAATATGGCTAAGCCCTCTGCCGGTCTGAGCTTCGGAAGTGAAAGTAACTTCACTTCTGTCGCTCTGAATATGCTACTTGACTGCCCCTAGTGGTAGTTTAGTAGCAATGCAATGGAAAATATTTAAAATACATATTTAATTAATTAAAAACAGGTTATTTAGCTATATTAGCCTATAGGGTTAAAATTAAATATTTTTTAGCATAAGGGATAGGGTTAAAATTAAATTAAAGTTAAAAAATATTAAGGGATATAATAAGGATTAGAGCTGGGGTTAAATTTAGTGTTAGGGTTAAATTTTGGGTTCGGGTTGGGGTCATAAGATCAATATAGGAAAAAAACAAAAAACACTATTTTTGGTTTTTGCCCCATAACTCGCAAAAAAATACCGAAAAATATGGAAACATGCATATTTTTGAACTCGGGAGAACATTTAGAAACTATTTAGACGGGGTCTTTTTTAATGATTTTATTTGTGTAAATTATATTTTAGGTCAAAGTTATAAAAAGTGTTTATTTTTAAATTTTTCATCATATTTTATGATTTTTTTGTAGTAAATTATAAGATATTATGAACATAATGGTATCTAATGAAAGCCCTTCTTATGACGATAAAAACAACATATAATTTGTGTGGGTAGAAGTATGTGAGAAAGAAGAAAATTACAGCTAAACACTAACACCCTAGAAATGTCAAAACAGCCATTGTCACCAAGGGAAAGTCAAGGTGAAATGCATTAATCCATTTATTTTAAACTATTTTTATTTGTGTATTTTTTTGAAGGATTCCCTAAACATTATTGTAAAGAAATATATTTTTTCCACTTAGTATTTAGTCATTCCATTGCATCTTTGTCATGTAATAGTTTGTACAGTCAGCCGGGCGATACTTCCTAAAAGGGACACTAAACTTTTTTTTTATAGAAGCACAAGTGAAAAGTTAGTTGCCCCTAGAATGAGGATGAACTGGTGTGTACTTTTGATAGTACATTTGATAGTACACGCCAGTTTATCCTCTGACCGACAGCTGCCATGCTTCCATAGGAAGCAGGCAGCCGTCTGGTCGGTGACTGTCTCTCTCTGCTAACTAGGTCCCCCCTGCAAAAACAAGGGTCTCCTGCTGTGCTAGCAGCGAGAGACCCTCGCATTCAGCCGTCAGAGGGGGGTTAGCCCCCGCTCTGATTGGCTGTGCTCATGCTGGCGTTTGTCAGCACGCGACAACCGGGAACTGCTGTGTCTCGCATGTGAGACACAGCAGAAAGTAAACCCGCATGTATCTATTAAGATACACGTCAGGTTTACTTCATTCTACCGGCACATGTATTGTTTAACCCTTGCTTCCTTTAAGGGGCCATTACATTGGTTTGCCACCTAAGATATTGAAAGGATATATGTTCCATTTGGAAAACAAAGTTTAAAATGTAAAGAGAAGGAATACACATTTAGTCCACTTTTAAATGGAGATGTTCAAAATTAGCAATCCAACCCAAAGAAGCGCGTTAATTATTTGTACAAATAATGAATGGTACAGAACGTTAACCATTGATATATGCAGTCTGTGCAGTTACAGTATATTTGGACCCAAATCCATCAGAGGTGACGCACTCTGTTTACATCAATATATGTGACATAAGAATTACTTCTGTGGCCAACATGACCAATCCCAGCCTTTCCACAGAGCATCAGTTAACTCTGAGAGCTGTGGCACCTACATACAAAGGGCGAGGTACAAAACATACCAGTTGTACGCGACAGGAGCTGTAATACTTTTAACAAGGATATCTTCTCCTGTAGCTGATTCTCAACCAACGATAGGGACGATGCCAAGCTCGCTGCCAAATCTCCTCCTTCAGCCATCTGTATCTTGAAATTCACATTGGTTGGTTGAAAACCTGCATCCAACAATATAAAAAGGAGGAAATGAATTGCCTTGTAACGTATCATCTTTACATTATATGTGCATGACATTTTTCTCTATGGAAAATAGAAACTGCATTTTCTGTTAGAATTTTAAGTCTTCTAGTTAGAATCAAATGTATCAATTACAGTAACGTTAAAATAATATAAAATTAGTATGCTGTTTCCTAATAGTATTCTGAATTTAAATTACATTTTTACCAATCAGCGGAAAACCTAAACGGACACTAAACGTTTCTTTTCACTGCTGCTTTTATCGTAGAAGCACAAATGAAAAGTAGAAAGGCAGTATAGTGAGGCTAGAATTACATGGACTTTTCTCTTTTGGGCTCAGACCTTCCTTTCGCACCATGCACTCTGTATAGCCCCTCTGCTAAATACGTATACCCTTTTTGTATGCTTCCAGTCTTAAGGAAAATTGTCATCAATGCCCTTATGTTTTTGAATAACATTTTGAATGTTCATATATTGGACATAATTTATTAAAAAATACAAAAGACTATCTTATTCTCTAAATTCCACAAGGGCTTCACTCAATTCATTCCTTTCCATACTCTTACCATCTTCCTTCACCCTTGCTCTCTTCATCTGTCTTATCCTATACTAACTGAAAAATATTAAATTGCTTCCCTTTATAAAAGTCGGTGAATTGAGCCCAAACGTTGAAATCCAAAAAGGAAAAGGAGAAAGAGAAGAAAGAATAAAAAAAAGAAAGAGAGAGGATAGCAAGAATAAGAAAGAAAAAGAAGAAGAAGAAGAAGGGGAGCTCGGCCAGGTCTGGAGAAGACTCCATGTGGCACCAAAGATTCATCTCATTGTGAACTCATATGAATTCCAGATATTTTCATGAATTTCTAATGAGCCTGTTCTTCCATAATGCAACGTTTCCATTATTAAAATATCTTTCAATCACTTGTTTTATTTCTACGTTTAAAGATACATGACATTGTATCATCATGTCCGGCAGCCTGTGAAGCATTCCAGTGCCTATAACGACTGACTGCAAGTGCAGTGAGAGACCCACAATTCTACTTCTTATTTACATATAAGGGTCTGCTCGGTAAAGAGAAAATTGCACAGAATTGAGATGGGAATTTCAATCTTTAGGCCACTGTAGCCAAGCTGGAAAACGTCTCCAATGCAGCTCAATGGGAGAATATTTCCAACTCATCTACTTTGGCCTTAGGTTTGCAATTCCTGAATCGGTTATCCTGCAATTTTCTCTTTACTGAACAGACCCTTCAATCTATAAACTAGGTCTCTCTACTGATCATATGATAAAACTATAGTCTCTCTCCTCTTTTAACATTTGCTACAGTTACAAAAAATAGTGTCACTTCAGAAGCTGTAACTATTACTGATAGCAAATAGTATCGCACTAAATCCATACCAAGGTTTCCTCTTATACTGAAGGGACAACACTTTTCCATGGCACAATTATAATTGAGATTTCAAGAATTTATTGAGATCATTTGTAGTCCAAACCTGACTTAGTCACAGAGATACTGATGAATATGACCAGAAAGACATTTATACAAATACTTAGTAGACCACCTAACATATCTCATACACCAGCCCTAATTGTGAGGAGGTACTCTTAAAGGGACAGTCTAGTCCCCAAACTCACTTTGGTGCAAGATGAAGATTACTGCTTGTATAGCACACTGGCATTTTTCCAGTGTGATTTGATGCAGGCATTCTACATGAATCACATTTTTAATATTTGACTTAAGCCCTCCCCAGTGATTACTCTGCCTGTTTTCAGCAGGTGCGGCAGCACTGATTATATAGACACTGAGGATATACAGTTCTGTTTAATTTAGTCACTTCCTGTGCTGCTGGAAAAGAATACACTGCGTGGGCTGTGATAAACTTGCTCTTGTACACAGTAGGATCTCTTAACAGTACAACACCTTGTCACTAGAGAGACAGGAAATTCCATTCCTTTGAATAGCATTATTCTCATTGGTTCTTCTAGCAAAAAAAAAAAAGAAAGAAAAGGAAATTGACATTTACTTGCTAGTGTGGGCAGTCCTGGTTTCTTGCAAACTGCTGTAATTTCACAATTTTCATATTGTTGAAAGTATTTTGAATTTTAAGCAATGCAAAATGTAAAACATGTATTTTAAAGTAATTTGAAAGCACATTAATATGCACTAACATCTGGAAGATGCATTTTGGACACCAGACAGTCCCTTTCAGGCTATACCAGGAAATGTGAGAGCACATTACAGTAATCTAGTCCATGTAGTAGGAGAGGAAGGGGCAAATGAATGTTGCTGAAGGGATGTTGTATAATATTTAGGTTCTTTAGAAAGGGAGTAATACGATAATGCAATGCAGGATGGAATCTAGCAGTGACATAAGGGTTAAATAAATACATTCAGATAGAGGTTAATAGAAAACAAACAGCAGAAGAGGGAAATTGGTAAAGTAGGTAGTAATAGAGATGGTAGTAAATGAGAAGAACAATGACTCATTCCTGAAATGTTATGGACCAACAATGACAGAAATGCAAACACATAAAACCTAGTAGACGAGACGGATAGGGGTTTATTGAAAATTAATCTGCCACAGCCAATTTAATTCGGAGAAACATTATACCTTCAATCTGCTGCTTAACAGGCTCTGGATTGTAAAAATTGGCAATAGCATTGCAGATCTGTATCCTCACAGGAGTACTTGGCAAGCGCAACAGGCAGCCTGTGAATGAGAGAAGAATGTAACACGTTAATCTGCGGAGGTCATGTGACTCTGCGGAGGTCATGTGACTCTGCGGAGGTCATGTGACTCTGCGGAGGTCATGTGACTTTGCGGAGGTCGCGTGAATCTGCAAAGACGACACTGAGGGCTATTCACTAATATGTGAGTTGATTTAGATATACACTGTGGAGGGACAGACCTGGTTAGAGGTTCCCCTGCTAAACAATCTCACCAGGTTTGTCCGTGAAATGTTCATCTCATCTTAACTCACCTTCTAGTGAATAGCTCCCAATGACTGTAACTGTTTGAATCCCAGGCTGATGTGTATAGTATACTAGAGCCTATGGTTTTAACCAAACATCTTTCTTTCCCAATGATAAAGGGCTTTATCCATGAAAGAGAGAATTTCAGGGAATTTCAACTAAATTAGATAATGTTTCTAAATTAAGTTTGGCCTTATTTTTGAAATTCCGATCTCAGCCTGTGCAATTCTCTATTTCATGAATTGAGCCCATTACACCATTGAAAAGTTTGAGTTCATTTGCCAGATGTAGTTTTAATTTAGAATGACAATGTTCTTTAATCTATAAATGTATTGGGATGCTTTGAAGGGGATGGGACACTTCAACGCGGCTGTATCCGCGCAGCCGCTTCACCGCCGTCACTTCACCACATGACAGCTCGTCGCGGGACATTTCATCGCTAAAGGTGAGTTTTAATGTGTTAGAGTTAGAAGATAGAGTTTTAGAATTAGAATTTTAGTATTGGGGTTAAGGGTGGTTAGAATTAGGGTTTAGGGGGTTAGAATTCGTTTTTAGGGTTCGGGGTTAATTTTAGTATTAGGGTTTAGGAGGTTAATTTTAGTATTAGGGTTCGGGAGTTAGTATTAGGGTTTAGGGGGTTCGTATTAGGGGTTGGTATTAGGGTTTAGGGGGTTAGTATTAGGGTTCGGGAGTTAGTAATAGGGTTTAGGGGGTTCGTATTAGGGTTTAGGGGGTTCGTATTAGGGTTTAGGGGGTTAGTATTAGGGTTTAGGGGGTTAGTATTAGTATGGGGTTTTGGGGTTAATTTTAGTATTGGGGTTAACGTTAGTATTGGGGTTTAGGGGGTTAGTATCAGGGTTTAGGGGGTTAGTATTAGGGTTTAGGGGGTTAGTATTAGGGTTCAGGGGTTAATTTTAGTATTGGGGTTAATTTTGGTTGTAGGGTTAATTTTAGTATTGGGTTTGGGGGGGCACTTTGGGGGGGGGGGAATCATTTATTATGGGGGTTATTTTCTTTTTACTTGTACATTTGTAAGAGCTGACAGTTCAGCGCCGAACTGTCAACTCTTACATAGCCGCGTGAAACGGTCGCATTATTCTTCATTGCTGACAGTTCAGCGTTCTAACTGCCGCGCTGAACTGTCAGCGATTAAGTCGCCGCGCTGAAGTGTCCTAGACCCTGCTTTGAAATGGGGAAAAATGCATTACTATACATAAACAACCAATAAAGCATAGCAAAGCTATATTTCTACACACATTAAATATAGAAAAAAGCTTTGAATAGTGATTTGCTGCAAAACCCTTTGTAAATTCCCCCAAATCACCAATAATCAAATATATGAGTGTCTGCACATTCATTAAAGGGTCTACTCAATAAAGAGAGAGTTGCAGGAAAGTGAGACAGGAGCTTGAAACGTAAGGCTAAAGTAGCTGAGTTGGAAAATTCTTTTATTCAGCTGCATTGGAGAATTTTTCCAACTCGGTTACTTTGGCCTAAAGCTATAAATTGCCATCTCAATTCCCTGCATTTCTCTCTTTATTGAGTGGACCATATAGTGTATTTCATAACACATACAAAACAGCCTAAAATCACTCAAAACACCAAATAGTGTTAAGCATCTGCCCTAATGCACTTTTCTATTGTTCAATCAGTGTATATGTTAATACATTACAAAGCTGATTATCTAGAGGCCTTGTGATTTATCTAAATCGTTTTCCCAACAAATGGCACCGTGAAGGAAATTATAATCATAGACTGGCATTTGTCACACAGTGACTCACTTAATCTAAATTGCATTATGTCACCAAGGTTTCCCCACTTGGGGAACTAACTAATTATGTCAGTTTTAACACATTCTATTTCTGCTCGTCTTAAAGGGACACTACCACTTCCATCACATGTAACTAGATTACCCGTGCATTTAAAAACAAAACATACATAAACCACTGTTTTTTTCTTCTATGTTTGAATTGATTGCATATAAAAGTTTTTAAAAAACTGCTCCACAATTTTCCTTAATATTTCACCCCACATCTACTAAATAATTACAAGTAAGAGATGTTTCTTGCTGACACAATTCTGCTTGTGTAGTCTCTCTCTAACAATTTCATAACTCTTTATACACACTGCTAATTTCCCTTAAAGGAACACTACCACCTACATATGTAACTAGATTACCTGTGCATTTAAAACAAACACGTATATATGACACATGCCACTGTTTTTATTTCTATGTTTGAATTAATTGCATAGAAAAGTAAAAATAAAATTGAGTTTCTATCTCCAGCATCCATTTTTAGAATTTTACCCACGGTGCACCATTCTACAAAATCTACCAGCCAGTCTCACTTTACAACTGTGGCCAGAGCCTGCATGATGATGTCATAAGATACACCTTACTGGCTCCTGTGTATCACTAGTGGGCAGGACTAGGTATCCATTTGCTTTTGCTTGTCTAATTGCGACTTGTTCCTTTAAATGTGTTCTAAAAATTACCAAATTCAGTGTTGCCAGGCTGAGACCTCAGGTTAAAAATCATGGGGAACTGGATTAAAAACAACAACTTTTTGTTACACAGATATGTTAGTAAGCCTGAAAAACGGTAATATTTTATTAAAATGAGTATCATACCTAAATGAGATACTGAATTAGCAACAACGTTTGCGTAGTTTATTTCATCTGATGTTTTCTCTTTCAGAAATGGCAGCCTGAAAAATGTGAGATCATAAAGCAAGATTATTAGTATGAAAGTAATTAAGTTAATCTACAATACTAAAAAGCATGGTAAATATATACTTTCATTTAATTAAACTAAAACATGTAATTCAAGCAGTCTACACACCAGTCTATACTGTTGGCATTAGACAGGATACATCTATATATTCATGAGCTTATTGAGCAAGGATCCAGCGGGGCTTTGGTCACCCATCCACTTTAGCAATGTGTGTAGGGATGTCCTTCTGCATTATGAGGTTGTTAGGGGGGGGGGGGGGGGCTTATTGTGTATTAGTATAGTCATTGTGTGCCAACCTCTCTCATTAATAAGGTGTTTTTGCTCATAAAACTGACTCACACTGCATTTTTTTGGCTTATCGCACAATTTTTTGTACAACCTAGAGACTGAAGTTAATATGCATCAGGATGTCATCATTTCCAGATATTCTGCACATGTGGTCAGAGTTAAAAGGTATTTAACATATCTTCCCCATCTTAATACTTGGTCAAACGACAAATGAGCTTCTTAACCATATCTGTATCCATTATGTATTGGATTCTACCTACATGAGTCACTATTTACCCATGAATATAGGTGTACCAAATTAAAGGGCCACTGTCTGCATATGTTTCAAAAAGCCTGAGATCATTATAAAAGTGATTTCAATGCTAAATATTTGTCACCCTGTAAGCAGCTCACTAAATTTCCAGTAGAAAGGGAAATTATATTGGTTTGGTTGGTTGCCAGACACAAGACAGGAGTCAGTTGACTTCAAAGTGGACCACACCCCACTTGAAACAGCCATCAAAGAGACCGTGTCGTGACTAGAACCTGGGAGCGTAGCGCAGGGATGTATAACAGTAGGCACAGCTGAGGATGCGAGGCAGGAACAGGCGGACACCGTTCGGAGAGTGGGTGTAGAAAGACCAAAACGAGGTACCAAAGGGGTTAGGCAGAAGCAGAGTTGGGGACGGTCCAAATGGTCAGGGCAGGTAGACTAGGATCTTAAGCAGAGAGAGGGAAGCCAAGGTCGTGATTCGAGAGGGTAACACAGTCCAGAACACAAGCAGCGGTCAGAAGCCAGGAAATCCAAAATTAGTAGTAGGGTAAGGACTAGAATGGCACTTGAACAAATAGGGGGAGTTGAAAGCAACACCTAGCTTGAAAACGAGCAAGCAGTGACTGAACAGTGCTTGCTCTTTTTATAGTATGTCAGTGCTCTGACTCCTCCCCTCCCCTCTTAGGGAATAGCACTCCTCCGATCTAGCCAGCACAGGAGTGGCAGGAGGTTTCTGCCTTCTCACTCCCCTCACCTCCGTGCTCTCCAATAGGAGACCACGACCGGGTCAGAAGCCACGCCCCCTGCCGTCCATCGGACATTGGTGAGGAGTGCCCAACTTGAGGCCGGGGTGTGGCCTGTACCGCGGTCACCCAACGAGAGGCGGAGAAGGGCGACCAACCGGGGATCGGCGAGGTAAGTCCCCCCCCCCATATAAATATTACAAGGTTTGGGTTCCATAAACTGTTAAATAAATCTAACAACTTCCTGTATAGTACCGGTATTTAGCACTGCAGAATTGGCTGCTGTAAGGCACTTCTATCCATCCACTCTAATGAAATTAAATTCACGTAGTGCCATGTACAAAAGGAAGATGGATCAGAATACTGCAAATCAATACGTTGAACGGGCATCAGATATCACAGGATTAGTAATCCTAATACCCCCCAAATCTCAGCCCAAACACTGCTTGTAACACTGCTGGTTAAAAATATCAACGTACAACATTATGTTTCACTACTTATTTGGACAGCTGATGTTTGCATCGTTAATGACAACCAGCAAGACATTGGTGGACAAACTGATGGGATTACACACAAAAGAGCAGGTAATTTAATAATAGGAATGCTATATTTAGTTAGAAGTGCATGGAACACCTGTAATTAAACACCTTGGAATAGGTAAATCACATTGTAGTAAATTTACTGGATTAATATTACATATAAACAATTACTGGATTAAACAGCCACACTATTATATGTAAGACAAATATATATATATATATATATATATATATATTTGTTTTTGTTATATTTATGTACATACTGTTGATCTGAGAGTTGACATATATAGGTATATAGTTAGTTAGATGTGTAGTATCAGGGCACAGCTTGGGATTTAAAACTTTAAATAACTGACTCAGCCGGAGATCTGGTTCTTGGATGTGGTACCACTCGGCCTTGAGTAATCAGGAGACTGCACGCCAATTAGAAAAACGAGTGACTTCAAGAGTGACCCACAGACCGCCTGATTCCTCCGGCCTAGGATCAGCATGCCAATTGCAATTCCCTGTAGTTCTATCTTTATTGAGTAGATGGTAGACCCTTATGTGATGTCTGTCTGTGGCAATCCACAGTACTTCCACCCACATTTGTCACAAACATAGAAAGTGATTTCACTCACCCTGGGGCGGTGTCAGTTGTTCACTTTGCAGAGAAATCTAATCCAATTTGCAGTATTATTATTACTATTACCTAATCCAATAACCACTATTATTATTACTATTACCTAATCCAATATGCTCTATTATTATTACTATTACCTAATCCAATATGCTCTATTATTATTACTATTACCTAATCCAATATGCTCTATTATTATTACTATTACCTAATCCAATATGCTCTATTATTATTACTATTACCTAATCCAATATGCTCTATTATTATTACTATTACCTAATCCAATATGCTCTATTATTATTACTATTACCTAATCCAATATGCTCTATTATTATTACTATTACCTAATCCAATATGCTCTATTATTATTACTATTACCTAATCCAATATGCTCTATTATTATTACTATTACCTAATCCAAAATGCTCTATTATTATTACTATTACCTAATCCAATATGCTCTATTATTATTACTATTACCTAATCCAAAATGCTCTATTATTATTACTATTACCTAATCCAATATGCTCTATTATTATTACTATTACCTAATCCAATATGCTCTATTATTATTACTATTACCTAATCCAATATGCTCTATTATTATTACTATTACCTAATCCAAAATGCTCTATTATTATTACTATTACCTAATCCAATATGCTCTATTATTATTACCTAATCCAATATGCTCTATTATTATTACTATTACCTAATCCAATATGCTCTATTATTATTACTATTACCTAATCCAATATGCTCTATTATTATTACTATTACCTAATCCAATATGCTCTATTATTATTACCTAATCCAATATGCTCTATTATTATTACCTAATCCAATAACCACTATTATTATTACCTAATCCAATAACCACTATTATTATTACTATTACCTAATCCAATAACCACTATTATTATTACTATTACCTAATCCAATATGCTCTATTATTATTACTATTACCTAATCCAATATGCTCTATTATTATTGCTATTACCTAATCCAATATGCTCTATTATTATTACTATTACCTAATCCAATATGCTCTATTATTATTACTATTACCTAATCCAATATGCTCTATTATTACTATTACCTAATCCAAATTGCAGTATTATTACGATTACCGAATCCAATTTGCAGTATTATTATTACTATTATAACAATTGCCTAATCCAATTTGCGGTATTATTTTTACAATTACCTAATCCAATTTTCAGTATTATTATTACTATTACCTAATCCAATCTGCAGTATTATTATTACTATTTTTACTATTACCTAATCCAATTTTCAGTAGTATTATTATTACTATTACCTAATCCAATATGCACTATTATTGTTACTATTACCTAATCTAATTTGCAGTATTATTATTACTATTATTGCAATTACCTAATCCTGTTTGCAGTATTATTGTTACTATTACCTAATCCAATTTGCAGTATTATTACTAGTATTACCTAATCCAATTTGCACTATTATTATTACTATTATTACCTAATCCAATTTGTAGTATTATTATTTCTATTTCCTAATCCAATTTGCAGTATTATTGTTACTATTGCCTAATCCAATATGCACTATTATTACCTAATCCAATTTGCACTATTATTATTACTATTATTACCTAATCCAATTTGTAGTATTATTATTTCTATTTCCTAATCCAATTTGCAGTATTATTGTTACTATTACCTAATCCAATATGCTCCATTATTATTACTATTATTACGTAATCCAATTTGCACTATTATTATTACTATTATTACCTAATCCAATTTGTAGTATTATTATTTCTATTACCTAATCCAATTTGCAGTATTATTATTACTATTACCTAATCCAATATGCATTATTATTATTACCTAATCCAATATGCTCTATTATTATTACTATTATTACCTAATCCAATTTGTAGTATTATTATTTCTATTTCCTAATCCAATTTGCAGTATTATTGTTACTATTGCCTAATCCAATATGCTCTATTATTATTACTATTATTACCTAATCCAATTTGCACTATTATTATTACTATTATTACCTAATCCAATTTGTAGTATTATTATTTCTATTTCCTAATCCAATTTGCAGTATTATTGTTACTATTACCTAATCCAATATGCTCCATTATTATTACTATTATTACGTAATCCAATTTGCACTATTATTATTACTATTATTACCTAATCCAATTTGTAGTATTATTATTTCTATTACCTAATCCAATTTGCAGTATTATTATTACTATTACCTAATCCAATATGCTCTATTATTATTGCTATTACCTAATCCAATATGCTCTATTATTATTACTATTACCTAATCCAATATGCTCTATTATTATTACTATTACCTAATCCAATATGCTCTATTATTATTACTATTATTACGTAATCCAATTTGCACTATTATTATTACTATTATTACCTAATCCAATTTGTAGTATTATTATTTCTATTACCTAATCCAATTTGCAGTATTATTATTTCTATTTCCTAATCCAATTTGCAGTATTATTATTACTATTACCTAATCCAATATGCATTATTATTATTACTATTACCTAATTCAAATTGCAGTTTTATTATTACCATTACCTAATCCAATTTGCAGTATTATTACCTAATCCAATATGAATTATTATTATTACCATTACTAATCCAATTTGCAGTATTATTATTACTATTACCTAATCCAATTTGCAGTATTATTATTACTATTACCTAATCCAATATGCATTATTATTATTACTATTACCTAATCCAATTTGCAGTGTTATTGTTACAATTACCTAATCCACTTTGAAGTATTCCTATTACTATTACCTAATCCAATATGCACTAATATTATTACTATTACCTAATCCAATTTGCAGTATTATTACTTAATCCCATTTGCAGTATTATTATTATTATTATTATTACCTAATCCAATATGCACTATTTATTACTATATTTTCTCAATGTGAAACAATACTCCTACTTGCAGTGAAGTCCCAGGTACTTACCCAAACAGCTTTATAATTTCACACAAAGGATCTATGTACTCTTTATGGGCTTCAGCTTTTTCTGCACAACTATTCAGAATTTTCAACATCTGTGACAATTCTTTCAAAGGCTTTTTTTAAATTTGCAAGTTAAGAAAATCCAAATAAATAATAGCAGGTATAGCATGTTAATATTATGACAGCACATTTTAAAGCTTTATTATGACGCTTTACTGAATAAATAAAAACAAAATAACATACAAATACAGATAACAGATCATTTATGTACAGCCAAATTGTAAATTTTAACATATCTGTGACAGTACATAAACAGAGCATAAAAAGGATACAATTCCCTTGCAATAATGTCTGGATAGTTTTTTTAAAACCCGCACATGCCGTTCTGATAAATCTCGCTGTAATTAAAAAAAAAAGGGAAAATATTAGTTAAACATTCATGAATATAATTACATTTTTTTAAAAATAGTAGTATTTATACCAGATAGGCAAAGTGAGACTACAGTCCTGTGCTACTGATTTGTTGGAATTTTATATTTTGTCAATGTGCAAAAACACTGTTTGCACATGCTTTAAAGTGTGCCAACACAATTGTGCATGTACTGTTGGTTGGCATCCCATGTGCCACTCTGTTACACAGACATAGCTGGGTGGTGCTGCAGTGTCAGTAAAGTTGTGCACACTGCCAGCAGCATGGCTCCCAGGACATAAATGTTGGAAGGTATGCTCTGTGGATTTGACCATTACACGTACCTAACTACTATGGATGACATGGTTGCACAATAAAGAGGGATACATTTGACATTGAGATCATTGTCTAGCCAATAAAGAATGAACTGTATTGAACAGTTATTGGAAATAACAGTCCAGATTAGCAGGGATGGAAGACAGATTTGTGCAATTTCCTTATAAATTCAACACCATTCACTGTTTAGTAAACAGACTACATTCTGTGAACAAAACTTTACAGAAATGTTGTCTTTAGTATTCACTTAAGTGTGTAAGCTGGAGTAATTAATCTATACAGGATGTGACAGGTGCATCATAGCGTATGTTCAGGAAGGAATATCCATTGTATCTGTAAATTCTCTATCATAACCAGTAATTCACTCACTATCACACATTATAAAATGTTTTTAAAATGTTTTAAATCACAATGATGCCGGTGCTGATTACACAAGTTATCTTTATAATGTTACAAAATCCTGAAAACAAATGTGATAATTGCGGCCCGTGTCATGGTTTAATACGGCCCTACAGGTCATTTGGCAAAATCTATCTGTCCCTTTAATGGGGCAGAGGTCCCAGGCGGCACCCTGGCAGAGGCGGCGTGCTGTGAGAGTGTGTGTGTATGTCAGTGTGAGTGAGTGTGTGTGTGTGTATGTATTTGTCAGTTTGAGTGAGTGAGTGTGTGTGTATGTATGTATTTGTCAGTTTGAGTGAGTGAGTGTGTGTGTATGTCAGTGTGAATGAGTATGTGTGTATGCCAGTGAGTGAGAATGTGGTTATGTCAGTGTGAGTGAGAGAGTGTGTATGTCAGTGTGAGTGCATGTGTGTATGTCAGTGTGAGTGCATGTGTATGTCAGTGTGAGTGTGAGTGTGTGTGTATGTCAGAGTGAGAGTGTGTATGTCAGTGTGTGTGTGTGTGTGTGTGTGTGTATGTCAGAGTGAGAGTGTGTATGTCAGTGTAAGTGAGTGTGTGTACATGTGTATGTCAGTGTGAGTGCATGTGTATGTCAGTGTGAGTGTGTGTGTGTGTATGTCAGAGTGAGAGTGTGTGTATGTCAGAGTGAGAGTGTGTATGTCAGTGTGAGTGTGTGTGTATGTCAGAGTGAGAGTGTGTATGTCAGTGTGAGTGTGTGTGTATGTCAGAGTGAGAGTGTGTATGTCAGTGTGAGTGTGTGTATGTCAGTGTGAGTGTGTGTATGTCAGTGTGAGTGTGTGTATGTCAGTGTGTGTATGTGAGTGTGTGTGAGTGAGTGTGTATGCCAGTGTTAGTGAGTCTGTATGCCAGTGTGAGTGTGTATGTGTGTGTATGTCAGTGTGAGTGAGAATGTGTGTGTATATGTCAGTGTGAGTGAGAGTGTGTGTATGAGGGTGGCATCATGTAACTGTGTGTGTGTGTGTGTGTGTGTGTGTGTCATAGTGTAAGTAAGTGTTTATGAGGAGGGCATATTTTAAGAGTGTGTGTGGTAATTAATTTGCATTTAATTTTAATGGTTCAAAGAATGTCAGGCAAAATGGTCGGCCCTCACGCATGTTCACTTCATCAAATCTGTCTCTCTTTGAAAAACGTTTGGACACCCCTGTTATGTATATAAGTGTAACATTGTAATTTTATTTCACTGCTGATAATTACATATGGCCCACAAACCTCACTTCTTACCACTCTATACAAAGTACTATAGTAATGCTAACATCAATGTCATGCATGCGTTTTGGACAGGTCATGTGATTGGTCAAGGTGACCTGTCAAAGCTTCATTTCCCATGATGATGCTCAGCTAGTGTAGTAGATCACAGTCAGCAACAACAGCTTTAGTGCCAAAGGTTAGACATCGCTCCAGTGGTGAAGTACTACCATTCTCATAATGCTCAGGCACAGTAGTGCTGGATAGAAGGTAACGTAGTGCCGGACATATAGAGGGGACTAATTTAGACTAGCAAAGAGGAGGCATCAGATTGAGGAGTGAAAGGTAATGGGGCATAGGCCCCTCGAAGGTTAGGGGGTTGATGGATAGTAATGAGTGGGCAGAATGTTTTACCAGTCCTGATATACAAGAAGAAACAATTAGGGTCTCATTAAAACAAACAAAATATTTAATGTTATAAGTATCCAAACACCAAAAACCCAGTCAGGAAGGTCAGTGCAGCTAAAACAATGAAATTCAAAATATTCCATAAAACTTACAGATAATGGATCTTCAAGGAGTTTGAGTACACGTTCAAGGTCCATGGATTTAAATGAAAGTACCTTAAAAAACAAAACAACATTTTATACATGGTATAAACAACTTATTAATATATTTTAGTCATTACTGTAAATTAGAATGTTGTTGATTCCAAGTATGAAACAATGTCCCACCCCTAAAAATTTAGATACTTTAGTCATTTATTTATTTAGTAGTTTACATTGACATTTGTCATTTTCTAGTATATCCAGTGTCCATGAACATTCCATTGATACAATAGGTTAGTAAATAATATAAATAAACAAATTTGACACTAGCAGCTAAGCAAACAAGCGAAATATAATCACGATTACAGGTGTGCATCATGATTCAGGCTGGTACACCAATCACCTGTGATTACAGGTGGAAAAACCCAAATCCTTCGGTTGTTTTACCTCTTGGTCCCCAAGCTCTGTATCGGTCACTACCAACCGCACCACTGGCCGGGGAGATTTCTTTCCGTCTCCTGCGGTCAGAGTCATGTTGGCTGCAGGGACCGGTAGCGGTGCCTGAACTGCCGGCATGTTTGGAAGAAGAATAGACTAGTGGGAGTCGGCGATACCCGCACCTCCTTCCAGCGTCTCTCGGTCTTTTCCCCAGTGTTCTGATAGTCAACACAAGCGGGAGAGGTTACCATGGCGACGGAACTTGAGCCATTCCTACAGTAGCCGCCGATGCTCAAAACATGACAGTACTCAAACTAAGCAGGATGCAGCTAGAAGGTTGATGCCTCTTTCCATTTTTTTTTTATATATATGTGCATATTTTTTTCTTTTACATGGATCTGTAACATGCAGTGTCTAATAAAACCTACATTATACAAAACATATGAACTGAATTCTAATTTACTTAAACACACACTACCTGTGCAATGGTCCCTGCATCACTCACCTGAAATGTTTGAGCAAGGCAGATAAGTAAATAGGATCTGTCCCAAAAAGCCAAGATGGCCAGGTAATAAACCTACTATGTCAATCAAAAACTTGTAAAGGACTTTATTATCCAACACTAGGGTAGAGTGAGCAGGGCCGCCATCAGAAATTTCAGGGCCCCTTACTGGAAAAAAATGCTGCCATGTACACTGACATACATACACTCTCACTCACACACTCACTTACACTGACATACACACACACACACTCACTTACACTGACATACACACACTCTCACTCACACTGACATACATCCACACTCTCACTCACACTAACATACACACTCACTCTCACTCACACTAACATACACACTCACTCACTGACATACACTCACTCACTGACACACACACACTCACATTGACATACACACTCTCACTCACACTGACATACACACACACTCACACTGACATACACACACACTCACACTGACATACATAAACACACACACACTTACTTACACTGACATACACACACACTCACTCACACTGACATACACACACACACTAATAAATTAAATAGATCCGAATCCGCACACTTATATGTAGTGGTGCCGAGGTCCTGGGGCGCCACCCAAGCTAGCAGTGTAGAAGAATGAAAACACAGCCTGTGTTTGAATAAATCACTTCACTTAAAATTTGTCAAGTGCTGGATCCTTATTTTGATTCTTATCCACACACACTCACTCACACTGACATACACACACACTCACTCACACTGACATACACACACTCTCACACACACTGACATACACACATTCTCTCACTCACACTGATATACATACACACTGTCCGTTTTAACTTACCTCTCTGTGCTTTGAGCTCCTTGTTGTTCTGAACTCTCAGCCAATCAGGAAAGTTGAGCGGTCTCACCTGATTGGCTGAGACCTCTTTCTATCAAGCTCCAGAAAAAGAAAGAAAGAAAAAAAACTGCTGCACTGAGCAGCAAAGTGCCAGCAGCTGCCCCATTAAAGGGTGGGCCTGGCGTGGGCCCACGGGGCCTGTGACGGGTGTATCGTCCGTCACCCCGATGGCGGCCCTGAGAGTGAGAGACAAGGTCTCATGAAATAAAACTTGCTAAAATCTGTGGTCACCATCTACTACATTTCACATTTGCCATTAAAAAGTAGCAATGTATGATGCACTTGGTTTTAATAAATGTTTAAAGAAAAAAAAAATAACAATGTTGTTTTAGTCTAATTGGCAGGACCCTCATTTTTTTTCTTGATTTCTAATACCTTTGAAGAAGCCCCTGTGAAAGTATTAGGTAATTTTTATTTTGCCCAACCAAATCCAGACGCAAAAGCCATAAACAGAAGTACCAACAAATAAACTCTGAGATGTAACCAGGAATATCTTATAATCTGTATGTCATATTTTACTACACTGTATATGTGGATTTTAAAAGTGTTTTTTAAGTTTTACAGATATTTGTTAAAACCTGTTGTTTGCTGCTTTATAATAATACTTTAGGGCCTACTCAATAAAGAGAGAATTGCAGGAAACTTGGATGGGAATTTCAAACTTTATGCCAAAAGAGTTGTAAAATTTTCCAATGCAGCTGAATGGGCCACTTTTGAAATTCCTGTCTCAATTCTCTCTTTATAGAGTATACCCAATAGAGTTTCTGCCATTCTTTTGTGCCATTAAAGTTTGAGAACATTTATTCTCCTAAGCGCTGCCAACATTACATTCAATTATTCTATTTATCTTATCTGTTGAGAACCAACATTTTGGTGCTTTGGTAGCTGTTTACACCGTCACTTGTTTACGTAGGGTTAGTCTTTGACTTTTTTCACAAAGAAAACTTGCTAGAGTTTTTTGCAGGTGTGTACCCCAGCAGGTTCACTGTACACCAGACTTAAAACCTGTTGTATTACAGGAATACACGGTTACTCAGGGAACATGAAGCCTGGTCTGGAGGTTTATGTACTGAAAATATCTCTAAAATTCATCAAGATTGCAAAAATTATAAACCCATTTCTAGTCACAAAAAAATAACATTTAAAGCAAGTGCTTAAAGGATCACTCTGACTTGAAAATGACCTACCCGTTTCATGGGTATTAAAAATGAAATAATTACAAGAATGTATACAGTTTGTTACTGTCACATATATCAGATTTGCAGCTTCTACTGCCCCTCCCAGTCAGCTGTCAGCATTTGGCAGGAGTCAGAGAGTAAGGCATCCCAAATGTTAACTATTCTTGCAATATATGTGTACATATTGCACAGGAGCTGGTATACATCACACATCAGAGTTTACCACCAGTTGAAGCAAGTGTTTTTGAAGGGTACATATAACTTTTATTGTATAACTTTATATAGAGTGTATTCAGTTATTTCATTAAGTAGTGGATGACATTAAATAACATGATTAATTAATGGGTATCCCTTTCATCAAATATGAATGATAAAGTTTTCATGCTACCCAGCCGAATTCCTATGCCCCCCCCCCCCCCCAAAAAAAAAATGCCTGGGATCAGAAATAGGAGGAGATATGGTCAGAGCTATTCAAGTTAATAAAAGAAAATGTTATTGAGAGGGATGACTGCTTAGAATATAAGGCAGCGGTGGCGAACCTATGGCACACGTGCCACAACTAGCACACTGAGCCCTCAGTTGTGGCACGCGGCCAGGTTCACCTCTCACCGCTAGTCCAAGGGTTGAAGACCGGTGCCGCCGCTCATCTGCTCCCGATATGTGCACAATAAGAAGATGCATTCAAATCAAAAAGCAATTAACTGTTTGGAGAACTAGTGATGACCGGCGGCACCACTGATGACTGCAGCTCCTCCTCCCCAGAAGTTGGATGAAGCAGACACGTGGTGATGTGTGAACCTAGCTGTGTGAGTATATGTGCATGTGTGTGAGTATAATTGTGTGTGAGTATAATTGTGTGTGAGTATAAGTGCATGTGTGTGAGTATAAGTGTATGTGTATATATGTGTGTGTGTAAGTATATATATGTGTGCATCTAAGTATATATAAATTTAAGTGTGTGTGTGTGTATATATGTGTGTGTATATATATATATATATATATATATATATATATATATATATATATATAAAAAAAGTGTGTGTATACGATTCGGTGTTGGCACTTTGAGGTCTGCAAATCGGTTTTGTGCAATAAATTGGGCACTCGGGCCCAAAAACATTCGCCATCACTGGTAAAAGGAATAAAACAATGGAAACATTTATTTCTAGTGACCCTTTAGTACAAAAGCCAAGGATAGAACTTTAGGTCATCTTTCCAGAATTCGAGATAGAAAGTAAAAGAACAAGGAGGGGACTTGCACAGGAGGATGTCACTGTATTTGCAGAGTAAGCATTATACATTGCGTAATGAGGCTGACATTGCCATTCTCAATATAATGCCACATCCACTAGCTCAGCTATTACATGGAACAAACTGCATTGCTTTAAGCATCTAATGAATTCCAACGGACAACACATGGCTGAAGTCCACATTAGCACTGTTAGAAATTGCAAAGCTTTAGACAACCAAGTCATTCTTAATGTTTTAATAAACAAGCCGCACTGCATGATAAAACAAGTACACCTTTATTGTACACCCACCACTGAGACATTACAATATCTGACATGAAGAATAAGCAGCTTATTGGAATGATGTAATGAAGCAGATACAGTGTAAAAAAAACTAAAAATCACAACACAGATCTGGTTTGTACATTTGTGTTACGTTCCCCATCAATATAAAGTTTTGTCTTGGTCACGTAGTTTAGCTTCTCAGTAAACTAACCCTGAAAATAAATGTATTTATTAATAAGAATAGTATGCAGCCAGGAAAGATACTTTGGATTTACTCTCTCATTTTCAAGTACGTCCTGGGGATGTTATCATTACCCAACGTCCAGAATGATACAATTATCCTAATGATACTCATTTTATCTATTTCAAAAGGATGAAGATATGAGTTGACCCTGCTGGGAATTGAACCAGCAATGTGGATTGAACGGTTGTCACAGTGGCTCACTTAGGAGGACTGAGAAGGATGGCAGACCCAGCAACGCTGGGTTATGATCTTCACAACTTCTTAACCTAGGTTCATATCTTCCAACATTTCAAAAATCCAATATGGGGCATTTGATTTTAGGGAAGTGATTGGATACATGGGTATGACCAGTTGCAAGGCAGTTCCAAGTATTTGATTGTGGTTTTACAGCCAAAAGATAGCTTGTTTAAGCCCACAGCATTCAGCTGTATTGCTGTGGAACATTCTGAATTCTCCAAAAATGGAACAAGAAGGTAAAAAAGAGAGACATGTGGTTTACATCCCAAGTGTACATCTTTTCTTTTAAAATCAAATTCTACTGGCCTGTAACCTATACCAGTGTCTCACCTTCCTAGAAGGTCAGGATATCTGGTGTGTAGACTCACAGCAATAAAACTCTAAATAAAGCGTGTTTTCGTATTAGTTTGTGCAAATAAAATGCTTTATTCTTCTTGTCAAATTACATTATTACCTATATCAATAGATTATAAAGTCACTTAACACTTCTCAGTTATGCCTAGAGTTACTGACACGTAAACAAAGGTGTCCCTCATTGGCTGTTTGAAATTTTGTCAAGTATTAGGTTATGTACAATATTATAAAAAATGGCTGTCTGTGCCGAGTAAGAAGTTCTCATTTTCTATAATTACAGCATATAGAAGGCTGATGAATCCCTTGCTGATTGGTATTAGCAATACTATGGGCTTTAGCATTCAGCAGTTGGAGCGGGGCACGCCCCTGCTCTGATTGGCTGTGTGTCAGCGCGTGACAACCAGGCACTGCCGTGTCTCAGATGTGAGACACATCAGGTAGTAAACCCGCGTGTATCTATTAAAATACACAACGAGTTTACACCAAACTAGCGGGACATTCAAGGAAGCAAGGGTTAAAAAAAGGGCAGTGTTCCTTTAACTTTGAAACAGAATTCTCAGTCCCCTTCTCTTTTTCATGAATATAGCACTTTGTTAGCATTTATCGCTGTATATGTATTAATAGCTGGTTAACATCTCATGTGTTACACATGCTATTACTGAGCAATGTCTCAATATCAATTTTATATTTGCAAACCCAGTCAGCAGTACTAATATAAGATACATGACTAGACACTGATCAGCAGTACTTATATATATAAGATACATGACTAGCCACTGATCAGCAGTACAAGTTGTGCTTCTTACAGAGATTTAAAGGTTAGATGGGTCAGTAAGTTCCAAATTCATCAAAAACAGTATTTCTATTTTGAGACCACCACAGACTTGCCAGTGCAAATCTGGCTTCATAAATTACTTTTTAACCTGGGTTTACTATAACCCTCACACTGTGCAAATGATATACAGGATCAATACATAACCACTCTCTAGGGAACTGCTTATTAACAGAACTCTACAAAAGAACAAGTTCATGCATTAAAAGATGACTAAAGGAGTTTTCCCCTACTGCAGAGGAAAGGGTAAGAACAAATGTTGCACGCTCCTGCCTATTGAACGTTCAGTAGATTGCTGATCCAGGGAAATGGGGATTTTTCCCTTTTGCAGTAGATTTAGTAACTGCTTATAGTGTACTGGTCAAATAAATAATTCAAATTTGCCTATACATAAAACATAGATAATAAAAAGATGCCTATACAATGGCAAATTGCTAGCAAATGTATATAAAATCACTTCCTCTCAATGTAAGCAGTGATATTTTAAAGAAACAGAACCCCCCCCCCCCCCCGTTATTAAAGTGTTTTGACTCACAACATGGTTTACTGTGAATTCAGAAAAGTAAAAGTGCTAAAATAAAATCTGACAGTGTCTTAATAATAATAATCATTAAAAAAAAAACATTTCCATAAAAACTAGAGCAATACTTGGTAAAAGCAATGCATCTGAGTGAATCTTCTCTAGCATTATCCCACGTGCGACTTGGCAATTAGATTTGGTAGTCTAATGATAGTTAATCGCACAGACAAACCACCCTGGGTGTTATATTATGGCACGTAGTATTGTAGTACAGATTTGGTTCATACTTACAAATTTAACAAAAAACACACAATAGAATCATTGCATGTGCATGTGATAAGCTAGCAACCGTTTCAAAAAAGAACATACCTCAAAAGTCTACTGATTGTGGGTACCTCAGTCTGTGCAAAACTGCATTTATTTCATAAGAAATAATGCTATACAAGATATTTTGAACCAGGGGTGTATAAGACCCATTCCCTCAGCAGTCATACTCATATTTTGACAGTTTCAAAGCATTTATGCCATAATGTTTAGCAAATATCTGTGTTATTGGGATGAGAACTGTTTATAAAATAAACTATATTTGCCAGTGATATGAAAATAAATCCCTTCATTTGAAACGGATCGAGGACTAATTCTGTTTTACCTGTTGGATAAGGAACAACTTGTATTACCTGGCACATAATCAGAGGTAAATTCAAAGCATATCTGCAATAAACATGCAAAACAGAGAGAGAATCTGGGTAAAATAATCACCTAAACGGTGTTTACAAGGTTCTTGCAAACATTTGGCACAAATACACAGCACAAAAGCATTGTGACTGGGTGTGTGGTGTTTTTTTTTTAAATGAAAACATCAAACACACTACATATACAGCATGTTAACATTACATTCATGAGCAATATAATCTTTCAATGATAAATATATATATATATACTGTATACATACATGTATTCAAAACTCTTGATAAAAAAATAAAATCCAATATTACTACAAAACGTGATCTATATCAGTGAGTTACTAGAAGTAACAAAACACAACATACACCTACTACTGAAATCTGCATAATCTTAGAAGAGGCCTACCACTTCACAAAGACACAATATGGAGGGAAGCAGCTTAATATGCCATTCCCCAAAACAGTAACTCTCCAACTTAAGCTGGAAGAGGAAAAAGAAAAAAGAGCCTATTATTGCCACAACAATAAGACAAATTACAAACATCAAATTAAATGGCATTTTATACCAGCCAGTCAGGTATGGACGTAGGGTGTGTTGGAATAGAGCTGCCACAGTATAAAATTCGGATTTAAAACACATTTTCAGCAATTTCTCTTCTGCAAGCTTTGAATGTGTTAGTGAAAAGAAATTATGTTTAACTATGCTTTGAGGGTGTTTTTCAAGGAAGGCCTCAACAGGCGTTAGGCCCTGCTACCAGCATCCACATTGGTTGTCTTATTTGGGTTCTTAGCGGTTTGCTTGCTCTATAGACAATAGTTGGCACTCTTTCTGTAGACACATTTGGCAAAGGTATAAGGACACTAGTGTCTGACAAGGTCTGTGAAGGTCTATAAAACATCATCAAATTCTCCATCACAAATTACAGAAAATGTAGCCATGAACAATGTTGGTGATTACCCTGCCTGTAGATAAGCTATAAGATTGATTTGCAGCAAGGTCTTCTGGATACAGGACCTCTTGAACACTTATAAGCCAAGCAGATGATGTTCTGATCGACCTACAAAGTTCTAACAATGTCTGGCTGCCATGTGATTGTCTTCCATTTTCTGGTACCCAGGTAGATAGCTGATGGTTGTTCTCAAAGGAATAAACAACTGCAATATTATAGGCAACATTTCAATTCTTTGTTACAATACATGAATTATTTTGAAGTCCCGTCCCACTGATCAACATTATTTCATGTTTCTGGTAATACTAAATTCATTTTGCGAAAGTCGTTTACTTGACGAAAACATAAATTAAATATGTGCACTTTGCCAAAATATGCTCCATTGCTTCACTCCTCTTCTGCAATGTAGGGCCTGCAGGGTCTTTGACGTCTACAAGAATGAGCCAAATCACATTACGGTGACCATTTCGGGTGAAATGTGCGATGCAGAGCCACTGTTTTTCTCCCTGAAATGGCTCTTCTCCCAGCCCCTTTTAATTCTTCGAAGCTTCTTGCTCACACAGGGACAAAGCAAAACGATTTTACCTAGAATTACAATTGTTGGAAGAAACAAAGCCAAAACAAAGTTGGGAGGAGTGTAAAAATGGTAATAGTCTTGTTCAAAGGCCCCTTTCCAGCCATAAAGTAAAACGTGGAATGTGCTTATCAGCAAAGCGACGTATCCAAGGGTGGACTTAAGAGAGAAAAAGAAAAGTTTGTTATGTGGAGCAATTTTTTTTAAACAAGCTTAGCAAAAAGTCATAACGATCTACGTACAGTACCTAAGTCAGAGTTAGCGGACTGGTAACTCTGTGTAGTCTCCTGTTTATGACATCACCTTTTGGCTTAATATGCCAATTATCCACAAGTCAATGGGACATGTATGATTTGCACATTGAGCCATAATGCGATGCCATAAACATTATTGTGTTAATATATACATTTGTTTGCAATTCAAAGGCTAAGTACATTATCTAAAGGTGACTTATTTCCCTTCAAAATTAGTCTATAAATGTAACATCTTGCTATTAAAATTGCATATAAATATTTTTTATGTTTTGTGTTTCTTAGCATTCTGAGAACTAAGCTTCTCCTGTCTGAAATGTCATTTAATTTCCCTTTACTTATTATGGGGTAGGTTGTTTCAGCAATAAATATACTTTCCATTTAGTTTTTTGGAAGAATACTTTTATACTTTAAAATTGTTCTATTTAAGACTTTGGTCCCCTAGCTTTGTACATCTACAGTTCTCTCAGTGGGATTTTTAAGGGTGTACGAAGCCATCCTTTTAACACAAGACATTAACTGTGCAGCAGCCACGCAGATGTTGTACGTTTGCAAACTGAAGAGAATGGGAGCTATTCAGTAAAAGGTGAGTTGTGGTCACATGAACATTTCATCTCAGTGATTTAAAATTGAGCAGGGGAGACTTGGTGAGTTTCTCCAGTTAAACAAGCTCTACTGGCCCTGCATAATGCATAGTTAAATCATTAAATATCAAAGAATTTTTTATCGCACCTCAACTCACCCGTCACTAATTTTTAGTGAATAGCTTCCTTTACATCCACTGTACACGTATGACTGCCTTATATGATGCATGTTAAAGGACTTATATGTGAATAAGAAATGCCAAAGGGCATAGTGAACTTGTTATACAGGTGGAAGAGTTATGCAACCAGGATACACATGGAGAAATTATATGTAAATGAAACAGGAACAAAAAAAAAACAACAAGCGTTTTAGTGTTGGCAAAGGTATGGAAATACATCTAATTTATTAATTGCAAATGAACCTTTGTTATTTGTCAAGCACAGCCATGCCGAAACAGATGGAACATATTTAAAGGGACTCACTGTTACCTCACTGTTGGTTTTTGTACTGGGGACTTAGAGAACAGAATATACTGTATTAAACCAATTGCAAGCAAAAGAACAAAGTAAGAAAAAGGGGTATTTAATCTGTCTGTGGCATCATCGGATTATGACATCAGCGGATCATGACATCACCTTATGGCTTGATATGCAAATGAAAGACTTTCACTTGGTGATATTTAATTTGCATATCATGGAATATAATTAGCATAGAAGGACACATGACTTCTGGGATAGACGGATACAATTTGCAACATTGGGAAACTTAGATCCTTGTTATACAATATTCCCCACCTATTGTGATCATCCGCAGATATTAGTGAATTATTTCCTCTTTCTCGTTACATTTAATGTGTAAATAAGATATTCTATTCCTAGCCCCCGGGCGCACAGCAAATAATAATACATCTTTTATACATTTAATATCATCATGTTTGTCTTGTTGATTAATTGTAATATTAATGTATAAATTCTGAGATTTTATGTAACTTTTGTACATTTATTTTAAAGACCAAAAAATAAAAATAAATTTGCATATCATGCTGCGAGATGATGTCATATACAGGAGGCACCATAGACACATATAAAATCTAAAATCATTTTTGATCTTAATTTATGCATTTGCCATTTTTTATTCTCTACATGCACCGTATGAACAATGTTTAGGTGACAGATTCCCTTTAATCTCTAATATAGCCTAAAAGATTCTCAAGTAATGGTGAACAGCATTGAGGTAGTATGGATGGCAAAAAAAAAAAAAATAAAAAAAAAAATTTGCATATCATGCTGCGAGATGATGTCATATACAGGAGGCACCATAGACACATTTAAAATATAAAATCATTTTTTATCTTAATTTATGCATTTGCCATTTTTTATTCTCTACATGCATCGTATGAACAATGTTTAGGTGACAGATTCCCTTTAATCTCTTATAAAGCCTAAACGATTCTCAAGTAATGGTGAACAGCATTGAGGTAGTATGGATGGCAAACTAATCCAAACAAATTAAAGTGCCACTGTGAAAAATAGCTTTGCCCACATTTGCTCCACCTACTGGCCAGTATGTGGGAATTCTGAGAAGAGCATACTGCTGTACTCTAATAAATGTGCATGCCCAGTGTTTTCCTCACCAAAAATAGTATTGGACATGTGCAGGGGTGACACAACATGTCACATCTAATACATGTGCATACACCTGTGACATCGTGCACATGTCAAAGGTGAGAGGCCTTGTATTGGCTGTGAATTGGATGAAGAAGTGAAGATTTCATAGCTGCCTGCTGCTCACCCTTATTTCTTTTTAGTTTATTATATTTCTTACTTGATATATTTTTTAGCCACTTCAAAAACTTTATATATTTGAACATCTTTTGTAGTAAGTCACTAGAGCTCAGACGCACTGTTCATTTGTAATATAAACAACAGCAAGGGGAAGGCAAGAGTTAAAACTGGTATTCCCGAGAAATGCATGCAAGAAAAACTGTACATTCTATAGGCTACACTCTACTAGATGCATCACACTTTGTCTCTTCAACCAATTTCAATGCACCCATCGAGTCTTTTTTTATTGTACCTGAATGAAGCTGAATTCTCTCCAGTTTAAAGCATTGTTGACAGATGGAATAGATGTCACTGCCAGTAAGGAAAGCAGGCCAAGGCTCATTATTCCAAATGAGATGTACATATCAATTCTCCAAACTTCTTCCTCATTCCAAGAATTTTCAATATTAGCATGAACCTAAGAAAAACAGCTCTCATTTAGTGAATTGTTGGGCAGCTGGACAGCTTTCGTTATATTTTCCAAGACCAATACGTCATGATTGTTTTTTTTTAATTCCCTTATTTAGTCAACAATCTGTTTTGCATTTTGAGATTTAGTTTCACCAAGTGCTAATACTGGAGAAGCACGTCTGACCAGGCTGCAGACAGGCAATTGTTCAGTTAATCCCAACTAACATTTGACATAATGTGTACTGGAAACTGCTTTGCTACAATCTGTTTTTGAATCTATGCTCTGACCCTCCTGTACCGATCTTATGTATAACTGAAAGAACTGTAGACATTTTAAATAGAAATGTTTTAATGAAATAATACAGATAAAGTCTTTAGAGAGTCCTCTCTGCTCCATGTAGCTCTATCAAGGAATGCACATGCTGTTTAGAATCTTGACTCAGATCTTCCTTCATCTTGGGTCAGGTGAAGTAAGATCTGATCCAAGATTCTAAACAACATGTCAGCCTACTGACAGAGCTATATGGAGCAAAGAGACTGAGCTCTGTGTGTGTTTAACACAGGGACAATGCTGCCCTGTGTCTTCCCGCCGTGTAACTCTACAGGGTGGGGGCAGACCTTCACCTTGCACCCAGTGCGGTCCGCCCCCCCTGCTGGCTGGGCAACTGCCCCCATGCCCCCCCCCCCCCCCCCCCCGCCCGGATCTGCCACTGCAGTGCAGACACTTAACTCTTGTTAAAAGCTCTTGACTAAGTACCATAGTTTGAGCAAAATGTATAAGGTGTTCACTCCAGCTCTGCCTTCTCTGCCTTTGATTTTACTTGATCATTTAATGACGGGAATAAAGGGACAACCTTGCTACACGAATTTGTCCCCTGCTTAAAGGACAACTGTAGCAAAAATTGAAAGATTGCGTTAAGTGTAGATAGTTTGTGTAGAAATTTGTTACTGCAAGAATACAAATAATGTATATTACTGAGCTATCTTTGGTCCCAATAGTGCTAACAGGGGGCGGACATGTTGTTTAGAATCTTGGGTTCATCAAGGTGTATGAAGACCCGCCACCTCATAGAGCTACACAGGACAAAGGGGCTCAGTAAAGTACTTTGTTTGTATTCTTTCAATAAAGCATTTCTATTTAAAATGCCTACACTGAATGCCTTTCAATTAAACCAAACATACATTTTGTTTTACAGTTGTCCTTTAATCCAGAGTAGATTAGAGCAGCTCTCTAGTTTCCTATTGGCGTAGTTTACCTCTTAGCAAATACTAATGATTGCTGCCCCTTGGCACGCCAGCTACTGTGATGAGGGTGGCTGAGCATCATGGGAAACATGGTCCCAAACATACCAAAGATCAGTCAGTTTTGCTTCCACTCTTACCTTGTAATAGGCCAAATTCAGAAACAAGTAGCGTTCTGACCGCCTCATTGGCAAACACATGCTGTAAACCACATGGACGGCAGCAAAGAAGAAACTGAGCAGACCAAGTTGTTTTCTACACTGCAGCCAGTTCTCCAGCCAGGGAGGGAAACGTCTGTATTTTGTGCCATAATATAGCTGGTAAGCAGCTGCCAGCAGGCCCGCTAAGTACACGAGAGAGAGGAGAGTAATTGCCACTATAGGTAATGTCTTGTTTACTATTTCAATGGGAATCTTGTAGAAGTCACTCTGTTGATCCCTTACGTAGGGGTGGATCACGTCTCTTATGAAGGAATAAACAAAGAAGAAAGTGGACAGGCTTATTGCGAGCACGACGGGTCCTTTCCACGGCGTAAACAGGCGCAGGGGTAGGTTTTCTATTTCTCTGGATGAAGATAATGCGCCCAAGTCGATGGGAATGAAGCTCATCTGACGAGCCAGTTCGATCACTTGATGACGAGCTTGAACGTTATTGCTGCAAATATAGACCTGCAAGAGCCAGAAATGATTATTGTCTGGATTTTACGCTTAGAAACAAGAAATCAATCATGCAGCTTGGGGATAGGAATGTTTGAGAAATGAAGGCCTGTGCAGAGAATGCAAACTATTAGTTAAAGCTAAGTAGGAAAGAGGTCTCTTTGAAGACAACATTTAAAAGCCAATGGAACAAAATGAATTAAAGGACTGAGTAAACCCATTTACCGTATTTGCTTGAACATAATACAAGGTTTTTTTCAGAGCAAATGCTCTGAAAAATACCCCTTGTCTTATATTCGAGGTCGTCTTATAATCTGACCTCAAATCCCCCACGCTAACAGCCGGAGGATGTCTGCACGATGCGCACAGACATCCTCCCCTGCCGCCCCGGCATGACCGCCGGGACTTCTATGATGAAGCCGGGTCCTTCCAGCTTCATCATAAAAGTCCAGGCGGAAGTGCCGGGCAGCAGCGAAGGATGTCTGCGCGCATCGTGCAGACATCCTCCGGCTGTTAGTGTGGGGGATCCAGGTCCCCTGCAGCTCTGCGGGGGACCTGGATCCATGTTTTATAATCTGACCTCGATTTGAGGTCAGATTATAAAACGACCTTGAATATAAGACGAGGAGTCTTCCATATGCAGCAGAGTTTCGTGAGACGATCCGACGACATACGCTCTCTGTCACTGGTGTGTGAGCGTCAATCCCGCACCACACAGCAAATGAAAGGGAGGAGATAATCTTCTCCTCCCCAGCTGGAGGTGTGTTCAACAGAATAGACCCCACACAGCAACCAGCGCTGCCTAGTCGCAGAGACAGAGCAGGTTCAGCATTTGATTTGAAAAATAAATCCATCGTAGCATTGTTCAGAAGTATTTTTACTGAAAAGTTCCCTTCCCTGTGATTAAAAAACCATACAGAGGGTTTAGTCCCTCTTTAATCCCTCAGCGAAAATTGACGTGTCAGGCATGTCACGGAAAACCATACCATTAAGGACAACTGACCTGCTTGGCACGTCATGTGGCGAAATGAGCTTAAAAAGCAATCAACGATCGCTTTGTTCCCTCAGCCGGTTGCATTCAGCAACACCAAACTCAGACCCCAAGGTGCTTTTTAAATATGGTGCTGACCTGCTCTAGAGGCAGTCAGCAATACCAAACAAAACAAAAAACCAAACAAACAAAACACCTTTTTTTTTTAGTTGCCTTAGAAGTTAAATGTTTAGGTTTGCAATGTCACATGGTTATAAAAGCAAGGTGCTACTCTTACACTTATTGCCCTATAATTTACATAAAACATGTGATATTTCTAAACTCAGGGAAAATATTAGAATCTATTTAGTAGGTTATTTCCTTAGCATGACATGATCAAAATAATGGTATATAAAGAAAGCCATTACGTGGGTACAGTAAATGAAAAAGAAGAAATTGCCACAAACACTGTAGAAGTGTAAATACAGTCATTGTCAAGAAGAGTACAAAATTTTAAAAACAATGTGGAGTTAAAATACATTCTTTCTGCACAATTGTTGCTGAGGATAGCTTAGTAAATCTTATAACACAGAAGGAACAATGTTGGTACTCATTTTAATTTTAATATCTCCGTAATTCTATGAATTTGTTAAATTAATATTGTATATGTGTAAATACTCACGTGGCTGCTTGCATCTTTAGGGCCTAACTGCAATGCCCATGCCGAAACCACATTAAATCCCTTCACTACATAGCAGTCCGGAAACAATGAAGCCAGATATTCAGCATTGGATTCTGGGTACTGATCCACTCTCATGTTATTGCTAACGTCCACTAGTATTTTCCCACTGAGCAAATGTTTCAAGTCCCATAAGGAAAAATAGTGTTCTCTGTGTATTGCTACAAATAAGATGTTGGCCTTCAGAATGGCGTCTTCGTGGTGCGTCACATCGACGACGTGGGGGAAAAAGTCAGCAGCGCATTTTGGTTCCCGGCTGCCGATCACCACATGGTAGCCACATCTTATAAGCCTGATGGTCAGTGATTTGGCAAAGTCTCCACTGCCCAGTATCCCAATCGTGGTTTTCTCTTCTTTTACGCTGGCTGTCCCGTTGGGTAAAAATGACTCGTTCTTTGGACTTCCCATCATGGTGATAGATTCCATTACTTCACAAGGCTGCTTCACCTTCACATCAGAAAGGAAACAAAATCCAGTAATGGCACAATGAGAGGTAGACAAATGGCACGCGTTATTATTCTTTATAAAGAGACGTGTTCTAAGCTTGGGGAAATGTATCCCTGCTTAGTTTTTTTTCTTATGCTGAAAAGGGTACATACAATGTAAGTAATGGAAATACAGGAAACACGTAGAATTCAGTTGATACCTTTGTTTGCTAACTGAGCAGACTCTCAAGAATACGGCTCAAATGATTTGAATTTATACGTGCATATCTAGTCTTTTCATATTTCTGCCAATGTAAAATCATCATACCTTATTTGTTGCTGGGCCTTGAGTTCAGGAAAGCCTTACGAAAACCCCAAAACAGACTTTTTGTCTTCCTGGCATCACAAAGTGTGCAGGGAACTGGCACTGGGGGGCAGCAGAGGGAACTGGAACGGGGGGGGTGGGAGCAGGAAAGGGATCTGGCACTGGGTGGGGGCAGGAGGGCGAAGGCTTGAGCGTAGTCTTTTAAAATGGATTCTTTTGAATTCTCTGCATTAAATTTGATGCATACAACGCTGTATATTGTACAGGCAATACTAGACTAGTTACGCCAAAGTAACTTTGGTGACTGCAGTTTCCCCTTTAACTAACTTAGTGATCCAAGGAAATGGCACTTCCCTGTCAAATAATCTTCTATGTCAAACAATCAGTTAGTCAGGTGCCAGCATTGGGGAATGTAAGAGCCAAGGCTCCCTGGCTCATGAAATGTGGCAAGCCCTGAATATTACATACCACCACATATATACTGTGTGCATTTCATTCTTGTATGATTACAACACACAGTTCTGTATGTGGGAGGCAGAGAAAGAGAAAATCAGCTAGTTATACATGCATTGCTTGTTGGTGCAATCTATCTGCCAACATCAATCTACGTTCTTTGCCTAAGACTTGTAAACACTCGGAAAATGCCTATAATATGTGTAATGTGTGTACCAACTCATCAAGTGGCCGTCATATGTTACAAACTGCACAATCCTGACACTTGTAACACACTGTTACTTTATACAGAAACTCCAAGCTCGGCTGGCTTTACAAACAGACGCGGAGTCAAAACAGAACCAGGGTCAATACAGAATAGTACAACAAAAAAAAGTTGAATGTTCGGTCTGTATTATTATAACAATACAATATGTGTGGAGCCTTATACTAAAGAAAACATAGAATAAGATCAGAACCATTTGACCCGTCTACGCTGCCCATATTTCTATCTGATGTAACATCATCAAACCTTATTTGGTCCCTGGCCTTATCTTATGTTTAGGATAGCCTTATGTTTATCCCATGCGTAAACAAAATCTCTGTATTAACCCCTACCAGTTATGCTGGATGGCTATGCCATGCACCCACAACTCTTTCGGTAAAGTAATACCTCCTGATGTAAGTTTTAAATATCTGATCTCAAGACTATAGACTATATTCATGAAAGAGCGGACTGCAGGGAACTGTAAACTTAAAGCCAAAGCAGCAGAGTTGGGAAAAAAAATTCGCCAATTCTGCTATATTCCAAATTCTGCTATTTTGGCAATTCCTTGCATGAATAATTTTCTTTCATAAATAGAGCCCTATATCTTGTCCTGAAACGTTCCTCCTATTAATTATACTCCCCTCCTTTAAATGTTCATGGATATGGATAGACATGTCACTGGTAACTTTGCTTTTTTTTTTTTTTTTAAAGTGTATTTTCAAATGTTTGAAGGGACTTATTCCCGAAAGATCAAATTGCAGGGAATTAACAAGCAAATTACAAACTTAAAGTCAAAGTAGCTTTTTTTTGCTGGATACATGCTCCTCTGCAGAATATAGTGTGCAAGGATTTCCAAGGGGAACGCAATAATAAACAGGTAGATCCCATACCAACTACCTTGTTTAACGAATTAATTTTCATCTGAATATATATGAATTATACATTATTCGGGTTACAAGAAAATGTTATGGAGTCAAAGGATCACTCCAAGCAAAATATTTATTTTCCACTGTATTGTTACTTGTACTCTAAGCAGCCATTCCTCTTAATCCCACTTTCTGAATTGCTATGGTTTTCTTTTTATTAAGCTAAATAGATCCTACTTTTCAGTTCATGTGTGTATTTATGTATGTGTGCTTGGCCATTTTTTTGAGGGAGAAAAAACGTTTACTTTAAAGTTAGATATGTCCAGCAAAACACTGGCTGACGTGGCAATTCTAGTGGACACCTGAAGGGAAAAACTGTGCACTATACGTAGTTATAAATGCATTGAAACTTAAGCCTCCTAAATGATAAGTATGCTTTTTTGCCTATTTAAACCCCCCCCCCCCCCCCCCCCCAGACTTCAGCCGAACACTGGGATCTGAGTGGGAGGTGCAAACCTGATATCTGAGAGTAATCTAAACATTTGTAGAATACAGATAATACAATTTTAATAAACACATCTTTATTTAACTGTAACATGCAAGAAAAAAGGGTTGGTCATTTTAAGGTACACATTGTTTACACTCTGAATGAAGGTAATTAAAAAAGGCTCCATTTATTGTGAGTAGAAGCTAATGCATGAAGTAACAGAAGAAAATATGTCTGTGGTGTCTGCTGTTTATGACATCAACTGGGGCTTGATATGAAAATGAACTACTTTTCCATTTAAAAAGCATAAAAAAATAATAGTGTTGGCATCTCCATGGAAGGAGCAAATACAACTATGGCAGACCATTCTGAAAGTAGCCTATATAGGGTTTCAGAGCATGGTGCCTTTCCCAATTTCTCAATCAACCAAAGGTATGAAAAACTCTCCCACCTAAGAATTTAAGAAGTTGCACTATTAACAGTAGGGGATGAGAAGATGAAAATCATTTGTACAGATTTTTGTGTTTCATATTCTCTTTCTATTTCATTACTACTGAAAAGATAATCATAAATATGATGAACACGCTGGAACTAGAAGCATGTTGCAACATATTCCACTCTGCAAACATCCCTCTTCCCAATATAAGGCAATGGTGGGCGCCAGCTTTAGAGAACTGCAGCTCCCATCATGCTCTGCCATCACATGGCAAGCTGACCATCATGGTTACTGGGGTATAACAGATTTCCAACGATCTTGAGACTACTGCTCTCATTATCCCCAATCAGCAAAATGGCTGACTGTGCGTCATGGGAGTTCTAGCCTTCAACAGCTTAACTTTGGGTTAAGGTTCAATGTGCACTGAGCTTTATTTCCCATATAAATACATCTTGAACTGGATTGATGAGCTACCTGCGCATGGTGCCATAAATAAATATATAATGTACAATGCAATGCTGGCATCTAGGAATGGATCAGCGACATCTGTGATGGCTAACCTCTGGCACGCCAGCTGTTGTAAAGTATCGCTCCCATGATGCCCCTGTGCTCCACAACAACTGGATGGGCAAACGTTACACCTTTTGGATACCTGAACATCACGGGAATTGCGGTGCACAACAGCTGGTAGGCTTCACAATCTCTGTGCTATTTCGTTTAATGAGCCCATTAACCAACCTTAATCCATTAATCACATTATCATGTAACCCGGTGATACTCACACAGCGGCCCTTAAGACACCTGCAGCTGTTCTGCTCGGGAAGATGTGCCACGGATCAAGTGCGCCTGCGCGGTGAGAACATCTACAAACCCAGTGCGCATGTGCGCCGAGGACCAGCCACAAAACTGAATGCGCATGCGCGCCAGGTGGGCTAGTTTATACAGGACCGACTGTTTTCTAGACGCTGGAGCTTACCAGGCAAACAGCCCGTGGTAAACATCTCTCTGACAGTGTACATTACGTCATATTATGCAATCTAAATAGAACGCCTGAATAACGCTTGTAGTTACCCATCGAACTCCCCTCCATAGATATCAGCACCTGGAAACTGACTGATTACAAAGGGTAACAGCCTGGAACTGACTGACCTTTTTTTTATTATACACTGATCTAGCGATATCTCAGTCAATATCTATTTAGACTTAGACTGTCTAGTGCCCAAAATTCATCTTCCAAATATTAATGCACATTAATGTGCTTTGAAATGCATGTTTTACATGTTGCATTGCTTAAAATATGAAATACAGCTAGATAAAATTACAGCCATTTGCAAGAAACAAGGACTGCCCACACTAGCTGAGTATAAGTAATTTCCTTTTTTTTTTTTGCTTCAGGAACAAATGAATGGATGTTCTTGTCCCTCTAGTGATGTAATCAGACAATGTGCTGTCAGAGATTCTACTGTGTACAAGAGCAAGATCACATAGAGTCCACACAATGTATTCAATTTGACTAGCACAGGTGCACACGTGACTAAATGAAACAAAACTTTATATCCTCAGTATATAATCAGTGCTGCACCTGCAGTAAACATGCAGAGTAATCACTGGGGAGGGATCCTTTAACATTTCACAGCTTAACTTAAATGCAATTAACACAAGCATACTCTTGACATTTCTCTTGATATAGATTTCCTGAGGACTTGTATCAGAGCCATGTACAGCTTCAAAAACCTTCATACAAATCATCCTGTCATTCTTTTACAGTCTCAATGACGTTATTTCACCTCCTGGCCTTTTCCTCTTTTGTTTTGTGCATTATTTCCACATCAAAGAGCAAATACTAATTGTTTCTTGCACTTTCTTTTAAATAGTTATCAGGTAATGGTGCCATATTGGTAATGTGCTGACCCTTTCCAGCAACACCCTTAACCAGCAATGTACATACACACATGTAAATTAGAATTCTATAGTCATTAGCACTGAGCAAAACATACAAGTTATGACAGATTTCACATACTTTGCCTTGTTTTACAGCTAGATCTGTAATTGGCAAGGCATATAAAAAAAATTGACCATACCCCAAATTTGGTGCTGTCTGTGGCCCTGCCAGGACTTCCTTTAGAAGGCTACAACCATGTGGGTGCTGGATCAAGCTTTATGTGTGGAATGTTGGCACTCTGGCAAGATTTTGCAAGGTGTTGCTTTGGCACATTATATGGGTGCTATCAGGTGCTGTGGGTGCAATGGCAAGGGATGTGGGGGCCATAATGAAAGGAGAGCAGGAGAAATGGAGTGAAGCGGGAAAAGGAAGGAAATAAAAACAAGGAATCCATTTTTTTAACTAAATAAAAACTAAGTTAATAGGACTAAAACTATCATTAAAATCCATTGCGATTTTCGTCAACTGACTAAATTGTGACCAAAATGTTAGGGAGGGACTAACATCAGAAAAGGGCTACTAAATTGGTTCATGGATTGAAGGATAAAACTTACCAGGAAAGGTTAAAGCATCTTAACATGTATAGATTGGAGGAAAGACGTAACAGGGGGGATATGATAGAAACATTTCAATATATAAAGGGAATCAACACGGTAAAGTAAAATAGTATATTTAAAAGAAGAAAAACTACCACAACTAGAGGACATAGTCTTAAATTAGAGGGGCAAAGATTTAAAAGTAATATCAGGACGTATTACTTTACTGAGAGGGTAGTGGATGTATGGAAGAGCCTTCCAGCAGAAGTGGTAGAGGTAAGCACAGTGAAGGAGTTCAAGCATGTGTTGGATAGGCACAAGGCTATCCTAGATATAAAATAGGGAACGGGGGACTAATAAAAGTATTTAGAAAATTGTTCAGACTAGATGGACCAAATGGTTCTTATCTGACCGACACTTTCTATGTTTCTTTGTTTCTATTGCATTTACCTATTTGGACTTCTGGTACTGCCAAAGACCAGTCCCCTGACTATCTGCAGCTGGATTAGCCGAGACACCGGCTCCTGTGCCCTGCAAACACACAGAAGAAAAGGATACTCCTCCATCTGGTTCACATGGTTATGTCACGTTAGTGTTTCCCCTCCCATCTCCCTAGCAAGTTAACTTAACACTATGTAACAGCCTTCTCCAACCTGTTCCCTCCCATCTCCCTAGCAAGTTAACTTAACACTATGTAACAGCCTTCTCCAACCTGTTCCCTCCCATCTCCCTAGCAAGTTAACTTAACACTGTGTAACAGCCTTCTCCAACCTGTTCCCTCCCATCTCCCTAGCAAGTTAACTTAACACTGTGTAACAGCCTTCTCCAACCTGTTCCCTCCCATCTCCCTAGCAAGTTAACTTAACACTATGTAACAGCCTTCTCCAACCTGTTCCCTCCCATCTCCCTAGCAAGTTAACTTAACACTATGTAACAGCCTTCTCCAACCTGTTCCCTCCCTCACTGCTGGAGATTCAGTTGACTAAAATCCACTGGAGATTTATTCGACTAAAATAAAATTAAAACAATTCAGATGGCTAAAATATGACTCAACTAAAATGGCATTTTGGTCAAAAGACTATGACTAAAACTAGATGAACACTGACTGCCGGAATGTCTGACGTGACGTCTGAGTGCAGGGATGCTCTGGACATCCAATTGCACATGGACAACTCCCAGAGTGGCAGCAAGTTGTTAAGTTCCTCAACGTGTTTATTTTCAGTTCCACATAATAGTCTTTTTATATTAAAGTATGAATGACGAGGACGTTTGCTGATACCTAATCTAGTGTGATGTGAATATTCTGGGCACTTTGGGGCCAGATTAGCCTTTAATACAGGGCTGGACAATGATCCAGTTCAATAGCTGGTACTAGATTTCATTAGGAATTCCTTTGTACGGAATGTAGCCTATTTCGTTAAACAGGTATACACATTTCCATTCTGCAGGTATGTAGGGGGGATGGGCAGGGAATTTATTAGCTACTAAATACTTTGTCTTTAATTTCACCTTTGCTTGGATTTGTTGTATTTTCTCCATTGAATCAAGGTATATAAAAAGTTTTTTTTTTTTTTTTAATACTTCGTATGCCAAAGATAAACGCACCATTGGTTTATCTTTTGTGTGTATGTAGAGGCATATCATTTATTTATAACCAAGCTTCTTTAGTACAGGTGACATTTTTTACTCTTCCAATTGTAGTTTTGAACACTGCTTGATCAGTGCTGTAAATAGTTACTGCTCTCACAGGCCTTTATTCTGTCTACTATAGTTTATTTACTTCACTAATGGAAGGAGCGAGGTGGGGTGCACAGTGAACAATGTACTATTTTTTTTCTTTAACAGTACTTAAGGATTGCCAAGTACCAAGATTGCATCCATAGGACTTGCCCAGCACCCAGATTGCATCCACAGGTCTTGCCCCAGCACCCAGATTGCACCAACAAGACTTGTCCCAGAGCCCAGATTGCACACATAGGTCTTTCCCCAGCACCTAGATTGCACCCACAGAAGTTGACCAAGCACCCAGATGGCACCGACAGGAGTAGTTAGGACTTAACCAGCACCCAACTTTAATGTTTTATTATTTATTACTGGTACACTAACATTGAGAATCTCAGATTTTGAATTACCCTTATTTGAATTGCAAGGTCTCCATACGTCCGAACTTACTGGATAATGTTTGGTAAGGTAAGTTGGGGTTTGGTGATTGTGAAAAGTAAGTTGTCCGCAACTCTGCATAGCCTAGTACCATGTGATGACTATTTTCTATTGCCAGTCCAGTGATGTCTGGGTTCTGTCTGGCTGCCTCCATGAAGGGCTCTACAGAGAGTATAAAAAGCAGCAGGGAGAGAGGGCAGCCCTGCCGGGTCCCATCTGTGATCTGAAGAGGTTTTGTCAGGGATCATTTGATGCTAAGGGTGGCAGAGGGGAAGGAGTACAGGCAAAAAACCCACATCAGTATGTTTGGTCTGAAACCCATATGCCCCATAAATGTCCAATCCAACCTGTGAAGGCCTTTCCAGCGTCTGTTCACAGAAGGATGGTTTTCGTTTCAGATGCATAATGGGTCAAGTTTAATGCTCAGATTCTACTGTCCCTGGAGTCTCCTCTTTACAAATCCAGTCCAGTCTGGGAGGATGAGGTGAGGGATGAAATGGACGATTTTCATGCTGATTCGAGATCACTTCGGTGGCATATGAATCTGAATTTAAGGGCCATTTTGATCACCTTGGATTTTTATCGTAGAAAATCAGAGCTACTTGAGTAGACCCTTAAGTGTGAGTGTGCATAACTAATGTGTAACTGGCATTTAAAAAAAAATAAAATAATGTATTTTTATTTAAAGCACAAGTGTCCATAAGATTGGGATAATCACTATCGCCAAAATGAAGTGGTTAATAACTTTAGCAAGAAGCAGTTGTTTTAGTGATAAGCCTGTATCTGATATAAGTGCATTTACAGGATAGAAATCTGGTACTATTGTTGAAGCCCTTCGTGACGCATGGTGCTTGCGTGCCAGACAACGCAAGTACCAAAATGCCCATCACAAGGTAATCGATAGCAAGGGACACAATGGCAGAGACCCGATCATGCAACATGATTTAGTAAAATGTAGCCGGTGCTCGCTTAGCACTAGATGATATTTTGGCAAATCAGAGTCTGATTTGCTGTATAAATATTATAACTGCTATCCAAATATTGTTTATTTCATGCCTACACTTATGGAATTAAATTTGGTTCACATTATCAGAATATGTAGGAGGTATTCATTTTAAATACACATTTTTTAGTCACTGTGAGCAAACCTTATTGACACATTTTTGTTAACACTTATCACGCCATTGTAAATATTTTATATTTTTATAGTATTATAAAGGGACACAAAATTATTTTTTTTCACTTGAGCTTCTAATATACAAGCACAAGTGAAAAGTTAGTTGTCCCTAGTGTGAGGATGAACTGGCGTGTACTTTTGATAGTACATGCCAGTTTATCCTCTGACCCACAGCTGCCATGCTTCCATAGGAAGCCGACTGGCTCTCTCTGCTAGCCCAGAGAGAGCCATAACTAGGTCCCCCCTGCTGATCCCATGCAAAAACGAGGTTCTCTCGCTGTGCTAGCAGTGAGAGACCCTCGTATTCAGCTATCAGAGCAGGGGCTCGGCTCAGCACGTGACAACCGGGAACTGCTGTGTCTCGCATGTGAGACACAGCAGATAGCAAACCCGCGTGTATCTATTAAGATACACGTCGGGTTTACTTAATTCTCCCGGCACAAGTATTTTAACCCTTGCTTCCTTGAAGGAAGCAAGGGTTAAACAACATTTAATTTTCCTTTAATCAGGGTTACATTTGTTTTTGGAATTCTATGAAAATAAGAAGTACTAGAGATGAAATTAATCTTTATCCAGGGGTGTTTTAAAATAAATACTTTATTCTCTGTTGAACCTGTCATCAAACAAAAACAGCATTACGTTAGACCATAACAAACATATTGATGCATTGTTAGAAATTATATGACAATTTGAATGAGGGTAAAAAAAAAACTTCAATTATACAAAATAGTGTGATAATTTGTACACCTCACGTAAAAAGTACATTGACAAATTAATTTGCAAATCTGAAATACCTGCATAGTCCAAATACTTTTAAATAAAATTTATAATGAATGATACATTCGGACATCTGTATAAAATATGTTATTGACTAGGTACAGTGCTTTAAATATGCTTTATTTTGTAGAACCTGTCTTATAATGAAGTGTGGGTGAATGCGAAATGCGTTGGGTACTTCCTCATTATTTGTTGCCGTTTTGATTTATAATAAAGCACGTTACTGCTTTCACGGTTGTTGGAGTGCCAAATTTATTTTTTCTTGGTGTAACGCTATAAGACCTAGTCAGTGGGAGACTTCTGGTCACCTGAATCCAGTGGTGCACTTAGCAGTATCTTTCTTGTTGAAAGATTGCAAAGGGAGTGGAGACTGGATCATCTCCTTACAGAGAGTATAGCACAGTTTCTACCCTGCTGGTAACATAATAATGTCTGTGAGTACAAAGCACACACAAATATTTTATATAGTGCACTCTCATGTCATGCACTCCCTGTTGTACTGAATAATGGCATACCTTGGCACTACATATATTATCCTTCTCAGTCAACTGTATGACTGAGCATCATGGGGAATGTAGGTCCCAAACATCTGCGGTGTTAAGGTACTGCTGTATATAATACAAGAGTACATTTCATACATAGAGTAAACATTGCACATACACTGTGTAGAAAATTTTGCACAATCAATACAAAATGAATGATAATCCATTAATGGCTATGGTGTCACCGTTTAATACAAGACAATGTAATGATAATTAAATATGCTGTATTATGATTTAATCACAATTTTCACATATCCTGCCTAATAAAAATACATTTTCAACACGTCCATAAATTAATTAGTAATTAAATAAGATAACATAGAGAATTGGCCTCAAAAAGGCTTTGTGGGCGGAATGCATCGGAAATTGAAGTAAATTAGCAGTGTCTATAAAGAGTTATCAGATTGTTAGAGGGAGGCTACACAAGCAGAATTGTGTCAGTAAAACACATCTTTTTCACTTGAAATTATTTGCTAGATGTTGGGTGAATTATTAAGGTAAATTGTGGAGCAAAGTTCAAAAAATCAGCTTAATTTGTTTCAAATGCTACATTTTTAGAAGTTTGTCTCACAGCTGAGCTTTACAAGTAGCCTTGATAGTATGTAGATATAAAATGCTACAGTTAGGTTTGTAATAGACAAATCCATATCCAGGGCCCTGTCCATATCCCAAGAGCACTGAAGCACACACTGTATGGTCATGTTAATCTCCCCAGAGGTGAGATTTAGCCGGCACGTGTAGGTTTAGCAGGCCTTAGAATAACTGCACAATCAGGAATAATTAATTCCAGATCTAACTGCTGTGGATATTTGCAATGTACCATACACAAGCCACTATGTGAAAAAGATTCCTAAATCTAATGTAAGGTGAGTAGATTTTAAAAATGAAAGCTGGGGATTGCAGTTAAAGATATATTATATCTTTTTTTCTTATGATCATATGGTTTACAAGTTAAGTTTGTAAGGTATTTGGTTTATGATATATGTATTATGGTATGTACAGGTATAACAATACTTCTCAGATTCCTTTCTGAAAGTGCACAATACTGCTTTACACTCATTATAGGGTTACCTGTCCCCCTATATTAGTGGCAAGTTATATTCTTCCTAATAGTACTACTAGTACTCAAATATTACCTCAATGTGCTTGTACTTGGATTAATGGGAAATCTAGAGCTAACTCTTCTAATTTTATAGACCATCATATATGCCATAAATGACTAGCTCAAGTAGACAGCATTGTACTGGTTGTACATATGAAAATAAAATACATAAATACACATAGATATACTGAATTTTGCTACCAGAGTTTTTCTTTACACCGATCAGCCATAACATTATAACCACTGACATGTGGCAAGCCAGCAGAGGCAGTGTGATGCTTTGGGCAATGTTCTGATGGGGAATCTTTGGTCTTCCCATTCATGTGGATGTTACGTTGACACTGAGCATTGTTGCAGATCACATACACCCTTTCATGGAAACGCTATTCTCTGATGGCATTAGCCTCTTTGAGCAGGATAATGTGCCCTGCCATAAAGCATAAATGGTTCACAAATGATTTGAGGAACAATGAGTTCAAGGTGTTGACTTGGCCTCCAGATTCCCCAGATCTCAATCCAATCGAGAATCTGTGGGATGTGCTGGACAAACAAGTCCGATCCATGGAGGCCCCACCTCCACACTTACAGGACTTAAAGGATCTGCTGCTAACGTCTTGGTGCCAGTTACCCCAGCACAGCACAGGGTTAGTGGAGTCCATGCCTCGACGGGTCAGGGCCGTTTTGGCATCAAAATAGGACCTACAGAATAGTCGGCAGGTGGACATAATGCTTTGGCTGATCGTTGTATATGAAATGTAATTAAACAGTAAACACATACTATGGCATAAGCAGTAACACTAAAAACGACACATCACACATTTGTTGCCTATTTCATGAGTTGACTCCCAGCCGCACCTGATCTTCTGTATTCTTTTGTCCAAACACGGCAGTAAGAGGACCGCTTTGCACAGCAGGACGATGAAGGGAAGAATAACAACTACCATGAATGTAGGAGGTGTGTACCAAAGAAACTGGTTCACATCCACCCATTTGTCCCAAGCAAATACAAAGGTATGAGCAGTGCAAAGAAGTAGAGCCACATAGCCCATCTTGCTCTGTGAATAAAGGAAAGGGGAATTATTTAGACATGGTCATTTACAAATTATATAACCCTTTACACCAATATATTTTCTACCAGCGTATAAAGCTTGCCGATCTTTTCAAATATTATTACCTGATTTTCTTTCATTTGGTTGTCATTTTAACACAGTTTGTTGTTTAGTAAATAGACTTCACTGTGTTGCAATGTGCAGTGCAGTAGCCATGGATTAATGGCACAGTGAAGGAGTCAATGTCTTTGACTCTGAATAGGGTAAAGGGAAGCGTCAGGGCTACAGTGTAAATTGGTGTTGATTAAATAATTAGCTGCATTCAAGGCAAAGCCTTAGTTATGAGAAGACTTTAAAAAACATAAGATTAGGATCATTACAAAATATCACATCTTTCAGTAACAAATCCTCACTCCCATTTAGATTATTATTTAGAGTAAGTTCCCATGTTGTGTAATTAAAAAAAAACGCAAAACCGGCAGATTTTCCTATGGGACACACACAATCTGCACGTCATGTACCTGTTGGACAAAGCAAAATAAATATCAAATTAAACCTAATGGCATTAAAAAAATAAAATAAAAAAAAGCACAGGAGAAGGAGCACCTAAGTATTATAGAGATCTCTGAAGTTGTTCATATTTGGTTTTATTGCTCTGCAGAAGTAATGTAATAATACTGTGCAATTATTTCTTTTGTTGTTGCGGCCGACGCTCCACTAATCACCTGCCACGGAGAGCTTGACAACATACATTATCTTTCAACACTTTGATATAAAAGAGCCCTTTACAGGTAATACAATTCTACGTGACTAGTTAGGGAGGGGGGGGGGGGGGGGGAATGGATTGATGGAGCAGTCTGAAAATGTAAACCTTTATGAAGTTAAGTTAGTAAATGTCAGAAATCAGCATCCCAAAGATCAAGGAATCACAAAGCTCATTAAATGGCAAATTTAGACACCGAGCTAAGGCAAAAGAAGGGATTATCGCTTTCTACAAGACTGTTCTAAGTAGGGTTTAAGATCTTATGGATGATGAGACAGAATCAGCCTGAATTAGGGACATGAAAGTGATCACTAGACTGCACCAGTCGAAAACACCGTACGTGTCTGTACCTGGCTCTGTTAGTTCTGCTTCTGGTAATTGTTTTGTGCATTTTTTTTTTACCATTGCCCGTCTACAGGAGATGTATGTATTTGTCATAGTTTAACACTTGGTTCCATATTGATCAGTAACATACACGCAGAATGTGATGGCAGGTAAGAAGTGTTAAGCCAGTTTTTCTACCTGTTGGAAAACTTCAAACCTTATTTGATCCTTCTGGCTCTTCACACACTGGGAATCTTTGGCAACCCAGCTTACAACTAACACAGGGATAAAAGAGAATGCCATGATCCTTTAAGGTTGTTAATGAACTATAATATAAAATGCTGGGAGGGGTCAATACCTAATTACACAGCTTTGTATGTCATCACCGGTGCAGCAGGGTACAGGTAATACTCCAGAAAGGGACTTCTTATTTCACTGTATGTGATGTTGCTATAGGGGCTGAATGGGCAGAAACTGTTAAGGAGGCGCACATTGTGTGCTGTGCACATGAAGGGAGAGGAATGTGTTAGCCATTCCTACATACCTCTCTCCTTGCTGCAGAGCGCTGTCACATCAACCAAAGAGCTGAGTATCACATGACATCAAGCTGCTTTCAATCTATATGAGTACATATCTGCATAGGGAGGCGTGGCCAAGTGTAGGGAACACACATTTCTATATCCCTTGCTGAACCACAAGGGATGAGCGATACCCACATCCCCCCAAAAAAGTCGGCAAATGGGAGGAGGGCTAAATATTTTTCACACTGGTTGCATGGAGCAATTCTTTACTCTCTTATTGCATCCCGGTCAAATGTGTGACTACAGATCCTATAATGCTCATCCAACCATATAGAGGGGCATGTATTAAAAAAAACGCAAATATATTTTATGTGCAAACCTATTTTTGCTCTTTGCTCCTATTGCAATGTACTAAACATTTAACACTCAAATAGTACATACGAGCAAATTGCGAATACAAACGTGCATAATTGAGAATAAACACAGGCAATTTTACGAATATTTTTTCTACCTCTTTTGATAGCACTTGCTAAAAGCTCATGTAATTTTCACATGCAAATAAGAATTTTTTTTCACAAAATAATCGCAAAACTCTTTAGCATGTGCAAATATAATCGCAATTTATTAGCGCAACCGGAAAACTGCACGCTAAATAAAAGTAAACGAAAGAGACGCGAATCAGATAATAAAAGAGCAGAATGTTACAAAAAGTCGCAAATTGCTCGTTACTAAGGTTTTACCTACTTTTTTCCAACTGCACTTGTTTAGTACATGACGCCCATAGTTTGCTAATTATCATGGGACTGTTACTACCACAGGACTGTTATTATATTACTCACTATTTTTAATTAACACTGATTTAGGACTTCCTTAGCTAGGATAAGTCACATATATGTAATGTATTCCTAAAATTGTCAATCCATTTCCATTTTGAAAAAATGCCAAAAAAGTTTGTTTTAACGGAAGGAAAAAGTAAACTCATCCCATGACCCTACCACTTAATATACCATTAATATGAGTGCCAGTCTAACGTCAGTGTACCTGTATAAACTGGAACTCTCGCCATGACAGAGAGCTGCCAACAGAGGGGATTGAAGCCACCGCCAGTACAGATAGGATGGCAAGCGCTAAAATTCCAAGGCACACATAGATCTCCATTCTCCATACATCATGCTCGATCCAGGCACTTTCTTTCTGCTCCTTAACCTGTAAGGATTGGTAAATACATGCAATGCTGTAAATACATGTTATTAAAAGACAATTTGTAAGGGGGTAAAAATATGTTTAGAAAATATCCCACGAAAAACAAACCTGTATCTTAAATTGCCTTAGTTGTTTAAAAAAAGCACAGTTACTTTCCATATGGTATTGTAAAGATCGTAAAGAGAGAGCGGAGATGGGTTTTGTAAAAAATCTCCCATTCAGGTGTTGCTTCTTGAAGACTGGTTTGGGAAACACTGAAGTAAATTAACAAATTTAACGTGGATCTGTTGAAAGTTGAACTTAATGGATTTTAGTATTTTTTTTTTTTTAAATCTTGGTCAGTGGATCCTAACTCCCTCCCTCAACCGCTGTCCCTACACCTGGGTTCACGGTCACCGTTGATAATACTACGATCGTCCCGGCTGACCGTGTTCGATGTCTTGGGGTCACTTTTGACTCTGCTCTCTCCTTCCTTCCTCAAATCCAGTCCTTGGCCAGATCCTGTCGGCTGCACCTAAGGAACATTGCACGCATTCGCCCGTTCCTCAGCGAACAGACCGCCAAAATTCTAGTGCACTCGCTTGTGATCTCTCGCCTGGACTACTGTAACGGTCTTCTGACTGGACTACCTCTGGTTCGTCTGGCTCCCCTACAGTCTATCCAAAATGCAGCTGCCAGACTCATCTTTCTTGCACGTCGGTCTGATTCGGCGGATCCTCTCTGCAACGCCCTCCACTGGCTTCCCGTCTGCTCGAGGATAAAATTTAAAATTCTGTCTTTAACCTACAAAGCCCTCCACTCCTCTGCTCCTACGTACATTTCCTCCCTTATTAACCGCTACTTCCCTGCACGACCTTTGCGCTCCTCACAGGGGTTAACACTCTCTTCTAATCTCATCACCACTTCTCACTCGCGTCTCCAAGATTTTGCCCGAGCTGCCCCCTCTCTCTGGAACTCCCTTCCCTGGAGCATCCAGCTCTCTCCCTCGTTTTCAAACTTTAAAAAGTCCCTCAAAACTCATCTCTTTACTACCCAACCTAGCTGGAACACACACTCCCTCTTTGACCTATCCCACCTAATGCCTCCAATCCACTCTACTGTTACTTCAACTTCAATGCCTCTGACCTCTTCAATCCCTTAATTGTGTCATGGACCCCATTCCCTCTAGATTGTAAGCTTACGAGCAGGGTTCTCTACCTCATGTACCAGTCTGTACTAGTTTGTCTAAATTAGTATGTAGTTCCTTTCTTTGCTCTGTACCAAGCGCTTCGAGAATTGGTGGTGCTGTACAAATAAATGTTAATGTAATGTAATGTAATCCCAAACCAGTGCTCAAAGTTATCCCTAAATCCTGGACTATTAGGGGGCTGTGACCACAGGTTTGAGAAACACTGATCTAAATCTCAATTTCCATTTTCGGTATTATTACAACTACATCCACTACCCCTAGGATGGCTACCTTTTTTTTTTTTACATGATGCATCGTTTAAGCCTTTCAGATGCTAATTTGCCTGTGAGCTGAAAGGGTGAATATTGCAACATTGTAAAAAAAAAAGCTCTGACATAAATCAATGCTTAAATAAAATAAACAGTTATAAATATTATGAAGGGTTGACCATATACAGGAAATGTAATACAAACTTGTATTCATCCTAATTAGGGTTGCCACCTTTTCTTCAAAAAAAATACCGGCCTTGGTACTGTCTTCATAGACTTAAAGGGAAAAAAACATTGTTTTACTTATCTTCCACTTAAATCTTCCATTGTATTAGTAGTATGCATACAACAATGTTTAAATCACTTTGTCAAAAGGGATGTAAGGACAGGCTTAACATAATATTTATCTGATAGCTACCACATCTTTGCTGCATGGTTAAAAATATATGTAACCCTAAAAGAAAACTGTAGCTTTAAGAAAGGATGTTTTATGAGTACACCGATCTGTTTGTATAACATGTACCTGTTGGTAGGCCCAGTTCAGTAGCTTGTATCTGTAGGATCTTCTCATTGGGTAGGACAAGCTGTACAGGGCATGCATTGCTCCATAGAAAAAGCTCAGGAGTCCAAACTGCTTTCGTCTGAGAAGCCACGTGTCCAGCCACTGGGGAAACCTTTGATATTTTGTCCCCCTGTAGAGCTGGAGAACGGCAGCCAATATACCAGGCAAATATACCAAAGTCAGAAGTGTGATGGATACCACCGGTAGAACTTTGTTTACCACCAAAATTGGAATTCTATAAAATTCATTTTTGCCCCTCATTAAGAAAGGGTAGAGTACTTCTCTGATACACGTGTATATAAAAGTAAGTAGGGAAAGGATTGCCGCTACTTTTATAGGCAAAGTCCACTTTGGAAACAGATCGGGCTTCTTTTTGGAAGTACCACTGGAATTCCACTCAAACACATCAACGTATCCTTCTCTGTCTATGCTGTCAGGGTCTTGCCTTACACCATCATATTGCAGGTCCTCATTCTTTAAAAGGAAGAACAGGAAAAGAAATATTACATTTGTATCGCCCACAGATATCCAATCAGCTTCTCTTAGCATTTACATACATTAGTGGCGTTCAGGATACTCATACAAATATCATCTATAAGTATGAGACAAGACTGCAGTTATAACCAGTCAAATAAGTCATCAATTAAATGCTACAGATTTAACTGATTGCAATACCTATTATGAAAATAGGAAATCCTCTTATCTATTTAATGGTTAGATTCCCTATGCTTTATTTTAAAATAGTAACCTTTCCTAAAAGAAAATAGTAAGGAGTGGGACATTTTTTTTAGCTTTGTGATATATATTATTTCATTTAAACCCACTTTTACAGAGATCTGAATTTGGCAGTACCAAGTGAAGAAGAGGATTTAATAAAATACACAGTATAATAGAACAGGTACTGTCTGACTCTACTTCCTGTAATGATAAGACACTTCCTGCTATTAACTGAGCTTGACGTAGACAGGATTTCAGGTTATTTTTTTTTTCTAATTTGAATGGTATGGGTTCCTACTACACTTTGTATGGAAACATATCTGGTATCTGCAGTTCATTAAACATTTTAACAAATCATCTGGATACATTTCTCACCCTGTATTGGTGCACACATCAAGTCATCCATTCATCTGATTTCTGACAGTTTAGATAACTCAGCTTAACCAGATTACACAGATTTTGGATTTATTTCATGGTCAACTCTCTTTGTTGGTTTGCTTGAAGTCAAAATGACTTGTGTGCTGTTTTATTCAATTGATAATATTCACTGGATTCTGTTCCCTGTTTGATGGACTTTGAGGCTTTGAGTTCAAGTGCAAAAATATGTCTTAGTTTACAACTGATGTTATGGTGGTAACCAGGATTAGGCACCAGCACTGCTCATGGTGCATATTTACTAGGGTATGTGGCAGACTATGTAATGATATTCTATGGATCTTCGCAGACACTGGTGTCTTTGCCTAGGGTCTTTGGCTTCGGGAGAGTAAGTTTCATCACGGACGTTACAATATTGATAGTTCAGCGAGGCCCGAGCTCCTAAATCATATACTAACCCTAACCCCTTCCATTAATACTAACCCTCAATACTAATACCTCAAGTTAGTTTAAGTGTTGAATCGGCCACTCGGCAAATAACAGTGCCATTCCATACTACCTTTCCCTGGTGGTAACTGCATAGTGTATATCAAAGCCTACACTTGTCAAGCCAAAGCAGTTGTAATGGAACAAGTTAGTTTAGTTTATTAATCCACTTTGTTAACTTGATGAGTTTCTCTTGCAAGAACAGAAGAGTTGGTTCTGTATAATGCATTATCAAAAAGGCAGTTTTTAATGATTTACCTATTATTACATTATACATGGCTAGGTTAGCTCTCCCAGTATGAGAAGCTCGCCGGGTTTTTTTTTCTGCACCATAAAATTTTCATCTCACCTTTTAGTGAATAAGATCCATATACATTTTCCAGTCCGAACATTAGTACAGTTTAAGCGCCAGAATCTATTTTCTCTATCTACATTAGTAAGTACTAAACGAATTGTTAGAAAATGTACTGATAGTTCGCAAGTGTAATGTTTATTGACATGCGAATTAAAGCTTATAAAACTCCATGGTGTCCTTTCTTCGTGTAACATAGTTTGTTCACTTAAGGGTCTGCTCAAAAGAGAGAAAACTGCAGAGATTTGAAAACAATTTCCAATGCAGCTGGATGGGAGAATTTTTCCAGCTCAGCTACTTTGGACTAAAGTTTGAAATTCCCATCTCAGTTCCCTGGAATTCTCTATTTATTTCGTAGACCCATTTTTCCCCTCAAACCTTCCTTTTAAATCCTCATCCCGTTTAAAATTGGGAATTGACATTAAAAAAAAAAACATTTCTTATGGACTCCAAATGTTCCTCTTATTTATTAATTATAAATAGTATGTCTATGCCCCCCCCCCCCCCCCAAATGTAATGCTTTAAAAGAAATATATCAACCACATATCTTATTATTATTAGTCATTGCTAGAGAATGCATTCTATAACAAAACTGGCCTATTTGTGTATAATTCCTTCTCTGTTGAAGCCATTCTTTATTTGATTTTGAACACTGGCTTTCACTCATTCCAAAGATTAAACACTTTCTCTAAAACTGTCCTTTAGTATACTTGTATGTTAGAAGACTCACGTATTTAGTAAATAAATCAAGGCTGGATACTTATTAAAATCTATTGCTTGTTTGTTTTTCATTTTTGGAACTTTTCCTTTTTATTTTGTCTTGTGAACTAGTACTGAGAATGAAATAGTGTATTTTATGTGAAATTGAATGCCAACTGTACTTCATTAGATGAAAATGTGTAATACTGCATCATTAACACTACTTTTTTACAAGCGACAGAGAAAATAAGATTGTTTACACTGTTCCATGCTTCTCTCCAGTAAACCTTCTCTAACAAACTATGCCTTATGTCCAGTAGTGTATCTTCCACAAGGCAAACAAGGCATTCACCTAGGGCAGCACTTTGCCAGAGGGCGGCACTTTGCCAGAGGGTGCTAAAGCACACTTCTGGTGCTTCAAACATTTTTGTTCCCTCCCCCACTGTTCAGCAAGCTTTTGCTCCTTCCAATTAATTGTGGTAATGGGGGCATGTAATGGACGTGGTGGGGGTAAGTAATGAAGATGATGGTGGCATGTAATGGGGGTGATAGGGCATTTAGTGTGTATGCAATGTGGGTGATGGGTGCATGTAATGGGGTTACTGGTCATTTAATGTGGGTGCAATGTGGGTGATGGGGCATGTCTTAGGTGTGCACCGTGGGTGGGGGGTGCCTAAATTTTGTCTGCCTAGGGCAGCACAAAGCCAAGATACACCACTGCTTATGCCTAGGCAGGCCTTCCACTTCAAGCCCTCCCTCAGGTTGTAGACTCCTTCTCAAAGGATACTTAGTACTCTCAAAAGGTCCATCTTTTAGTAGCCCCAGGCCTCACAGATTTCGGAGCCCAGTTTGGTGCCAAGCAGCACATGATGAAAATGAATTGCGCCAATCAACCTTGTGTTAACTGACCTTGCATTACCAGCAACCTGTACTCAAGTCACAGTAAAATAACATTAAGTCAGTAATATTTATGTGGCATGGCTCGCTTGTTCTATATCTCTGTGTACAAAAAAAGGACTGACCTCACATTGAGCTTTGGTTACATTTAGCCGATCAGATTGAGGCCATGTAAAGAGGAATCGTGGGGCTGCAATGAGCTGCTGTTCAGAGGACGTTCTATGCGGTCCTCATGGTCATTTGGACTATGTATTTTACAGACGGCAGAGGACATCTTTGTGTAAGGAGTATTTAACGAAAGTGACACACAATGGCAACACACCAAAGCATTCTAGAACATATCAGAATGTCACAGAAATGTCACATTTCCCACCTTTTATTACAAACATGTGTAATACGATTGGAGAGAAAGATCTCACTGGGGACTACACACAAAATGGTGAACAGACAAATAAAATGCAATAAAATCAAGCATTAATAGCTGAATTGGAAAATATGCAACTTGGAGAAATATTCCAAGTCTTCTATGAGAGTTGGAGTAATAGAGACGTATCTCCTATTTGTTTGCAATGCAGCAATTAAAATACTTCCATCTGCCTGCTATAGAATTAACTATTGATGGTTGTTTGCCTGCTATAGAATTAACTATTTACGGTTGTTTGCCTGCCATAGAATTAATGTTGATGGTTGTTTGCCTACCATATAATTAAATGTTGATGTTTCAATATTTCTACATATTACATGGAATTGAAAAGCTGCAAATGAAGCAGCGAAACAGAAAGACATAATCAGGTGCAGGCTAAAAAATATTAAACTCTAAGGCATAGTGCAATGTTTAATTACAAACTGAAGTTACTTAACAAATAGTAAAACAAATACAGAGATCCTTCTTGAGAAGGTCACATGATCATCATGCTACAGGAATGAAGGAGGAGGATGAAAGGAATAAATAATATAGCTTTATTCCCATTCTTGATACAGATATGTAAATTAAAGATCTACACTCACCAACAACAGTTTTATACAGTGATCAATAACTTTCCTCCGGAAGTGGAATATTATCTGTAAATATAAGCCATATAATCCCACACATCCTACGCTGTGCTAACGCTGGTATTGGCACCTGTCTGTACAAAAACTACATTTGGCAGGTGGCCTGGAAATCTACTATCTTCTAATTCAGGAAATGCTTAGTGTTGGTAAATCTGGCTAAAGTCCCAGCAATTTGCAGTTCACAGATTAGGTATTTGTGCCCTGTCTGTTCTGCTCTGCTACACTAAATATCAATCGGTAGTGGATATGAATGGCTCAAAGCAGCGCTGTCCAACTATTTCATGTGGACAGCTGGATACACGATAGAAAGATAGGATGGGAGACGGAATTTTATTCAATTCATGAGACATAGCGAACCAAAGGGGCCCTCACAAAACCTCTTGAGGGCAACAAACATCTTGGTTTCCAGATGTTGTGGTCTATAGTTACAGTGAAGCTCCATAGGATCCATAGTATGCAACAGTGTAAAGCACAAAACAAAACAACTAACAAATGCTAAACATATAAAAAGAATATGAATGTTATACTAGGCAATATATAAAACTTTTAAGGTTGGCACTAGCATAAATTAGGCATTAATAAAATTCTCCAATATGCCTATGTTTCCAACAATTATAAAATGGAACATTGTATATTATATTTATTCTTTATCTCTACATACTGGTCACATTATAAAATTAACATTGTCTGGACTAAATGATTGACATAACTAGGTCTTTTGTTTTTCGCTCGAGTGCCTTTTTTGTAAGATCAGATTTTTTGCATTTGAGGATCGTGGCATTCTTTTGTTATTCTTGATTGGCTGCCAGGGATGGCTCTTCTCGTAAGACGCAAAATGTAAACCCAATTGGAATTCAGCAGATCACCAGCTATAAAGAATTCATATTGTTACACTATATATAGGAATCCTTAGGAGTTACAAGTTACAGTTTGAAACATAATTTATGTGAAAATAATTTAGAACTTGGCAAATTAATCAGTTTGGCTGAGTGGGAATAAAACACAAGTTCGGTACCTAAGTATGTGTTTTATTCTTTATTTTCTGCAGTGCTAATTTCGTCGACTAAACATTTTCGTCAGAATTTTTGTCAACTGGATGTTTTCAGTGACGAAAACTAAACAATAACTAAATAAAAAATAAGTTTAGAGGACTAAAATAATGATTAAAATCCATTGCAATTTACGAAAATGTTAGGGAGGGACTATTGCATTTACCTATTTGGACTTCTGGCTCTGGTTCCCCTGGATCTCTGCCAAAGCCCAGTCCCCTGACTCTATTCGCAGGGGGATGGGACGGTTCTTCGCGGCTGCTTCTATGCAGCTGCTTTACTGCGACAGTTCATCGCGGGATCGCGTACAAGGTGAGTATTATTATTACTAGGGCTTAATGTTAGTGTTAGAATTAGGGCTTAGGGGGTTAGTGTTAGCATTAGGGGTATTAGTATTAGGGTTTGGGGTTAGTATTAGGGACAAACTGCTGAAATGTCATCAGTGAAACGACAAACTGTCCTAGACGCATCTGCAGCTGGATTGGCTGAGGCACAGACACCCTGTGCCTGTCTGCTGCCTGGATACTCCTATAGACTATGACTAAAACAAAATCAAAATTTGCCGTCACAATTAACACTGGGTGACTGTATATAGTGATATAAGGCATTAAACCTTTAATTTAATTGGTACTGTTCTGATTTTCATTCTCCAATGTTCAAGGACACCAGAGATTGGCTACTGTGAATGCTCATGTGTAATAGCACTGTCAGTTTGAGTGACACTCGATTTCTGAAGCTCCGCCCCTCATCCCGCATTGCTTTGGACAGAAGTTGGGAGGTATGCAATAGCGGGAGATGAAATTATTGTCTCCTCCCCTGCTGCCATGTCACATGATGGGATTTGGATCCATGTCAGTATAATCTGGAAAATGTGATTTAAAAAAAAAAGCCAGAAGTTCTTGGTTCCTTCTTATTCCACAACATTAGCATCCCAGCCTGTCTAACAAGTTTCTGTGTTGTCTGTATAACTGGGGGACCAGAAAGTGCTAAACCCTGTCATCTCCGAGAATGCATTAGGAAGGCTTTAATGTAAGCTGTGCACCTCTTGTACTAGTGGACTGTTTCTATCCATGGTATTGGTGAATGTGAAACCAGCAGGTTCTGTGTGCAAAGCTGCACAAACCACTGAAATGCTGATCAGTGAGATATATACCCATGGTATACGCGGCCTTGTAGATAAATGAAGATTATCCATCACAGTTTGACTGAACAGCTGGCAAATATCATCACCAGTGAACAAACTCAATCTCTAACCCTGTGTTATATTACATTGTGTACAAGGAAACGATGATAGTACAGAACCTGCTGAGCCAGAAATAGGACCATGTGCCAAACCAATGTGTCCAGAAAACACTGCCTTTACCTAATACACACCAAGGAAGAGGGGAGCACTACTGGCAACCAATAACTACACCTCTGCAGCAGTCTGGAGCATCTTGGGCTGGAAACTTGTATAACAGCTTATCACATTAAATGAACCATTTTATGTCTTAATAAAACATCAGCACAGACCTCCGTTTGGTTCTAGTCTAAACAATTAAGAACTTTGCTTATTTCCAATGACTCAATTTGTTTGTTTACAACAGTTCATCCAATCAGCAGTTAATAAATAACTGGCATGCCAGTATTTGTACCAGGTCAGGCTAAGCACATATTTGTATACCCAGAGCCAAATAAAAAGGTCCCTCTCACCTGTATGCTCTTCACACTCTCTTCCATGTGTCCCTTTTTGGTAAGCCACGTGGATTTATTTGATCTACTAAGTGAAGATAAATGTTCAGTATTAGCGCACTCCAAACAAATAAGTAAAAACTGTAACATTTAAACCAGAAAATCAGTTTTTCAGGAGGAAGTTGTTTGTTAGATTTTTTGCCCCCTTTCCTACAGGAAGAAATGCCAGCAGTCAAATATGACTGTTTCTGAGGTCAATACAAACTGTAAGCCACTGACAGTAAATTATCCTAGTCACTCTTATGAATGAATACCATTATGCACACTTAGTAAAAAAAAAATAAAAAAATAAAAAGTTTTCCTAGCAAATACAGAAGTGATTTTTTTTTTTTAAATTCCACATCTGTGGAACTCTAAACATGTGATTTAAAGGGCCTCTGTAATCACACATTGAATCGACTGTCAATGTAGAGAATAAATTATATTAAAAATGTACACTGTGCTAGAAGAATTCTGAGCAACTGCCCAGATCAAAAGAAAATGCATTTTAAATGTGTCTCTTGCTTATGACATTCTGTTGTGGCTTAAAGGGACGGTATCACCTGGACATTATTAAAGGGACTGTATCACCTGGACATTATTAAAGGGACGGTATCACCTGGACATTATTAAAGGGACTGTATCACCTGGACATTATGAAAGGGACTGTATCACCTGGACATTATTAAAGGGACGGTATCACCTGGACATTATTAAAGGGGCTGTATCACCTGGACATTATTAAAGGGGCGGTATCACCTGGACATTATTAAAGGGACGGTATCACCTGGACATTATTAAAGGGGCTGTATCACCTGGACATTATTAAAGGGACTGTATCACCTGGACATTATGAAAGGGACTGTATCACCTGGACATTATTAAAGGGACGGTATCACCTGGACATTATGAAAGGGACTGTATCACCTGGACATTATTAAAGGGACGGTATCACCTGGACATTATTAAAGGGACTGTATCACCTGGACATTATTAAAGGGACGGTATCACCTGGACATTATTAAAGGGACTGTATCACCTGGACATTATTAAAGGGACGGTATCACCTGGACATTATGAAAGGGACTGTATCACCTGGACATTATGAAAGGGACGGTATCACCTGGACATTATTAAAGGGACGGTATCACCTGGACATTATTAAAGGGGCTGTATCACCTGGACATTATTAAAGGGACTGTATCACCTGGACATTATGAAAGGGACTGTATCACCTGGACATTATTAAAGGGGCTGTATCACCTGGACATTATTAAAGGGGCTGTATCACCTGGACATTATTAAAGGGACGGTATCACCTGGACATTATTAAAGGGACGGTATCACCTGGACATTATTAAAGGGACGGTATCACCTGGACATTATTAAAGGGGCTGTATCACCTGGACATTATTAAAGGGGCTGTATCACCTGGACATTATTAAAGGGACTGTATCACCTGGACATTATTAAAGGGACGGTATCACCTGGACATTATGAAAGGGACTGTATCACCTGGACATTATTAAAGGGACGGTATCACCTGGACATTATTAAAGGGACGGTATCACCTGGACATTATTAAAGGGACTGTATCACCTGGACATTATTAAAGGGGCTGTATCACCTGGACATTATTAAAGGGACTGTATCACCTGGACATTATTAAAGGGACGGTATCACCTGGACATTATTAAAGGGACGGTATCACCTGGACATTATTAAAGGGACTGTATCACCTGGACATTATTAAAGGGGCTGTATCACCTGGACATTATTAAAGGGACGGTATCACACATAAACCTTGTTTTTACTGTGCATGTAGAGCATACACAGTTATTGAAATTGATCTATACATTGCATTAGCAAAATTGCAAGAAAATGCTAAATTAGGAGAAAAATGTATTAATGTGTCAGTTGAATCTCCTGCTTATGACATCACCTGTGGCACGGTATGCAAATGAACTGCTTTTCCGTGGGAAATGTGTATTTTACTGTGCCACAGGTGATGTCACAAGACGCCACAGACGCCAATAAAACACTTTTTTCAGTTTTGTAATTTGCTTGGGATTTTGCTAATACAATGTATAGATCATTTTCAATCATTTTTTATCTTCTACATGAACAGTAAAAACAATTGACATATTGAACTAGAAATAAAACTACTTATAGTACATAAGTTATAACAGTATATAACCATGCATTTATTTTTCTTATTCAATTTTTTTTTATTTAAGATTTTTCAAAAAACAATGTAAACATGTATATAATAAGATATTATAATAATAATAATAATAATGATTCTTTTTCACTACAGAAACTTTGAAATCACAGCTGCTGCTTTGTATCATACAGACATCAATATGAATTGTACTTTAGCATCACAGGCGCTTTAATAAACACTGTAATATCCATGCTCTGGTACAGCAGATTAGTTTCTGAACAAACTAGTTCACTCTTCATTACAAAGTGTCGAAAGAAGGAATTTCACAGAATCTCATATACATCTCTCTCACATTTTCACAAACACAAAGTTTTTACCTGCTATTATGATATGTAACAAAGTTCAAATAAGCCATATTTCATATCAATGGTCATTTTAAAAAATTACCCCTCTTGATTGCAATTAGATTTTTTTTTAATATGGAGATCTCATATTTATTTACAGAGACGTAAAGCTGGCATTATCTAAAGGACATTACAACATGTCCTGACATTTAAAGGGTGAATCAGCCGTGGCTAAAGGTTCCAGTAAACATAAAATAGTAAATAGCTAAGAACCAGACTTTCCAGTATATTCTGATCTCATCTGTACGTGACTTTTAAACCAAATCCAATATTTCGTATACAGCTAAGTGAACCCGGGTTAGACGCGATTCATTGGCGTTACAGTGAATGAGAAGTCAGTAACTCACCTACAGGGTAAGCTGGTGATTTTGCATTGACAGTCGGCTGCCCTCACTCCTGCCCTGTGCTGTTACTCCGCCCACTCCTGTACACACACCCTTTTGCAGAGACCCGCCCAGACACACCCACCTCTATGTGGCAAGCGGAGCGAGACTTCTAAAGTTAGACTATTGTGTCATATAACGTAGTGGAGGTTATGTATCAATAACAGTCATGAGTTCTAAAAGTTTGCGCAATCAACAGAAACATTCTGTTGGTTTCCATGGTGATTGCTACACTTTTAGAACGTTGCCCCTGAATAGAATATATATGTACTTCTCACTTGTATATAGATTTTATATAGAGAGCATGTATATTACAGTGTTTATTAAAGCGCCTGTGATGCTAAAGTACAATTCATATTGATGTCTGTATGATACAAAGCAGCTGTGATTTCAAAGTTTCTGTAGTGAAAAATAAATTATTATTATATCTTATTATATACATGTTTACATTGTTATTTGAACATATACATTGCTTTTTAATATTTAATAAAAATTAAGATATTAAACAAATGCATTTATTGTTTTTATTTAATTTTATGTGCCAATGCTGCCTCTCTCTCCCCTTCCCCCCAGCTTTGTCTCTCTCTCTCTCTCTCTCACCCCTTCCCCCCAGCATTGTCTCTCTCTCTCCCCTCCTAGTGTTATCTCTCTCCCTCTCTCCCACCGACACTTCCCTCTATTATGACGGCCGGCCGGCCCGTCATAATAGACGGAAATGTCGGGCAGCCGGAGGATGTCTGCATGATACGTGAAGGACCCAGCTTCATCATAGAAGTCCTGACGGACGTGCAGAGGAGCAGCGGAGGATGTCTGCGCGCATCACGCAGTCATCCACCGGTTGTTAGCGAGGGGGATCCAGGTCCCCTGCAGCTCTGCGGGGGGACCTGGATCCCTGTCTTATAGTCTGACCTTGATTTGAGGTCAGACTATAAGACAACCTCGAATATAAGACGATGGGTCTTTTTCAGAGCATTTGCTCTGAAAAAAACCTTGTCTTATATTCGAGCAAATACGGTATAAGATCACTTGTGTTCTTACAATACGCAATCAATCAGGGCTGACGTGCCAGTGTGGAAGTCTAACTCAGATCTATACTGCTCTGTATATTGTGTAATAACTATTTTAAACTCTGGATCCATAAACGCGTGGATTGGGTAAAGAAGAATAGAAAAGAAATAGTCTTGGGGCAACTGTATGTATTTGGATTAAAACATTGTTTAAAAGATAGAATGCAGAGAGTTGTTGTAAATGGAAAATTCTCAAACTGGACCAGGGTATTAAGCGGAGTACCTAAGGGGTCTGATTTAGGCCCTCTTCTTTTTAATTTGTTTATTAATGATCTCCAAAGCTGTGTTGAGAGCCATGTCTCAGTGTTGCTGATGACAGAAAATTAGATAAGGACCTTGATGATTATTCTTTGTAGGAAGATTTGGACAGAGTGAGGGTCTGGGCAAACAAGTGGCAAATGAGGTTCAATATAGACAAATGTAAAGTTATGCATTATGGGAAAAATAATAACAATGCAACATATACTTTAGTTATGATGATAGATTTAAAAAGTTGCATTTATATATGCTAGAAAAAAAGGCATCTCAGAGGGGATATTATAACATTATATAAATATGTGCAGGGCCAATATAAAGAGCTCTCCAGTGACCTGTTCATTAACAGGAATGTACAAGGAACAAGAGGTCACCCCCTGAGACTGGAAGAGAAAAGTTTTCATAGACAGCAACGGAAGGGATTCTTTATGGTAAGGTCCAAACAAGGGTGACATCCAGTCTATCATAACCGATAGTGCTTGTCTAAAAAAAAAAAAGTGCTGTATGTTATTTTGAAGTCACTATAGTAATTGTCACAAGTTGAAGAGTGTGCCTGCTTGCTTTTTCATATGGAAGGATTTTATTTTTTAACAAATATGTAAAAAATGTATGGTATTCCCAGTGGTATATTTAAAAATTGTGCTGCCCTACATTGCAGAACCAGGGCATACCCCGTACCCTAGGACCTGCCCCAGGACGTTTCACATGTTGCACACATAGGACATTCCCCATCACCTGCACACCCAGACTTGACAAAGACCTTTTGGTCAAAATGTTGTCACTGGCAGTCATAATAATTAAAATTTGATCCCAGCATTATTGAGTGCTGGACCATTCCGTTTGTTTTGATGAATTGGGGATCTGGAGGACCCCAGTTCGAGCACCGTACAGTTCTGCGTGCTGCTTGACCACCCTTATCAGTATCTAGTATTTATTATGAGCTTCCATGAATAAAGTAATATTGTCAATATAAAAGGAATACAGAGAAGTAAAGAAACATAATAATGCTGTTTGTAGATGTTTCTTTTTTTGTATTTGTCCCTCTATAATATGTATAAAGCTGTCTGGATGGCCTTTCTATATCTATGGACAAATAGGGTCAAAAGTGCAGCATTATAGTCTGCTTTTGATTACACAGTACAATCATTGCCAGAACTGATAAAGTGGAAAATTGTGGCGAAACAAGAAAATAGCTTTGGAAATACAGGAAACAAATAGGGTTAAAGTGATACCATTTTAACTGTGCACTAAAAAGATGAAATATTCAACTCACCTGCAATTCACCTTTTAATGAAAAGCTCCATATTTTTCTTGCAATTCCTAAAGGCACGGTATCACCTAAACATTGATTTTACTGTAAATGTAGAGAAAATGATCTACACATTGTGCTAGCAAATTGTGAAATGTTTTGTTTGATTTTTGGTGGATTGAAAAGGTCGTTTCCTGCATAAACCAGAATGTAATATATCATTTTAGAGCACCTTATTCACTACATCAGTTCAAGTATCCTCAAATGCCACCTGTGGCCTAATATGCAAATTACAAATTTCCCATTGAAAAGCAGTTCATTTGCATATCAGGCCCATGTGATGTCATAAACAGGAGACTCCACAAACACATTTTTCTCCAAATTTAGGTGTTTTTTTTGTGTGCAATTTATACATAATTTTCAATTATTGTTATCCTCTACATGCACGTCAAAACAATGTTTAGGTGATACAGTCCCTTTAAAGGGAATTCTATGAAAGCAAAACTAACTAATAACTAAGAAGGACGGGATAATAGAGTCATTCATCTCACAGTTGGCTGTGGCTTACTAATGGCAAAATAATACTGGCATATTATTGGGCAAATTGGCTGTGGCTTACTAATGGCAAAATAATACTGGCATATTATTGGGCAAATTGGCTGTGGCTTACTAATGGCAAAATAATACTGGCATATTATTAGGCAAATTGGCTGTGGCTTACTAATGGCAAAATAATACTGGGATGTTAATGGGCAAATTGGCTGTGGCTTATTAATGGCAAAATAATACTGGCATATTAAATGGCAAAGTAATACTGGCATAATAAATGGAATCAATGGAATGCTATCGAAAAAGTATGTTCTTGGGCTGCATAAAATTACATGATACTGTTAGAAAATTGAGTTCCCTTAAAAAATGTTCAGTGTTTCATCTATCATGCATGGATAGTTCTGTAAATGTAAGTGATAGGCTGACCTCTAGTGGTATGAATGTAAAATGCGGCAAAAATAAAAAAGTCATAATTCTAGGAAATATGTTCAAAATACAAGAAACCAATAATGTAAGTGAATGTGTGTTATTAAAATAGGTTAAAAACTCCCCAACTGTGATAAAAAAAAAAAATCAACAACAATACAAGAAAGTCACAGTGGAGTCACAGATTCTCCTTATCCTTTGATCTGCTTGGGAAAGCTGGCTTCTTTTTCCTTCTAGGATCAAAGTGAAATTCATTTAATTCCACACATCATGTTGTTACAAAATGTCATTGCAAGATATAGACCATTTGCATAGCTGCCATGTGTACAGGGACAGTTATGTGTTCCACATGCTGCAGAAAGATCATGGGAAATGTAGCCTGGCAGTATGTAGAAGCCACACCGATAGAATCCAATACATTAATCATGGTGGGTCCTATGATTAATTACTGTATTTGCTTGCATATAAGACGACCCTGATTATAACATAAACCCATAAACGTTGGATCTTAATTTATGGAAAAAAATAAATAGAAAAAGACTAAATCTAAGGGAGCCCTACAGGAAAAGGGATTTTACTAGCAGATATTCCTTGATATAAATACATGTAAACTGTATTTTTTTTTTTTAGATTTAATACAAATATTATTGAAAAATGCATTTCTTCATTCTGGTTTTTCTGTTAACTTTTCACTATTTTTAAATTTCTTTATACCGGTAATTTTTATTTTATCTTTTCAAGTAACAACAATAGAAATATATATGTTAAAACATGCATAAATACAGGACATATCACACATATATAAAAAAAATTCAGATTGCCACTCCTACACGGAATATCGCCATATATCTTCCAAAACCACTTGAGTGGGGGTCTTATAATAATTCATACAGTGCAAAACAGATAATACTCTTTTTCGGATTGCGAGTGTTCGGCATACGGGGTAAGAGGGGTTGTCAAATAGGGGGCTAACCCAAGGTGTTATTAAGCCCAAGTCTTACTTAGTTGATTCTAATTTACCTAGCCATTCATCATAAGCTTTGTTTTTCCTACTTGAAAGCTCGGTAGACCAACCTAGTTCTCTTTCCATATATAATTGGTGTCTTAGTTGGTCATATAGAAGTTTCTTGTTAAAGGGAAGGCTGGATTCCCAGTTGTGTGCAATTGTAATTTTGGAAGCAGCCAGACAGTGAATGGCCAGCAGTTGGAGTGCTGGTGTAACTAAATTAATTTTTAAAAGGAGCAACGGTAATTACAGCCTATAAGACATTTCCTCACCAGATATGGAAAATAAAATATCATAGGCCCACCTCCAACACCTCTTGACCACTGGACAGCCCCACCATATATGTAAGTATGATCCTATTGCCCCTCCACATCTTCAGGGAACATTGAGGGAACATCTTGGTAAGTCTATTCGGGACTAGATAGCATCTATTGGCTAGCTTAAATTGATTTTCCATAATGTTAAGGCAATGCACATTCTTCTTAATCTTTTTTAAAGACATTAACCAATCTGCATCAGGGATTTTAAAACTAAGCTCTTTTTCCCAAGCACCAATTGCCCTGATATGGTTGTTAGTGAATGCAGATATTAAGTCCTTAGCCCTAGTCAGAACTTTATTCACTAAGTCATTACAGAAGACCTCAACCAACTTTTTCTAACATTGACCTAAAATACAATTTACACAAATACAATCATTAAAAAAAGAACCCATCTAAATCGTTTCTAAATGTAGTCTCCAGTTCAGAAATATGCATGTTTCCATGTTTTTCTGTAGTTTTTTGTGAGTTATGGGGCAAAAAACAAAAATAGTGTTTTTTTCCTATATTGACCTTTTGACCCTAATTTAATTTTAACCCTAACAGCTAATCTAACCCTAATCTTAGATTTAAGATAATTAAGTCTTTTTTTTTCCATTGCAATGTTGCTGACTGCCTTTAGGGGCAGTCAAGCAACATATTCAGAGTGATGGAAGTGAATTTTTTTTCACTTCCAAAGCTCTGACCACAAGAGGGCACAGCCATATTGCAGGAGCATGCTGATCCTGCAATATGGCGTCCACGATCGCATGTGGAGCAATCGTGGGTGCCCCAGAGCCCGAATTTCAGTGCTGGCCAGCAACCATAGACCAGCAACGTCAGATTGTTTTTTGCGATCGTTGATATTGAAAACAGCTCTTTTCACTGTAGGATGTGTCAGGAATGGAGTTCCCGGCTTGAAGTGCCTGACAAGACCATTGTCACGAAGGAGTTAATATGCTAGTGTTATTTCTAAGGGCCGAATCCAGCGTATGTGGTTTGTCGAAAAAAAGAAGTTCAGCTGCGCTATTTGGTGCAAAGAGGATGCCTCCTGCGCTGAGGGTGTCGCCCGATGTGCTGTGCATACCCCGCACTGGCCTTAGGACACCACTGCACTGAACCAAGAAATAGCTGGTCATAATAACTGGACATCCATTCATGTTTACTAGGGATCGACCGATATTGATTTTTTGGAGCCGATACCGATACCGATAACCTGTGAACTTTCAGGCCGATAGCCGATAACTTATACCGATATTTTGTGCATTTTAATTTTTTGGGAAAAAAAACAATTTCTACACAAATCTGCTGTTAAATGAACATGTTTATTGTTAACGTTTAGCTTTTTTTTTGTAAATCTTTTTCATTGCTAAATAAAAATAAATAATGCAGCAAAACAATGGTGATATGGTCAAATACAACAAATTGGACCACTTTTTTTTTTTTTTTTAAATAAATATCGGTCAAAAGGTAACAAGAACAACAATGTTCAATTGCACATAGTCCATACTTAGATTAAATCTTAGTAAAATGAGCAGCAATGACATAGGCAATTATATCAAAGGGACACTACAGTAAATATAAGCAAGGCATCAAAACAGCTTAATTAACCCCTTAGTGACAAGACATTTTCACCTTGACTTTCCCTTGGTGACAATGGCTGTTTTGACATTTCTAGGGTGTTTGTGTTTAGCTGTAATTTTTTGCTTTCTCACATACAGTACCCACACAAATTATATGTTGTTTTTATCGTCATAAGAAGGGCTTTCATTAGATACCATTATGTTCATCATATCTTATAATTTACTACAAAAAAAATCATAAAATATGATGAAAAATTAAAAAAAACCCACTTTTTCTAACTTTGACCTAAAATATAATTTACACAAATAAAATCATTAAAAAAGACCCCGGCTAAATAGTTTCTAAATGTTGTCCCGAGTTCAAAAATATGCATGTTTCCATATTTTTCAGTATTTTTTTGCGAGTTATGGGGCAAAAACCAAAAATAGTGTTTTTTGTTTTTTTCCTATATTGATCTTTTGACCCCAACCCGAACCCAAAATTTAACCCTAACACTAAATTTAACCCCAACTCTAATCCTTATTATATCCCTTAATATTTTTTAACTTTAATTTAATTTTAACCCTATCCCTTATGCTAAAAAATATTTAATTTTAACCCTATAGGCTAATATAGCTAAATAACCTATTTTTATTTAATTAAATATGTATTTTAATTATTTTCCATTGCAATGCTACTAAACTACCACTAGGGGTAGTCAAGTAGCATATTCAGAGCGACGGAAGTGAAGTTACTTTCACTTCCAAAGCTCAGACCGGCAGAGGGCTTAGCCATATTGACGGAGCAGCAAGCTCCGTCAATATGGCTCCCCACGATCGCTCCGTGGGGCGATCCTGGGGGTCCCAAAATAGAAATATCGGTGCTGGCTATTGCCTCGATGTCGAGGCAATAGACCAGCACTGTTAAAGCGGTTTTCGCGATCGTTGATCGCGAAAACTGCTTCATTCAAATATTATCGGCATTATCGGTAAAGTTAGATGCCGATACCGATAATTTAGGAAACTGTGAATATCGGCCGATAATATCGGTTAATCCAATAATCGGTCGATCCCTAATGTTTACTGTATGTGATTTTATATGTACTAACACTGTTATCTCACTTTACTACTCATCCTGTGTCCTCTCATTCCCCAGCAAGTGATAATGGGATCCCATGGCGTGTATAAGCCCCACAACATCTAGCAGCTCCTGCATGGAATTCACCAGGTCAGGCAGTTCTGCTGACCTTGGTGCCCACTTCCTCATCACCTGACTCTAGTAAGTAAAACATACACATACACCAACAGTAGTAACATGTATGACAGACAGGGCTTCATTTATGAAAGAGGGAATTGCATGGAATATCCATATTTTTCATGAAGCACATTGCAAATGTTGATGTGACTCACCACTAACAATGCATTTCCTTTGCTCCATCTCGACAAAGGTTTCTTCACCACCTCCTGGAGTAGATAATACCCACCAACTTCAGGCTCCTGATGGGCAGGCACTGGGATCTACCAATTGAGGTAGATACAAATTTACACCACATCATTCTATTTAGTTCATGTTAATGCAAATGTACTAGTATAACAACAACATCTACTGCTACACTACTGTATATAAACAGACATGTGAACATAGATGTACAGTAGTATGACATCTATGTACTTGGCCCTAAAGTGATTAGAATGTTTAACTTTTCTTAGGTTGTGTCACAGGTTTAGCGAGCAATTAATGTAGCATAGGTTTATATTATGTAACCGTTAACTTATTCACAAAACACTACGATAAATGCAAAGACAAAAGTAAGATTAAACATTATTTTAATTAGTGGTATGTCAATGTACATTAGTTCAAGATGCAGATAACCCTGCTTTTTAACAGTACATGTATGCAAGGAATACAATCTGTATTGCAATGTTCTAATAATCTTCCTTCTTTTCCTGCAGTAACATCTGTGGAGGAGGAAAGCATATTTCTCATTGTGGTGGATCTCAGCTTTACCAACACTTCAGGAGCCCTTCCATGACTTCCTACACCTTCTGCCGATGAAAGCATTCAAGGCTGGTGTCCATGGTGCCATTTCTGGGATCCAGTAGAACATTGCACAGATGAATCAGCAACTTGATATGATGGTAATCAGGAATTGTTCCATGGCCAGATGATCAGTTCATTAACCTTTCAACCTATTTCTACATACAAGTACTGCGAGGAGTACTTTGAAGCAGCTGCATTTTCACGTTTGAACAAATTGATTTAATTTTAAAGTGTTTTCACTTCACCTTTATAAATTGTTTTTGATCAGTTCATTAGCCGGTTAGATGTGAGAAATGCAAATTTGGGGTAGATGAGATTGATGTACTGGCAGGAGCTGAACACCGCAACCAACTGTTGAAGCCCAAGTACGCTAAATGCCTCAAGCATGCTAAGTTAGAGGGTAACCCTGCTCCAGATGAAACTCCCCCACCTAACCTCCATCCATCAGCACAGGTGATTGGAAGTCATGCTGGTGAAGAGGAGGATGATACTGACATTGCTAGATGGTTTCAGATGATGATGAGTATATCACGCGTCAGCTGTTCTCCCAGGCCATACAAGCACATGGTAAGAAATTGGACTTGGCACTCTGGATAGCTTCAAAGTGAAAATGATTTAATCCATACAAATCGGTCACAAAGCGTACTGTAACCAATTTTTATGGATTAAATAATTTTCACTTTGAAGCTATCCGGAGTGCCAAGTCCAATTTCTTTCCATGTGACTATATGTTTGTGGTTTTGGATCACACCGGCTGAAGATCACACCGGCTGGAGTTTATCCGGAGTGGGAAGAGTTTTTCCACAATCTCAGAGCCTAGTCTGTTATCACTGGATACTTTTCTGAAATCTGGTAACCAATTTGCTGTTCAGACCATGCATGCCCTTGGTGGGGTAAATGCAAAAACAATGGTTTGGACAGAACCCCAGTACCGGCATATGTTGCACAAAGCACCACTGAGGCGACCAACATTTTTACAATGAAATAAACGCAGTGTGCACCCATACATCATATTATCTTAATAATTTTAAACATTTTAAATTAATTTTAGATATTTTTAAAAGCACCTAGCTTAGATGAAAAAATATTGGAGATTTAGTCAAAATAAATGGCCACATTTTGCTTAGCCCACCACTACGCCAAAGTACTCCAAACTTGGTGAGTCCTATCTCTAGCTTATTTCCTTGGTGGGGTATAGGCCTCAGCTGTTTTCCCAAGCCATACATGCAATCATGGGGTATAGGCCTCAGCTGTTCTCCCAAGCCATACATGCAATCATGGGGTGTAGGCCTCAGCTGTTCTCCCAAGCCATACATGCACTCATGGGGTATAGGCCTAGCTGTTCTCCCAATCCATACATGCACTCATGGGGTGTAGGCCTAGCTGTTCTCCCAAGCCATACATGCACTCATGGGGTGTAGGCCTAGCTGTTCTCCCAATCCATACATGCACTCATGGGGTGTAGGCCTAGCTGTTCTCCCAATCCATACATGCACTCATGGGGTATAGGCCTAGCTGTTCTCCCAATCCATACATGCACTCATGGGGTGTAGGCCTAGCTGTTCTCCCAATCCATACATGCACTCATGGGGTGTAGGCCTAGCTGTTCTCCCAAGCCATACATGCACTCATGGGGTGTAGGCCTAGCTGTTCTCCCAATCCATACATGCACTCATGGGGTGTAGGCCTAGCTGTTCTCCAAAGCCATACATGCACTCATGGGGTGTAGGCCTAGCTGTTCTCCCAATCCATACATGCACTCATGGGGTGTAGGCCTAGCTGTTCTCCCAAGCCATACATGCACTCATGGGGTGTAGGCCTAGCTGTTCTCTAAGACCTGGAGGAAAGATGAGACGGCGGATATAATAGAAATATTTAAATACATAAAGGGAATCAACTCTGTAAAGGTGGAGAGTATATTTAAAAGAAGAAAAACTACAAGAAAAACAAGAGGATTTAGTCTTAAATTAGAGAGGTAAAGGTTTAATAAGTAATATCAGGAAGTATTACTTTACTGAGAGGGTAGTGAGCGCATGAAATAGCCTTCCAACAGAAATGGTAGAGGTTAACTCAGTGAAGGCTTCTAAGTATGCATGGCATAAGGCTATCCTAGATATACGATAAGGCCATGATTAGATAGGCCGAATTGATCTATGTTTTAATATGTTTATGTTTCTGTACATGCCCTTGCTGGAGTATTGGCCTCAGATGCTTGTCTCTGATCGTCTTATTGTTAAAATTTCAATTCTATACCAGACAATGCATAGCCTCATATACAAGTATATATATTGTTATTTAGAAGAGATGATGTACTTTCCAAGTTCTATCATTCTCTTCCACTTTCCCCACCCTCTAACTTTGATATTTCTCTCCTGGTGTACTACCATGATGGCAAGGCAGGGAAATCATACATTCTTACCTGAAATGTTTTCCCCCTGGTAGCACATCTTGTTTCTGATATTTTCCTGGTATATTTGAGGTATTCTTTTCTTTGGTATAATACTGACTGCCTATAAGGTGTGTGGATTATTTGTACAAGTCTTTACTTGGAGGAGCTATCTCTCTTGATGTGCTAACGTGATTTACAAGGAAAATAAATTCTCAGGTAAGAATTTATGATTTCTATACCAGCATGACTGTGCCCCAGTGTCTATAAAGACATGATTGGATGAGTTGGGTGCGGAAGAACTTGATTGACCCACACAGAGCCCTGACCTTAACCACATCAAACACCTTTGGGATGAACTGGAACAGAGATTGCGAACCAGGCCTTCTCATCCAACATCACTGTCTATCCTCACAAATGCTCTACTGGATGAAGGGGCAACACTTCCGACAGAAATACTCCAAAATCTTGTGCAAATCCTTCCCAGAATAGTTGAAGCTGTTATAGCTGCAAAGGTGAACAAACTTCATATTAATGGCTATGTATTTAAAACGCAATGTCATAAAAGTCCCGCTTGGTTTAACTGTCAGGTATCCCAATACTTTTGTCCATATAGCGTACGTCCCTGGAAGCATGGCTGATGTTGGCAACTATGGATCAATGCCGTCAAACTGGAGCTTTCCAACTATTGGAGAACTACATTTCCCATGCTCACCTACCAGCCTCTTAGCTGACAGAGTATCATGGGACATGTAGACTGTCAGCAGCCAAAGAGCCATAGTTTGACAACATTGATGTTGACAGCATTTTTTTCTACTGAATAACCTAAAAATCTGTTAGGCCACATACTTAATTTAATGTCATCCTGATTAGTTAAATAACTAATTTGTTCTGAGATTGTGAGACTCTGGCAGGACGCACGATTTGGCAGGAAATGGGCGGTACCAAACATGTATGTGTAACAAACCCAAGACTGATTCTGACCCCATGATATGCTAGTGTGTCCAATTATCATTTTCTCTCACTACCCTTGTGACTTAGAGTGGTATAGTGGGACCAGTTCAGCCCTGTCACTTACTGTTACTGAGGTGCAGATGTGAGGCAATCAGTAAGAATGAGGTGCCTGAAAGCCCAAGAAGCCTTTTTACTTGCTCTTTTACTTTCTTTTCCAGCTTCAAATGTTGCTGGACCTCTGCATGCCCAATGTAAACTGGAATGGTAAGTACTGGCTTCATTAGGCTCTATCACTGCAGATTATTATACTATTTAGCAACATTTACTAGCCAGGGCTGCAAGAGGATATAGATGCTGAAAGCCATTTGTGGGATCAATAAGCCATTGCAATATCTTGTGTGTTGTAAATTAAATCAAAATGTTTTATATTCCAGTAATAATCTGCAGGACTATAATCTGCAGGACTACTGGGGGCTTATGTATAAAGGTCAATTTATACATACTGTGGAGCAAAGTTCTAAATGTGGGCCGATCACCTTGGAAACCAATGGAATGTTCCCCTTGATTAGATCACTTTTAGAACTTCCCCCACAGATTACCTTTATACATAATCCAAATTATTCTTAATGTAACATCAGTGAATAGAATATCTTCATCATTTTCAATGACATGGCCATAGAGAGTTAGATAGTACACAGCATGTTATCATACCACCAATGTGTGTAGATAAGGTTGTTTTTTTTAATAGGTATATGTTGATCTATAGGCTGTTTGCATTGGAATGTTATAGTGCATGATATTCATAAATAATTGACAAACACCAGAAATATGTTGGAGATCTTTACTGAATAGGGGTAGGGGTTAACTTTTAATAACCAAACTGTATATAAACCACAAAAACCATATCATAACTCCTTTGCATAACTTCTCTTCACATATACCAAATTTCTTACCACTCAGTTCTGCCCCGAAAGCCTCAACTTCTTCTTACTTGACCCCAATATCCACCCCTCTGTCTAATTGACCTGAAGGGTGACTTATACCCCCCCTTTAAAAGATCATGACAAAATAACAAAACATTAAATAAAGGGAAGGTGGGGGCTTCCTCAGTGGGTCCACCGGCTGACTGAAACAGACTCCCGCACTTTTAATTTATATTATAACAATTAGCGGTAAACTAACAGCACGTGCCACCGTACTAAAACTTAACCCTAGCCTAACCTACCTAAGCCCCAACCATTCCCATGAGAGCACACATGCTTATAGATGTCTTCTCTTAACATTACTGACAATACCTTTAGACACACCACAATGGTAGCCTATAGAGTGGTCTGTCTATAATGCAACTTTATTAATTCAGGATAACATATCATTGCATAGGCAGCCTGTATGCAAGTAAGGATTTAGAATTACACATGTTGGAGAGCTCTAATAACATGCAATGAGCAGAGAAAGCAAGGTCGAAACAAACTGTACCTTTAAGAATATACCCATTTTCACTGAATTTATTGCAAGCACCCTGAGACTGTGTGATGAGGTACTGGCATAGATAATAGAATAGTACTGCGTTAGCTGTTGAAACACATCATATACATATTGTTTGTAATAGAGTAATAGGGTTTGTGGGACTATTAAGTCAATTCTCCATAAGGTTTTGACAAGTCAACATGAAGCAGTGAACTTGTGTCATCTGGAAGTATTACTAGGACCGCATAATAAGCAAGAGATTATAATGTCTATTGGATAATCTTCTCATTTATGAGACCTCAACATGAAAACACGCATGTGTTCAGCTCTGTATGGTTGATAATATGCATATCTAAATCACTCTCTGTAGAAAATATTTAGGATCATATATTAAAAATATTTACCAGGCCTTGTTTTCCCTTGAGACTGTTTCTTATAATTCTCCCCCCCCCCCCCATTTTATAAAATATAGGCTTATCCCTCATGAAAGACATGATATCAAGATTCTAACCATGTCTCTGTTGGCAGGATAATCTAAAAAAATAAAATAAACAAATATATCATGTTGCAAACCGTGTTTGGTAGCATTACAGCCACTGTACATTAGGGGCATATCGTGTATTTCCGGGGGTTTTTGTGCTGAGAACAGCCAGCACACAAACTCCTCGAAATATACGAGAGACGTCGTTACACGACGCTGCGCTGAATTCGGAAACAGAGTCACTCACACTGTTGCCAATTCAACAAGCATGAAAAGTAAATTCGTATATTTTTCGTGCTTGTTGAATTGGCTACACAGTGAGTGAGTCTGTTGGCGAATTCAGCGCAGCGTCGTCTTTCGGATGTATTTCTGGGGTTTGTGAGCTCTCTGCTCGGAGCACACAAACCCCCAGAAATAGAATCGCGGGTGCTCCGTGTTAGGTGTGCGGTGCACACCTAGACAATATGGAGCATCCGCCACTGCTGTACATCAAAGCATTTATTATAATATCTTCATATCCAATTCACGCATTCTTTTTCTGCTCCCATCTCTAAAAACAGATTGTTATAACTGATATCAGCTATGTATCATCTGTTTCCAGCTTTACATCACAGTGTGGAGTTGCAGATGGTTCTGCAGCTGTTATATATATATATTTTTTTTTTACTATAGAAGACATTCATAATAATACAATGCATAACCTTAAAGGGACACTCCCACCAAAAAATGAAAAGGTTTTACTTTTTTTTATTTTATATTGTTGATTTCAATTATGTCTTTTGTTTTTCTTATGTGACTGTATAAAATATGTAACTAAACAAGTGTGACTGGGTGCTGCCATTTTGGGAAATATAGTGTTTTTGGGTGCCACCCCCTAGTGACTTTACAGCACAAATTTCGCACTTTGGGGCTGGGGACACAGAATGTAGTCTATAAGTCAGAATTCTGATCAAAGGTATGTATTGAATGGGAGGGTAATGTAACTATTACATCAGAAGGGGTGGAGTTATGATCCTGTTTGATCAGGTAATCTCCTCTCTTTGTGTTGAAGGCAGGTAAAAAAAAGTTGTACAAAGCCACCTAGTCCTGCCCACTATGATACACAGGAGCCAGTTAGAGAGAAGGGGAGTATCTTATGACTTTGCAGGCTTTGGCAACAGTTGCAAAGTTAGACTGGCTGGAAGATTTTTGAAAATGTTGCATCATGGGAAATATTCCCAAAATGGAGCCAAGAGATAAACACCTAATTGTATTTTTACTTTTGTAGGCAATTAATTCAATCATATAAAAACAGTCACATATGATTTATATAATGACCAGGTTATCTAGTTATATCTTATGGAATTGGTAGTGTCCCTTTAACTATGAGATGGGTCAAGTTAGGGTGATCTGTACTTCAGCTAAGGCCAGCTCGCTCATTGCTTGCGAACCTCACACTTCAGACATAATTCCCTTGACTTGCTTGCAGTAGAATTATATTTAATTGGAAAATCTAATGAATGTGTCCATGTGAAAAAGAGATACGTTAGAATCATACAATGACAGATCTTATACGTGGGGTTGATTAAAAACCAAATCAAAACTAAAATTAAATTGGCCCCTTATTTCTAATTTATTTCTTTTCTAAATTATCTGTAATTTTGTTGTTTAAAAGATATTACTGAATAATTATGGGAGACAACCAAGATTAGGACACCTGCTTCATCCAGTTTCATGTGAAGGCGTCTCCTCTCCTGGTCAGTCAGTCAGTGTGATAAGCAAGATCTTGTTCCTTGAACTCCATTAACAAGGATTTGCTTGTTTGACTGATTCTGACATTGCAATAGAAGTTTGTATGTTGGCCGACAGGCCACGCCCACTTACACTAACAGTCTCCGAGAAGCCCATATCCTAGTGCAGAAGTAGTCACATCTTCTAATCAACACATGATTGAAACATAATTAAAAAAAATAATCTGGAGTACACTGCAGTTGTATTGTTTGTTATTTTAAGGCCTAATGGTCTGCTCAGAAAGTTATAATTTAATTTTGCAATTCCACATACCCAAGGAAATAACGCTTGAGTTTTTAACAAACCAGCCCTGCGATGATCTCTTTTGGCCACGTCTTACATACCCATTCAATTCATCTCCTCTCACCCAGTGAGATACTGAAGCAATCATACACCATTCCAACTTAAAGGACAACTGTAGCAACAACAAAAAAAGTTCTGTTTAATTGAAAGAAAGCATCAGGTGTAGGCATTTTATATAGTAATACTTTAATGAAAGAATACCAATAAAGTACATTATTGAGCCATCTTTACTACATATACCTCTACCAGGCAGACATTTTGTTTAGAATCTTTGGTCAGATGGGTCAGATCTTTGTTCATCTGAACCAAGGTGAATGAAGATCTGACCCAAGATTCTAAACAACATGTCTGCCCCCTGAGAGCTATATGAAGTAAATAAGGCTTAATAAGGCACTTAATTTCTACTCTTTCATTAAATTATTTCTTTATAAATCATCTACACTTGATATAATTTTTCAATTAAACATAAGTATATTTTTTGCTACAGTTGTCCTTTAACATTCATGTGCACACACACATTCCCTATCAAATGTTTGGGGTCACTTCGAAATTTCCTTGTTCTCCTTGAAAATGAGTTGCAAAATTAATAGAAAATACAGTCAAGACGGTGACTTTTAAAATGATAAACATGGATTAGCTAACACAACATACCATATTCCTTTCAAAAACAAAGACATTTCTAAATGACCCCAAACTTTTGAACAGTGGAGTACATTAACACACAATAGAAAATTGTGCACACCCACGGATACAAACGTGCGTGGCTGCACTGGACAGCGGATCATCAAGAATGGACATGGTATTGTACAGAACGTAGTTTTGATTTTTAATTCCTTCTATATCTGCAATGTCATAACGGGTAAGAAATCTGTATTTTCATTGTATTGGTTTACGTAGTTCTCATTCCCACATAGTTATTGTCTGGACCAGTTTGTTCCGTCTACAGTTTGTTTTGCAGGGCTGTTAAATGAGATTGATTTATGAAAAAAAACATATGACTGACTGAAGATCAACCTCATTGGATAAAATATTACATCAGGAAGGTGTTACTTTACTTCATTTTAAAACTGCCAACATGAAGCATGAACATGTGAAATTTAAATAATTGCAGGAATTTTGGAATCCCCTGCTTCGATGTGTACGCAGCTCTTGTAACACAAATTAAGTTATGGACTACTGCAGACAACTGTGAACAAGGAGGAGAAAAATGCTTGTATGATGTAAGTACATAACTGAGTTAAACAGATAACAAGTAATAACATTATATTTTATAGTCACTAAAATAGTCAAGGGGGGCTATTCACTAAAGGGTCCGTTGGGGGTGAGTTGAACTGAGATGAACATTTCACCTCACCATCTATACATCGTGCAGGGGAAACTCACCAGCGTTTTCCCTGCACAATATATAGTATACCTGGTGAGATGAAATGTTCATCTCACCTCTGGTGCTATTCACTAAATGGTGAGTTGAGAGGAACATGTCATGTCACCAATTCAGCTATACCTTCCTTGTGCAGGAACAATCCTGATGAGTTCACATAGCGGGTAACCAGGTTTGTTCCTGCACAATGTGTAGATAAATTGGTGACATGAAATGTTTATCTCACCTCAACTCACCTGATAGTTACATTAACTCACCTGATAGTTACATTAACTCACCTGCTACTCACTTCACCTCACCTTAACTCACCTGCAACTCACCTTGTAGCAAATAGCTCCCTCTATTCTCTGAAGGAATGTTGTTTGTTTAGCATGTTCAAATCCAAAGTCATTTCTATAAAAACCAGAAATAAACCTGTACTTTCTACTGGCTCAACAATTCAAAACATTACAATGAGTGTTCATAATGTAAACGTTTTTTGATTAAATTAAACATTTTGAGACACTTTTGTGACATATCTGAGGTAATTACTTGTATTTGGTTTTAGCTGAAGTCTGCTAACGAACATTATATCGTTGCAAAACACACTAGCATGGTACAGCAGCATGTGGATGTCCTGACGTTCAAGCTCGTGCCATTTGAAGAGGCCCTGTCTTGTCACGTGTCTGTAAGTATCCCAGTTTAGCTTGTTGTAGATCTATAGCCAGAAAAAATGGTAAACTATATGTCCTCCCAAAGGTCTTTCAAAAACACTTTTATAATGAAATAGATTTTCTTAAAGGGACCCCTTCACCTAAAAAGAAATTCCAACGCCAGCTATTCGGGTACTAATTTTTGTCTTCACATCCACCATGTTATAAGCATGTCCTATGCATGTACAATGGTTTTTGATATGGAAGGAGGAAATGTACATGCACTGAATGGGATACAAGGGAGGCTCTCTACTTCATGTATCAGTCTGTTCTTGTTTGTCTAACTTAGTCTGTAGTTCCCTTCTATGCTCTGTACCTAGGGCTATATAAATAGTTGACATTATATAAATAAATGTTAATGTAATGTAATCCTGGACATGAAACAGAAGGAAGAAGGTTTAATGTTTTTTTTTTTGTTTAAGATATTTTTATTGGAGACAAATATAATAGAAACAGAAACAGTGTCATAATAATCAGTCAGATACAAAAACACTCATAAGCCTGGGAAGGCAACAGATAAATCTTCTCTTTGAAACATAAAGCTCCATACAGTATATATTTTCATAAATAAACAAACAAAGAAAAAGAAATATAGAAGGATGAAAGAGGAAAGAAGAAGAGAAAAGATATAATAAAAAGAAGAGGAAAGAGCTAGAAAAAAAAAAAAAAAAAGCAAAAGAAAAGAGAAAGAAGCGAGGTAAGGAATAAAGATCAGGAGGAAGGCAGCCCGGAAAAACAAAACCAAGGTAATTCTCAAACACCATCTAGTATAAGTGGGGTCTCTGCCAAAGCAATATCATCCCGGCACCCAGCACTCTCTGCATACAAGGACCAGCGTATCCAAACTTTAGAGTGGCGCTCCCCCCTTCCCAAGGCGGTTTGCATCGCATCCTCCATGACCCGTATGGATTCCACTTCATCCAACCAGTCTCGAAATGAAGGGGCTCGTGCTTGTTTCCAGTATCTTGGGATCAGGAGCTTAGCTGCATTAAGCAAATGAATAGTCAAAGACCGTTTGTATGCCCCTATGGGGTGTGGGGTGTGATGTAGTAGAACTGTCAGGGGGTCATCTCACAGGGTTTCATCACCGACCCGTTTGATGACCGCCAAAACTTGACGCAATGTTTGATGTTTTATTTAATGTAGAGCACTGGCAAACGGCACTAGAAAGGCTTAGCAACTCAAACCTACTGTCATTTTAAGTGAAGCATCCTTATAGCCTATCAATCCATTCTTACTTATTGATTTATAGAGCCTGTGTATAGCTCAGTGCCTTATTATGGGAAGTTCGTTTAACAAAACTGCTTGTTTTACAGGCTTTCTCAGTATCCGAACCATGGTACCTAGTGCTGGATAACGGAACAAACTACTGTAATCTCCATAACCTTGTCGAAGGTAAAATATTTATGTCTTAAGGTGTAATAATAATAATAATTAGAATGTGACCAGGAACATTCAGTGATATAGGAATTTGCTTTCTTTGGTAGGAAGTGGTTTGGACGTAGCCCCAGGATACACTGAATCATCAGATGACAATAAGTGCACCCAGTACTCTTCTGCTAACTGTACCATATACTAATACGGGTGCCGAACTCCATATATAACGAAGATCGAGGACGAACGTTAGCACATCTTTTACACATATCTCTTTCATTTGTTTTTTTTTTTCTTTCCTTATTTTCCCCTCTCTATCTCCCCTCTTCTACGTATCATACGGTTTTCTCTCCTTATGCTCGAACTGATCTTTATACTCAGCTCATGCACAAAGAAAATAAAAATCAATTTCCCTCCAGCATCATATTAGTTAAGAAAGATTAATGGGTTTCTAAGAAATAAAATTGATGGAAATAATACCTTAACAAAACCTTTCCGGCTGATAGAGCAGCTAATACTGTTATCATTCCCATGCCAGATATGGACGGAGAAAGAACTGATTCCACAAATGTGTTATATGTGATGTATTCAGTCAAAGATGAGCAGTTTTAATGGTTAGGCAGCAAAGAGGGAAGAATTTCCATTTTGTTCACAAGAAATCAGTTTAGTCCCTTGTGGTCATTGATAGACACACAGACAGATAAGAAAGACTCTCAAAGAGATAGAAAATAAGAAACATTGAGTATTCTGTCTCATTGTGGCGGTGAAGGATGCACACAATTCATATAAATGCAATGTATCAAATGTCTGGTAACAAAGTTTTTCTTATGGAGCAAGCAATGTTGCGAGCCCTCATCTTCAACTTGGGTCAAAGTGCTCTAGAAATTGATTTCTAATTAATTAAGGGTGGACAGCTCCTAATTTTACCAGGTCAAGTCCTATTCATTTTAAAATGAACTTGCATTAGCGTCTCTGTTTGGGAAAAGTGGGAATAAAGCTAAGAAAGATGAATACACATATTTTTTGTTTGTTTCTGAGATGTACCATTCCCAGGATACTAAAGTTGTATTGAAATTTGCCATTTGACAAACTGTGACACAGCACAGATTCTTTTGATCAACAGTGTTGATTCCCCCCATAAACTCTCAATATGTCACTCTTCACTTAACACAGATGCACCTCAAAAGGCAATATTGTAAACAAGATAATCATATTTTTATTTACACAGAACTGCCAGTCACTGGATGTTTGTCACACCGTTCTCTGTAATCTCTAGAGACTCGTACCATATTCAGAGTCGCTTAGCTCACATGTCTTCACATTCTAAAGTTGGTAAAACCACAACTAAACCCCTTGACTATTATACTCCATATATATATATATATATATATATATATATATATATATATATATATATATATATATATATATTATGAGCCGCTGTTGGACTATATTAATTCACAAACGTAGTTTTAACTAAAAAAGTAGTTAGTAGCTTACTATGTCATGACAAAACCTAGATTTAAATTTGTTTTTTTTTATGTGTTACATTTTCCGATTATTCATTTATGTAGTTCTTTCATTGAATTTCACATAAAGACATGTTTCCTGTCTTTAAGTCTATAATCTAAACTGTGAAGGCATTTTTCCTCTAATTTGCTTAAAATGTGCAGAATGACGCCCCGCAGTGGGGCTAGTGCATAAACCTATGGAGGCCCTATAAAGAGGTGTGGAGTTCATTCAAACTATCCTCATTTATAATGCTTAGCTAAAATGTGTGGCCTGTGGAATATGGTTGGAGAGTGGGTTGCCAATAGAAGTAATGGGGCATCAGGTAGTGTAGTTGTGAATTGAGAGTCTGCACTTGCCCCAACAAACAAACATTAATTTTTAGCTTAAAGCAAATTTGTTACCCAGGACTGCAATCAGTGAGGTGTCTATGATTCTCAGCCCGCTCATACTGGTGGAGAATGGGGCAATGGAAGAAGGAATCACTGATGGAGAGGAACTAAAAGAGAGACTGATGTAGGGATCGATGGAAGCATGTGGACTCCTGAGGAAGAGGAGGCTGATGGATGTTCGAGGTCAAGTTGGGTGACTGTTTGGGGTGAAAATGGACCATGCAATCTATGATGGAAAACCCTATCTGTCATCTTTAAAAATGTCTTCCTAATTGGGAAAGGCCATACTGAATTACAAAATACCACTCATTGATTAGCTCATATGTCCAGGCAACGTCACATGAAGGAATAGCGGCAGAATAAATGAGAATAGGAATAAGAAGGTATAAGGCAGTGTTTTGCAGAATCAGTTTGAACAACAATACACAACAGAGTCAATTTATTAAGAAAATCTGAAGAAATTGGTTTATATCTTTCTGAACTTTTATAGCAGCAAAAAACTCAGTGCTGTTAAACATTCATAGGAAACCTGAGTTTAACAACTCCCATTATGCACACCCAGCATTAGGCTCTTCCCCATTCACCCTCTTCTGCATCCAGGTGAGTGTGATGCCACTTACATCCCATGTGATGGTTTCTGACAGACCTGGGAGTCTAACAGGGTCACATTAATGTGTCAAGATGATCAGAAAAAGAAAAACAGGAAAGTCCTGCAATAGATCTGACCCCTGCAGGTCGGACCCCACACAGAACCAGTGTGTCTAGCAACATGACCCTGTTAAATCTCATGCTTTCGCTGGGCTGCTAAAAATAGAAACCTGAAAGCTCTAAATTAGAGTGGACAAAATAATTTATGCAGCAAGATAATATACTTGTCAATATCCGTACGCTGCATTAATGAAACAGGACAATGTAGCAATATGAGTGATAATGTAAGTGGGTGTATTTTCCCATGCTGTGATCACACATAAATAACACTTACTCGTACTAAATTATTTTTAAAACAATCTAGCAAGCTATATGAACTGCTTATTATGTCTAATTAATTGGAATCTGTATTACACTCTTCTTTATATTTATTTATTTTACAGCACTGTTAAGATCTAGTAGAATTGTAGTGATGACTGAATCCAGCAGGGGGAGCTGTATGGCTGTTCTAAGCTGTTCCTTGGGCAAGATGAGTTTGATGATGTAAAGTTTTCTTTGTTTATACAGTATTTTAGCTGGTTAGTGAGTGAGCAAGTGGCCCACACATGGAAGTCTAACCACTAACTCTACAAGAGACTAAGGCAAGAATTTCCACTTGCAGGTGAATACATGGGTACATTATTTAATTCGATGTCTATCCCTACAGTACATTGGATTAGTTTGAATGTAGTCCCAGCCTTTGCACTAGAATTAACATAAATGGACCGTCCATCTCAACAAGAGTCGGGGCATCTAAATTGATTATCTGTCTTACTCATTTTTATTCTCTGGATATTATTGAATTTATATTCAGTTTATTGTGAGGCAAGCAATAAGGCATAAATAGCTAAACTGGCCGGATAGGCTAGTTGGAGAATTTCTCCAACTCCATTAGTAATTCCTGAGTTCTACTAAATCCTTATCAGTTTACCATAATTTAGTGAATAGATAACAGTGTGTTTTGCTAATATCCAAGATGGCTGCTGACAAGATGTAAGGTCATTCTAAGATGGCTTCCTTGTTTTTAAAACCTGTCAGGAGATATGGATACCCTGCTCTCAGACACAGCACCTCCCTTGCATGGTCTCTGCCTTGTGCTCTATTGCTGCTGATTTTGCTATCTGAATCTTTGTTACCAAACTGTCTTGTTTTCTGACTCCTTTGCCTTCTCCAGCGTTTTGACCTTGGACCCTTGTTCCTGACTCTGCTGTCTGTTTCAGTGTTTTGACCTCGTCTTGATCCTGGAACCAGCTCTGCTGTTCTTCTGTCAGCCTTCTGTGTACCAATAGCCTGGGACTCCTCAGCATGTCCTGCAGCCTTGCCTTACCTTGGGGCTCAACCCTCTGGTGAAGTGGATGTTAACAATCCCAAAAATGAACTTGGAATCTTAGAGACTGGCAGTACTTAATACCAGTATTAACAAGTCCAAAAGACGGACATTTTTCTGGTGGTTAATCCTCTAATACACAATAGGTATTACCTACAATGAGAATAAGGATTGGGGGAGAATAATGGCTCTATGTAACAGGGTGGATGACGGACCACAAAGCAGGACCAGTAGATAGAAACTTAGTGACTCAAGAACAGGAATCCCCAGAAGAGTGAGGCTAGATCTGTCTATGGCTGAGCATCACAACTTCCTGGGAACCTGGAGAGTTCACCAGTCAGCTAGAGTGGAGACAGGTAGGAAACAAAGGAACACGGAAGTCACACACAGCAAATCAGTCCATACAAGAGTCAGGAAGGTCGAGGTCATACACAGCAAATCCGTGGAAGACTCAGGCAGGCCGTGGTCAGGGGCTGAAGCAGGCAAGAAAGTCCAAATTAGCACAAACAGTACACAGGAATTCAAAACACGCCAAAGCACACAGAGCAGGAAGAGTAATCTATATAACCGGCAATGGCTGCTTGCAAAGTCAGGTCAGATTTGGTCTTGGTTCTCTGCTCCAACATCACAGAGTGCCAGGCTGCTCTATGGGAGGTGGGTGGACTTCCCTAATTGGAGTGTGAGGGGTTTCAGCCCAGCAGCCTTTAAATACCAAGCACTGACTTCACTCAGTGCTTGCGTATTGAGCTGCTAAGTGGTATTTACCTTTAGTTCCCTCGCAGTGTGGTTTTTTTACCCTTTGCACCCTTTATTGATCAGACCTCCCAGATTTTTTTACCTCAGCTTTCTCATTGGATATCCCGAACTCTCCTATCCTTAACACCCCATTTGACATAACGTTTTCCGTCATCATACTGCCTGCACCGTCCCCGGCTTGGACTTTCATGTACGCCTCTTTACTGCCTGCCCTTTCACATGGACTGTGCTCTGTGATGCACATTGGCAGGGAGAGTTTATTCCTGCATATTTGGTTTTGGGAACTGCAGATGGCAGAGTGCAATGGAAAGGTGGCTAAGTGACATGGTGGCTGGTACATAACATGGATGAAGGAACTGCTTGGGAAATCCATGTCTCTTGCAATTCCCTCTTTCACAAATGAATACCAATGCAAATATTGATGTAATATGTTCTGCATCCAAATGTATGCACTCACTACTAACAATGCAGTGTTCTCCATCTCGAACAAGGGAATCTTCACACCACCTGGTGGAAGGCACTGTAATACGCCGCCAGAAGTAGATACACATTTACAACACATCATTCTAGTTAGATGTTAATAAAAATGCATCTTATTACTAGTAGAACAAGATCTACTTACATGCTACTGTACACCTTTGTACACATCAATGTGGACATAGATTTACAGTAGTATGACCTATGTGCTTGTGCTCTAAAAGATTTAGCTGTACATGAATGTGATGAATATAATCTATATTGCAATGTTCTAATCATCTCCCTTCTTTTGCAGTAACATCTGCTGAGGAGGAGGAGTAAGCATCCTCCTCACAGTGGTGAATCCCAGCTTTGACAGCACAACAGGAGCTCATCCACAACATACACACAGAGCATTGGCGGATCCTCTATGGGTGCTAGTTGTGCACCATGAACTTGACATTAGAGTCACTCACTCTGTTGTCGATTCGACCAGCATGAAAAGTATAAAAAATGATTTTCGTATGAGTGATGTGGAATTCATGCGGCCATCAGCATTCGGATATTCACGGTTTGTGTGCGGTCTGCTTGAAGCACGCCTGTCACTCATTGGCAGCCCATGCCCCTGACACACACAGTCACATACACACAGCCACACACGGTGTTGAATTCTTACCTCATACTGGCTACTTCATTTTAAACTCTGAGCTCTGCTGAAGGAAGTCCTGACTTTAACAGCTCATCGCACCCCCCACCATGAGCTATGTTGCAAAAACCTGCAGCATTATCCCCTCTGTCAGATGAGAGCCTCAGTCTGTGACTCAAAGTGAGCGCCGCCTAGATTTTACTAAAATGTGACGTGCCTGAACTTCCTGGTCTGGTGCCATTTCGTTAGGGACCCACAGGCTAAACCTACATTTCCTTATTACAAAGCACAGTTCACAGCTTTAACAAATATCACCATATTGTGATAAATTGTACATTTATTAAAATTACGCAATTATAAGACTAAATTGTTAACAAATCTTTTTTGCATTAGAAAATAAATATAATACAATATACTGAAAATTAAATAAAGCCTTTCGATACCGAACTCCCAGATACAAATCTAAGATTCTTATTTTTTTTGTGTGAAAATGTAAATCACCATTGTGTCAATTCCTCAGTGATAAAATAACTGATATAAGTATTTGTAAAACTGAAAGGGAGTTGAACAAAAGCAAGGGAAAATGAAGGTGGCCGTCTTATTTGCAGTTATCTTTGTCCTTTCTCACTCCTTCCTTCCCTATTCTCCCACCCATTTTAAATCTAAGATATTTTTTCAAATATTGAAACAAAGAAAGATTAGTTGCCTATTCCTACCCAGAATCCTTTTCAGCACTGAAAGTGGAATACCAGGGAAAACCAGTTCTGCCGACTTGTCTGTAATGTGCAGTTTTCTTTAATAATGCTCTATTGACTTAAATTAACATTCTCCAACATTTTGTATGTTAAGCTAGTTACTTTTCCAGATGCTCGTTTTAGTCTATCTTCTGCAGCGGCTGTAACAGATCCTGATATCAACAACCTACCAACAGAAAATCTCCCATCTGTATACTGCCTCCCCCGCTGAATCCCATCCCAAATTAAATTAGGCAAGGTTTTAATTATGTCAGACATCTTATTTTATAATTCAGAAACAGAACGCAAATAATATATGTTTTATTTTACTTGTAAATAGAAAATATATATACTTTTTTTTTACTCTTAATTGGCAGGTACTTGTGATGACTTTTGCTTTATTGTGAGATTCCACTTACTAAGGATTTAATTGTACTTTTAATCATTCTGTTGAACATAACACGTTCCTTGCCGTTTATCAGCAATCTGCATACTGTGGCTTGATAGGAAGCTTAAAACGATTATCCAGAGATTTGTGAATGCTGTTTAACGTGTACAGGAATTATCTTGAAGAAGCTCCATAAATAAATATGATGCATATGGCAGCTTATATTTACTTGCATAACATACTTATGTGAAGTACTCTGGGAAATGATCCTATTTGCACATACTCTACAATGCATGGAGAATCAGCACTAATTGCTGCACATATCACAACAGCATATTTGTAATTTTATTGCAATGGGTTCTCACTCGTTCATTCAACTAACAATTTGGATATTGTTACTTTCGATTTATAAGACTCAGGAGTGCTAAGTACAGCAATATCTAAAAATTTGCTTGGGGAACATGTTATATAGCTACGTATAAAGGGAGTTTGAATTCATGTTTAAAGGAGCATTCTAGACTAAAGCATAAGAAAGAATATTATTAATGCATATTAAAACTTATTTTTAAATAGTCAGATTTAGTAGCATTTACTGGTCCAAGTCAGGACAGAATCCTCCTTCCTAGCTTCATTTTCAAAGCTAATGACAAGACTCCTAGAGATACAAATGGAGATGTCCCATGTGCATAACTTCATATTAGTCTATACTCATCTCATGAGAGTCATAGAGAAGTATTATTCATCCAAGCCAGCTTAATGTACAAAAGCAGCCCCCTTGTTGTCTGTTGGGGGACACTCTCAGTCCTGTTTCCCTTTTGGACAAAGATCAAGCAATGTTGAGGTCACTGATAAACAAATATTCCTAGGATAAGGGTAAATCAAGCCAACAATGATCATCCAATTTGAATGAATCTCCAAGTACTACTCTTAGTGTTACTTGCTGATATCAAGTGACTCACAAAATCCCATAGGAATACTAGTCAGGGCCTCTTTCTTAGCACTGAGTAAATGGCAATATAAGTAGGGTTTTTCCCAGTGAGTGTAATAAATTCTGCTTTATTTAAAGATAATGAGTGAGAATTATAAAGTTTAAAGCACAAAACAGTTTCAACAAAACAAAAAAAATCGACATCCGTTTTTTAAATTACAAATAGTAACCAACAGCTAAAGGACTTCTGTGAGTAGAAAACGATGTAAGTGAAAACTGACAATACAAAGCATCATATGCATTAATTAACCACATACTCTCTCGCTGGCAAGGATATCACTGGTCTAGTGTGCAAGAAATTATATCTTATCCACTTCCTGCTGATGATGTTGGTGGAGGCTGGCACTGACAGGTGAGGTGGTGGCAAGGCTGGCACTGACAGGTGAGGGGGCAGCAAGGCTGGCACTGACAGGTGAGGATGTGGCAAGGCTGGCACTGACAGGTGAGGGGGCAGCAAGGCTGGCACTGACAGGTGAGGATGTGGCAAGGCTGGCACTGACAGGTGAGGTGGTGGCAAGGCTGGCACTGACAGGTGAGGTGGTGGCAAGGCTGGCACTGACAGGTGAGGTGGTGGCAAGGCTGGCACTGACAGGTGAGGGGGCAGCAAGGCTGGCATTGACAGGTCAGGGGGCAACAAGGCTGGCACTGACAGGTGAGGGGGTGGCAATGCTGGCACTGACAGGTGAGGGGTGGCAAGGCTGGCACTGACAGGTGAGGGGGCAGCAAGGCTGGCACTGACAGGTGAGGGGGTGGCAAGGCTGGCACTGACAGGTGAGGGGGCAGCAAGGCTGGCACTGGCAGGTGAGGGGGTGGCAATGCTGGCACTGACAGGTGAGGGGGCAGCAAGGCTGGCACTGACAGGTGAGGGGGCAGCAAGGCTGGCAGTGATAGGTGAGGGGGCAGCAAGGCTGGCAGTGACAGGTGAGGGGGTGGCAATGCTGGCAGTAAAAGGTGAGGGGGTGGCAATGCTGGCAGTGACAGGTGATGGGGTGGCAAGGCTGGCATTGGCAGGTGAGGAGCAGCAAGACTGGCACTGACAGGTGAGGGGCAGCAAGGCTGGCACTGACAGGTGAGGGGGTGGCAAGGCTGGCACTGGCAGGTGAGGGGGCAGCAAGGCTGGTACTGACAGGAGAGGGGGCAGCAAGGCTGGCAGTGACAGGTGAGGGGGTGGCAATGCTGGCAGTGACAGGTGAGGGGTTGGCAAGGCTGGCAGTAACAGGTGAGGGGGTGGCAATGCTGGCAGTGACAGGTGAGGGGGTGGCAAGGCTGGCACTGGCAGGTGAGGGAGCAGCAAGGCTGGCACTGACAAGTAATGTACAGTACTTATAAAATTAACTTGCGGTTAAGGAAGCATTACGAATAATTGCGATAATTCCCCTGTGATTTATGTACTTGCGGTATTCTATATACCGCTAGTATATATACTTGTATTATGCTTGCCCATAACCACAAGATTGCTGCAACGGGTTTCTTGCGGCCCAGGAGAGTCGTAGCCAGTTTATCACTGCATATTTCATTGTGGGATCAATAGAATTGGGTGAGATGCCTTTAAAATTCACTTGTTAAATGTGGCAAGTTTAATTTCTTTTTTTAAAGAGAATCTGTCTCTTTCCCAAATGTGTACATTTCTGACAGTATATATACACTGACAAATCTAAAGTTTACATTGTAATAAGAGAATAGCAGTTCTCTGGATACATGATCTGTCGTTTGCTGGACATTCACGGCATTTAGCCAGCCAAAATGGATGAATGTACCCAGTGGTCTTTTCCTATTGAGAAATATTGCTAATCTTCGGGCGCACAGATAGCTAAAATGCTCCCGCCAAAGGTTGGCAATAACTGACTGAAAGAGGACATCTTCTGGTGGCCAAGGAAATGCTTCATGTCACATTAGTGTAACAGGCTTGCTGAGCTGACTGATCCTTTCTCTTGAACTCACACTGTATCATGAGATATAAGAGAGCACCATGCATCAGGAACCCAGCAAATTTCCTGGATTTCTCATTCTAAAATTACACCGTCAATAAAATCCTGCCTTCAAAACACACACAGAGAAAACATTACGGCCTATACCTGCTGTGAAAGACAGCTCTTGGTTTTATACAAACGTCCATGTGAAATTGCTATACCTATTATTCCAGTGGTATAACTATGTGCCATTTACAATATTTTTATATTTTATTTGAATTTAGAATTCTACAAACTTCATAATCCACAGAGATAAATTTGATTTGGAGAAAATAAATACAAATACCACAAGAGTCTTAGGGATCTCTTTGATTTTTCATTTAAGAAGTTTAAAACTGTGACTTTCCTATGGAAGCCCAGAGAGGCCATGTAATTGTAATATTTTTCTGGCTTGTTTTCTCAAGATAACAACTTGTTTTCTTCAAAAAACTATTTTGTTATCCTGAGAAAAAAAGTCATAAAAATATATAAAAAATACATGGCCTCTCTGAGCTTCCATGCTTTCCACATAGTAACATAGTAAGTTAGGTTTAAAAAAGACACAAGTCCATCAAGTTCAACCCTTCTACCTATCATTCCACATTTTGATCCAAAAGAAGGCAAAAAACCCCTAAGGAAGCTATTTTGAATTTTGCCTCCTAGGGGGGAAAATTCCTTCTTGAATCCAAAGGGCAACCAGATTTCTCCTTGGATCAATAAGCTCTATTATTATTGCTTTTCTAAAAAGAACAAACAGACCATTTTTAAATGCATCTATTGTAGCACTACCTCTCTTGGCAGTGAATTCCATAACTTTATTGTCCTTACCGTAAAGAATCCCATCCTTTGCTGTCTTTGAAATCTTTGCTCTTCCAGTCTCGGGGGGTTACCTCTTGTTCTTTGTACATTTCTGTTGTACAGGTCAATGGAGAGCTCTTTATATTGGCCCTGCACATATTTATATAATGTTATCCCATCCCCTCTGAGACGCCTTTTTTCTAAGGTCTATAAATCCAATCCCCTTATTAATTTTGTAGTTCTCCTTTGCACTTTTTCTAGTTCCATAATATCCTTTTTAAGGACTTGTGCTCAGAATTGTACTGCATATTCCAGGTGAGGCCTTACCATTGATTTGTAAAGAGGCAAGATGGTGTCCTCCTCCCGTGAATCTAAACCTCGTTTTATACATGCCAATATCTTATTGGCCCTTGCAGCTGCTGACTGGCTTTGAGCACTGTTGCCAAGTCTGTTATCTACAATTATTCCTAAATCCTTTTCATTAGTATTTTTTTCCCAGGGAAATACCATTTAAAGTATATGTTGCTTTGTTATTATTTTTCCCATAGTGCATAACTTTACATTTGTCTATACTCAACCTCATTTGCCACTTAATTGCCCAGTCCACCCCACTGTCCAAATCTTCCTGTAAAGAACAAACATCAAGAGTAGTCTGTATTACCTTAACTAATTCAGTGTAATCAGCAAACACTGAGACATGGCACTCAACAGAGTTTGGGAGATCATTAATAAACAAATTAAAAAGAAGAGGGCCTAAAACAGACACCTGAGGTACTCCGCTCAATACCTTGGTCTAATTTGAGTATTTTCCATTTACAAAACCCTTCAATCTTTTAGCCAATTTTCAATACAAATACATACATTTACCCCCAAACCTATTTCTCTCAATTTGTAGAGTAACCTTTTGTGTGGAACTGTGTCAAATGCTTTAGCAAACTCTAAATAGATCACATCACCTGCCACACCTAGATCTATATTTTTACTGACTTCTTCATAGAATGTTATTAAGTTTGTTTGACAAGACCTGTCTTTCACAAAACCATGTTGAGTTTTACTAATTACCGTATTTATCGGCGTATAACACACGCCGGCGTATAACACGCACCTCATTTTAAGAAGGAAATTTCAGGAAAAAAAACTTAAATTTCAAATAAAGAACTTTGAAGCCCAATATGCCATTTAATATGCCATGATATTGCCCCCAATATTCCAGGATATTGCCCCCAATATGCCATTTTAATATACCAGGATATTGCCCCCAATATGCCATTTTAATATGTCAGGATATTGCCCCCAATATGCCATTTAATATGCCAGGATATTGCCCCCAATATGCCAGGATATTGCCCCCAATATGCCATTTAATATGCCATGATATTGCCCCCAATATGCCAGGATATTGCCCCCAATATGCCATTTTAATATGCCAGGATATTTCCCCCAATATGCCAGGATATTGCCCCCAATATGCCATGTAATATGCCAGGATATTGCCCCTTAGTATGCTACCCTCCTCCCCCCCTTCCCCAGACCCCAGTACTTACCTTGTTCCTGCTCCGTCTCCCGGTGCTTTGAAGCAGAGTGGCTGTGAGGGAAGCATTGTGAGCTTCCCTCCAGCCGCGCGGAACAATAAAGTTTGTTTAAAAAAAACACACTTTATTGACCGCACGGCTGGAGGGGAGCGCACAGCGCTTACCTCACAGCCACGCACCTTCAGAGCACCGGGGGACAGCAGGAACGAGGTAAGTTTTAGATTTTTTTTTTCCCCCCAGCCACCGATCGGCGTATAACACGCACCCATCGTTTGCTCCCTATTTTCAGGGAGAAAAAGTGCGTGTTATACGCCGATAAATACGGTATATTCTGATTCAAGATGTATCCTTCAAATAATTTCCCTACTACAGATGTCAAGCTCACTGGCCTATAATTACCCTGCAGAGATTTTGATACTATCTGGCCCGGGGCCTTGTCTATCTTAACAGAGTTTAATTGCTTAAGCACTTTTTCCTGCGTCAGCCAATCCCATGTTTGTGGTGACTGTTCCCTAACTTGTGGTAGCAGGGGCTCATCCATCAGTTCTTCCTTAAGTATAAACAGAAGAAAAAAAAAGTAATTAAGATGTCTGCTTTCTCTCTGTCCTCAGTAACAAATTTCCCATTTGGGAAAACAAGGGCCCAACATTTTCTGCCTTTAGCTTTTTTTCCATTTATATACTTATAAAAAAAATTGGGGTTAGTTTTACTCTCCCTAGCAATCCTTTTCTCATTTTCAAAGTTTTCGTGGAGTAGTTACCCATTTGTTTTTTGCATTAATCTCAAACGAAACCATTTTATGGCCACTATTCCCGAAGTGTTCTCTTACTTGGATGTTTAAGATAAGCTCCTCATTGTTTGTAATTACCAAATCCACGCAGGCATTCATTCTAGTTGGGGTGTCTACTAATTGGGCCATAAATTTGTTATTAAGCAGGTTCAGACCTCTTATTCATTTGAAACGTTGCCACGTGTGGTGCAATAGACACATTGAGTCACATACTGGCTGGCTGAGCATTCTTGGAGTTACTCTACCTTACATATATGGTGAAAATAAGGACATTAACCAAAGTAATAAACAGTAAACAAATTATTAACTTCTTATTAGATCTATTATGCCATATACCAAGAAGCTGTCATATACTGCAACTGATTAATTTAGATTAAGGCACGACATGTATTAAAATGTATTATTTTGATTATCATTGAGGAGCTCAGGTACAGGTTTCTCTGAAAAGGTGTGGACATAGTTGAAATGTAAAAATAAACCCGTCATTTGCAATTTTCTTCTAGGCTACAAATTTGCCTGACATATTATGACGTGCCCTACTACACGCATGTTACATGTCAAAACAACTGACATTTGCCAACAATATAGTGAAGCAAGAAAGTGTTAATATAGCTGATGGAAATGCAGACATTTTGAACAAAATATAAGCAAGCACACACTGTGCTTAGTATATAAACCAGCTGTCTGTATTTATAAGAAGTGAATTACAGTCATATATTTTTGGCACTGATTTATGGGAGTATCTAGGGAAATCAGAGATAAGCATGGCATGCCTCATCTCTTCTTAGCCTGTGACCTGCACTAGACAATGGTGAATTCTTAGCCATGTGACTGGCTAGATTAAAGGAAAAGCTTCTCCCTCGAATTCAGCTGTTGAAGGTTGAGTTCATCCTGATTTCAACCGAACCCATCATCGATATGGTCTACTCAATAAAGAAAGAATTGTAGGGAATTGAAATCTTGAGGTCAAAGTAGTTAAGTTGGGAACATTTTCCAATGCAACTGAATGGGAAAATGTTTAAAACTCGGCTATTTTAGCCCTAAGTTTGAAATTAACTTGCAATTCCCTCATTATTTAATAGACCCTTATGTGACGTCACTGAATGTTTCCAGACGCACAGGTATGGTAGGACTTTTGCTTTGTTAAGGGACACAATACATGCTTAAAGTCTTAAAGGTGAAATGAAAAAAGTCAATTTGTGGAGCACAAGTTCTAAAAGTAGAGCAATCACCATGGAAACCAAATGGAATGTTGGTTGCTAATCGCTCCACTTTTAAAACTTTGTCCGAGGACCGATTTCTATACACAAACCCCATTGTGTGTCCATTTTACCCTGCAGTGTATCTTTTTGTAAGTTTTTGTGATTAAACAGTATGGGGTCCCAGTGTCATGGTGGGTCCAGTTCCTTGCATTTGTAAGAAACTTGGAATAAACAAGTAATAAAACTGATAAATGAGGTTGTTACAGGCCAAGGAAGACATGAGTACTGGTGATACACAAAGTAACATTTCTTAAGTTTAAAAAAAAAAATGATATTTTATTCAAATTTTTCACATATGCATGGCTAGTGTTAAAATGGAAAAACCAATGCTATATTTTAAAGAGGGAGTAAAAAAGCAAATGTGAGGACTTTAAGAAGATGAAAAGGCGAAGGTAAGTATCTGCAGTCCAGTAACTTCTATGTTATAGTTAGGATAATATTTATTCCACAAATGCCAGTGGCAACGTTTCAACCTCTTGGTCTTTCTTGAAAAAGACCAAGAGGTCGAAACGTTGCCACCAGGCTTGAAAAAGACCAACAGGTAGAAACGTTGCCACTGGCATTTGTGGAATAAATATTGTCCTCACTTTAAAGGAGTGCTGAGCATAGTCTATTATTATTCATTTACTGAGCAGCCGTGGTGGAGCCCTGCTTGTGCACCAGCTCTTTGGAGTGCTGCTTGACCACTTTTGATGTATGGGAATTCTGTCATCCAACACCTCTAGTTATTGTTGGAGTATGTGGATCTGGTATTCCTGGGATTGCTCATGCTAGTTTAGCATATCAAAAGTCTCATGGACGCTTGGTGTCTCTGCTTCTAATATGGAGTGTTTGAGATTGTGTTTTAGTTCTGGCGATGTTTGCCTTTGGTCCAGAGGTTTCCCTTGGGCTCTGAGTTTAGGTGAAATAATAGTGCAGAGGTAGTTGTGCCGTGCTGTGGATTCAGCCAGCTTGTTTGCCTTTCCCATGGTCTAAGCTGGGCTTTCAGGCTTGTATAGATTTCACACCACGATATATGAATGTAAATACCGTATATACATATATATCATTTTCTCTGAATGAAAAATGAATGCGGCCCATGCACACATACATTTTTGGTGAAGTGGCCCACCACAGAAAAAACTTGGACACCACTGGTTTAATAGATCCTGGAACTTGCAGGCTTTAGCTACTTGCCTCATTAATGCACGGAACTTGATTTATTAGGGCTACTCAGAGTGTTTAATATAATTAACAATTGCTTCTGTCGTGCTTTAATCCTTCGTGCTGGAGAGGAGGACCATGGATGTGCACGTTGCTAAATGAAGGAACTCGTTTTAAGCATTTACTTCACAAAATATGTAAAACACATGTTTATGCAATTTGGATTTATTTGGATTTATGAAATCAGGTTGGAATAATACAGAACATTGTTTTATTTTGTATACACTGTTATAGAGAACAGATGGAGAGGTGAATATATATAGACATAAAAAGTACATTCAGGATTGAATAGAACATGTAGGACTAATGTTAAATGAATGAAATAAAAACAGAATTTTAAAGTGTAACAGGTGTTTAACACAGTTTTTTTTTTCCGGTAAACACCTTTGTGGGGAAAGTTCTAAAACTGGAGGAATTAGAAGAACATCTTGCTGATTACACCATTTTCTAGCAGAACATGTTTTATAGCATGCGCATTGCATGTTGCTTTCTTCATATTGTTTAGAAGCATATAATTAGAACATACAGGGATTTATTGATTGAAAGCAGCACACATGAAAGTGTGAAATAAGTTAAATATAAGGTGCCGTCCAGTGGTGTCACAAGGGGGGGGGGCTGGGGGTGCAGGCCGCACTGGGTGACACCCCCAGCGGGGGTGTCGCATAATTAATGGCTGTCCCATGTTTGGCATATTTATGGGGCCCCATGTGTGGCATAATTAAGGGGCTCTTTTGTGTGGCATAATTATGGGGCACTTGTGTGTGGCATAATTAAGGGGCGCCTGTGTGTGTGGCATAATTAATTGGGCTCCAAGGTGAGGCATAATTTACAGGGCTTTGGTGTGGCATAATTTATGGGGCTCTTGTGTGTCATAGTTATGGAGCTCCTGTATGTGGCATAGTTATGGGCTCCTGTGTGTGGCACAGTTAAAGGGCTCCTGCGAGTGACATAATTTGTGGGGCTCCTGTATGTGGCATATTTAATGGGCCATCTGACTGGCATTACTAAGGAATCTGTTTGGCATGGTATTGGAGGAAATCCAGGGGGTGACACCATGAGTTACCGCACCGGGTGACACCAACCCTAGTGACGCCTCTGGTGCTGTCACCTTGTCTCATGTATAAGATGGAGGTTGTCCACCACTTTTCAGGTAGGGCCAGTGGACATAGGACGTGGGTGATAGAAGTTGGCCTATTTTACAAATAGCCCCCACTGTTTAATGTACTTATACAATATCCCCCTTTTCCATGATTTGCCAATAACACAAATGTATTGCAGTCATTTAATGCTGAAATAAAGTATGTATGTCACTGTATTTCTACAGGTAAACGAATAACAAACCATCAATCAAGTAATGGCGGGGGTAAAGATAATGGAATAAACCCTCCACCTGAAATTCAGTGGGTAACCGTGGCATTATCAAACACAAATTTACTCAAACAAGCCAGAAGGCTTGAAATCACAGATTAATAGTGCTACCACCACTGCAAGGGATTCATACATACTGTATGCAAATCCAGTCAACAAGTAAACTAAACAGAGACAAAAACATAAACTAAGAGAAGTAGAGATTTTCATTAAGGTGACAGTCTAGTTCCCAAATTCCATTTAGTGCAAGTTGAAGACTACTGCTTGTATAGTGCGCAGGCCTTTTCTAGTGTGATCTGATGCCGGGATTCTGCATAAATCACCTTGTTTAATATTTTACTCAGGCCCTCCCCCAGTGATTACTCTGCATGTATACTACTTGTGCTGCAGCACTGATTATATTGATGCTGAGCAAATAAAGTTTTGTTCCATTTAGTCACTTCCTGTGCTGCTGGAATATAAGGCATTGTGTGAAATGTAAAAAACTTGCTCTTGTTCACAATAGGATCTTTTAACAGTGCAACACATTGTCTGATGACATCACTAGAGACACAGGAAATTCCATTCATTTGAATGAAATTATTCTCATTGGTTCATGCAGCAAAAAAAAAAGGAAATTGTCTTTTACTCTGAGAGCGATCCTGTTTTTTTGCATACTGCTGTAATTTCACAAATTCTTCTGTAAGATTTTTATATTTTAAGTAATGCAAAATGTGAAACATGCATTTTAAAGGACTTTGAAAGCACAGTAATATGCCTTAACATTTGGATGATTTTCGGCACATTATCGGCTCTTTAAGACTCAGTGTTCCTTGAAGTCTGTATAAAAGAAGAAGCCCCACAAATAACATAGTAACTATGTAGTTTTATTTATAAATTGAAAATGGATGGCTCTGAAAATGACCCGGCTTCAATGTGACCATGGTATATGGCACACCAGGGACCGTTGTATTGGAAGCCTTGCCATTCTCCTGAGTTTATAGCGAGTTTACAAGGAAAGTGCTAGCCAGATGTGGTTTAGAAAGGAGACTGATATATTGCCCTGCTGATTTCCCTGCTCCAATTTAACCAATGTGCTCTTCTTTGTAATGGGAAGGTTTTATCACCAAAATAAAAAGAGACTGAGATTAAGGGAGTCAGAGTGAACGATTTACTGAGTACCTGAGCTAGAAGAAAGTAAATAGATATTCTCCACAATGAGGAGTTCAAAGGATTTGGGATAAACACAACTGTTAACTCTTGGAAAACCAACAAAATAAAATATTAAATAAATAGTTAATTTCACCTCTTTTAAGAAATTAAATTTGTGAAATTGGGCTTAAAATAAACAAACACAATACAAGCCACTGGTATGTAGAAACACAGAAACATAGAATGTGTCGGCAGATAAGAATCATTTGGCCCATCTAGTCTGCTCAATTTTATATTAGTCCCTGGCCCCATCTTATAGCTAGGTCAGCCTTGTGCCTATCCAGTGGTGTATCTTGATTTTGTGCTGCCCTAGGCAGACAAAATCCGGGCACCCCCCTACCCAAGCTGCACACCCACGTTACACACCTAAGACATGTCCCATCATTCAGACTCACATCAAGCTCACACTCCCATCACACTCAGTCACACACTCTGACTCCCATCACACTCAGTCACACACTCCTACTCCCATCACACTCCGACTCCCATCACACTCAGTCACACACACTGTCTCCCATCACACACACTCTGACTCCCATCACACTCAGTCACACACACTGTCTCCCATCACACACACTCTGACTCCCATCACACTCAGTCACACACACTGTCTCCCATCACACACACTCTGACTCCCATCACACTCAGTCACACACACTGTCTCCCATCACACACACTCTGACTCCCATCACACTCAGACACACACACACACACACACACACACACACACACACACACACACACACACAGAGTCTCCCATCAGCACTTACCTTTCCTTGGTGGCTAGTGGCAGGCAGCATGGTCCCTCCATGCTGCCTGTTCGGCTTCCCCGAATTGTGCCGCCAGGTCACGTGACCGGGCGCGCGTATGACGTCAGCGCGCCCGTCACGTGACTGTCGGCACTTCCGTGTCGGCACACTGCACGGGGAGCCGAACAGGCAGCACGGAGGTTTCTCTGTGCTGCCTGTTCGGCTCCCCGTGCAGCCTGGCAGGCAGAGCGTTGGTGAGGGGGGATCTTCCGATCCCCTCTCACCTCAGTCTCTGCATGCAAGCGCGGTTTTTTGTTTTTTTGAAGGGCCGTGTTTTTTTTTCAGTGCTGGGGGGCGCTGCCGCCCCCCAAAATTTGCTGCCCTAGGCATCCGCCTAGGATGCCTCGCGGTAAATACAGCACTGTGCCTATCCCACACATGCTTAAACTCCTTAATTTTGTTTACCTCTACCACTTCTGCTGCAAAGCTATTCCATACATCCACTACCCTCTCAGTAAAGTAATACTTCCTGATATTACTTTTAAATCTCTGCCCCTCTAAGACTATGTGCTCTTGTTTTGGAAGTTTTTCTTCTTTTAAATATACTCTTCTCCTTTACCGTGTTGATTCCCTTTCTGTACTTAAATGGACACCGGTGCTCTAAGGAAACAAGGGTTAAAAAAAATAATTCTTCCTTTTTTAAAAAAAAAAATAGCCCAGTTGCCCATTAAATCAATGGCTTAGTTTCGGCCATTCTTCATATTACTATTATTTAAATTATCATCAGTAAGTCCACAGCTTAGTACAGTCAACCTTTTACCTCCTCTAAAATTTAGACTTATGGGGCCCAATACATTGAAAAACATGCTTTTAAATCCTTACTACCTCTTTAAGGACTAACCACATACGGTGCTTTTGTATGACACCATTTCAAAACTATTGAGTTGTCCATTCTATTTTCTTATAATGCCTTTTTTTTTCTCCAATAAACACTTTTTATTAGAGATATACAACCGACTCTGAAAGGCCGTAATATATCTTCATCTTCCAATTTGTAATGAAATATCTGTAGTAATTAAGTATTGCAATCGATACTGCATTGCCAATTTTAAATTGATGACATCTTGAAAAATAATTGGCTGTTTCTGAGGGACATAACAAAATACATTGCAGACACCCCTTGTAAATAAAGTATATCACACAAGATAACTAGAATCCCTGCGAGGGAGCTGGGGGGGATATTAATATTTGTAAATGTTACTTTACATTCACCCAGATATTAGCATTTTAAATATGTTAGAAATCATATATATACAAAAAATAGCAAACAAATGGATCTGCATGTAGTCAGCTATAGAGAAAGCAGAGGTCTGCACTATAGTGGATTAGTTCGCTTTGATGCAATCTGTCATTGATAAAAGAAAGTTGAGACTTTTTTAAACCAATTAAAATGTTTTTGCCTCAGGAGATACATAAAAGCACATGATAGAGCTAAAGCAGGCTGGAGAGAGGTAATCACTACAATAGTTCAGTATTGAACAATATTGAACACTGTAACAATAACACATAATAAATCATTTTGAAAGGTACATTGGATATGATTTTTCCAAGGACAAATAAAGTATACTCGTGAGGACCAGAAGGAGGGCTGTGTTATTTTTATTGTCCATTTTAGAAACTATTGACAATTCCTTTTAAAGTAAACTTTATCCTCACTTGTTGTAGAAAATATTCCCTGATTGCAGTTACGAAGAGAACAATGGCCATATTAAAAGATGAGCAGGAAATTCCAATTATCTGTTTCTATAGATCTCTCCAGGCTATATGTCCTGTTTAAGATCACTTTTAATGTATTGATTCAATGGCAATGGTTTGTCCAGATGGATTGTATTTGTAAGTAATTGGATGTGGTGTGTTTTGCATGCTTTACTGAAAGAGTTAATTCAGCTAGTTAATTAATTATATATAAACACAAATGCTCTAACTGAGCAGCTTGCTCTCTCTGGTTCCTACAAACTCAGGTTCAGTTTGAGCACCTTGTGTGCCATTCACTTTACAAAAAGGAAGTAGGGAGAGGTGCCTTCTCTTACAGAGCTCCTCATAGCCTTTATCATAAGAGACAGACACAGATAGACAGACAAGACAGATAAACTGGCAGAAAAGGTCCAGAGATTGATAGACAGACATGACAGATATACTGACAGATAAAGTCCAGAGCTTGATAGACAGACAGATATACTGACAGATAAAGTCCAGAGCTTGATAGACAGACATATTTACTGACAGATAAAGTCCAGAGATTGATAGACAGGCAAGACAGGTACACTGACAGATAAAGTCCAGAGATTGATAGACAGACAGATATACTGACACATAAAGTCCATAGAATGATAGACAGGCAAGACAGGTATACTGACAGATAAAGTCCAGAGAAAGATAGACAGGTAAGAAAGATAAAGTTTAGAGATTGATAGACAGACAACACAGATATACTAACAGATAAAGTCCAGAGATTGATAGACAGGCAAGACAGATACACTGACAGATAAAGCAAAATGACATAGATAAACAAAATAGATAGACAAACAAAATATAGAACATTTGGCGCACTGGGGCACTTTAAGGTGTGAAGTGGTGCGAACCCCAGCCCTTTGAGACAGATTAGAGAGCAGCAAGGTAGACAAAAAGATATGTAAAAATGTCTAAACTATTAATAGGTACATTCAGGAGAGGACTGGCAAGGGGCAATCCCTTGCCAGTCCTCTCCTGAATTTACCTATTAATAGTTTTAATATTTTTACATATCTTTTTAATTTTGTATATGTATAAGTGTGTATCCCTGCAGAAATATTATCTCTCTATATTGATACAGGTGTTTATCCATGTCTGCACTATCTACAGCTTACATGTATACATAGGTATGTCTTGCTTTTAAATGGTAAAATATGTAACTGTTCTGGACTTGGTCCTCCCAAGACATACATGAAAATGAGAGAAAAATTAGAGAAATCTGATACAACACTTTATGGATAAATAAATTGTTAATGTATGTCTACTACCTTAATAATACACGTAGAAAATGAGACTCATTTTCCTGGGCCAAAGACCAGAGACATTTTTCCATTTTTGCTAAGTGTTTATCAACTAAGAGTGCAATAGTAACACTAACTCCAGGGCCAGCCCTACAATGGGGCAGAGTGGGGCAACTGCCCCAGGCAGCATTTTTGAAAAGGCGGCACATTGCCGCCGCAATAGACGCTATTTCGGCCGCTCACTGAAACACCGCCTCCCGCCGCTGCCCATACATGCGGACAGCAGCCGAATCAAAAAAGGTAAGTAAAAAAAAAAAAAATCCTTCACACCGTATATGACGTTACGTCATACCCGGTGGCTGAGCTTCCCTCCTCCGTGCAGGAGGGATGACTACACGGAGGGGACCAGCATCAACTGCACGGAGCATCGAGGAGGTAAGTACTGGGAAAGGGGGGGGGGGAGGGGGGTGTAAAACGAGCAAAGTCCTGGCATATTAAATGGCTAAATCTGGCATATTAAATGGCTAACTCTGGCATATTAAATGGCTAAATCTGGCAGATTAAATGGCTAAATCTGGCATGTTAAATGGCTAAATCTGGCATATTGAGGGGTTAAATCCTGGCATATTAAATGGTTAAATCTGGCATATTGAGGGGTTAAATCCTGGCATATTAAATGGCTAAATCTGGCATATTAAATGGCTAAATCTGGCATATTGAGGGGTTAAATCCTGGCATATTAAATGGCTAAATCTGGCATATTGAGGGGTTAAATCCTGGCATATTAAATGGCTAAATCTGGCATATTAAATGGCTAAATCTGGCATATTGAGGGGTTAAATCCTGGCATGTTAAGTGGCTAAATCCTAGCATATTTATTGTTGTCTGTCCATTACAAACTGTTTTGCTATTTAATAAAACTATTTAAAATATTTTATACAAAGCTATGTGAACAAACCCATACTGGAGGACGTCTATAGTTGATGTTGTTGTTATTATTGTTGTCTGTCCGTTACAAACTGTTTTGCTATTTAATAAAAATATTTAAAATATTTAAAATGGGATTTAAAAAAAAAAAATTGGGGGCGGGGCAGCATTTAATTCTTTGCCCCAGTCAGCACAATGTCTTGGGCCAGCCCTGACTAACTCACTTATACCAAATAACTAGTGCAAATATAACACTAACTCACTTATACCAAATAACTAGTGCAAATATAACACTAACTCACTTATACCAAATAACTGGTGCAATGCTAACACTAACTCACTTATACCAAATAACTAGTGCAATACTCACACTAACTCACTTATACCAACTAAGAGTGCAATACTAACACTAACTCACTTATACCAACTAAGAGTGCAATACTAACACTAACTCACTTATACCAAATAACTAGTGCAATACTCACACTAACTCACGTATACCAACTAAGAGTGCAATACTAACACTAACTCACTTATACCAACTAACAAGTGCAATGCTAACACTAACTCACTTATACAAAAGAATGAGTGCAATACTAACACTAACTCACTTATATCAATTAACTTGTGCAATGCTGCCACTAACTCACTAATACCAAATAACGAGTGCACTACTAACACTAACTCACTTATACCAACTAACGAGTGCAATACTAACACTAACTCACTTATACCAACTAACGAGTGCAATGCTACCACTAACTCACTTATACCAAATAACGAGTGCACTACTAACACTAACTCACTTATACCAACTAACGAATGCAATACTAACACTAACTCACTTATATCAATTAACTAGTGCAATGCTGCCACTGACTCACTTATACCAAATAACGAGTGCAATGCTAACACTTCCTAAAGGAAGCAAGGGTTAAAAAAAAAGTGTAATTATCCATATGAAGCTGAGTGATCCTCATTGAATATGTAGTTTCTAAACATCTGCAAACCTGACTGCTACAAATTAACAGATTAAAAAATCTATAGATTTTTATTTTTTATCATATGTGACTTTACCAATCTTCTGTTTGGATTGTAATCTTCTATACATGTGTAAAGCACTTTGGAACATATTGGAACATAGTTATTAATAAACTAATAGACAAATGATCCGAGTCCAATATACATTCCATATAATCCCCATCAGTTCCAGTCTACATAAAATACCATTACTATTTTCCAGTGATTTGCAGAAATAGAGGTTTTGGATGTGAACCTGACCTCATGGTGATATACATAATTATGTATTTTTGGAGTCTGAAGTCTATCACAAACTAATTAGTTTTCTCTTCATTAGCAAACTGAGGACCTTTATTACAATCTTACTGTCATAAGTCAACCCACACGATGTCACTATGTATACAAGGCAATCTATTTAATGAGATTACACGGAATATTTATAAAATTAATTCACTAATAAAAATTCAACAGTAAAAAAAATTGTGAAAACAGATGTTGCTTAAAATACTTACTATTTTATTAAACATGAATAATAAGTAGGAGTAATAGAGGAAGGGTAAGGACATATCCAATGTGAAAATAAACATGAAGGAGTGTAAAATAAAATAAATTCTAAAAGGGACACACGTGGATATCTCTAAATATGACCTAATGTGTGCAGATAATACATAGAGGGGTATGCTACCTTTAAATGTGTCTGTGATATGAAAGATTTGCTAATTTTCTCTACATATTTGTTTTTTGATGCTTTTGCTCAGTATATAATTCTTTATTTTCGCCATCTCTGTATTATTTTATTAATTGTAATTAAATTCCAAATTAGTATCTTCCTTTTGTCATCAAAACGCTATATGTGGGGCTTGCAAATACCTGAATTCTTAAACATATTGCTAATGATTTCCCCTCCATTTCACTTTAAACCATGATGTCAGCTGATGTTGCTATACTTATCTTTGAAAAGGTGGATCCAGTGTAGGATGCCTCAGTATGACAGACTTATATTTCCCTATGTCCTACCTAGCTCCTGGATGGCTATGGGGTGGAGTAAATTCTCATGCCTGCATCATGATGCCTGCATCAAATCACACTGGAACAAAGCATGTGCGTTATTCAGACAGTCACTTGCACCACAGTGACTTTGGGACTAGACTGTCCCTTTAAGTAATTTTTTGGCAGTGTAAAATTGCTGTAATTGCTGTGATAACTGGTGCACTAATAATATAACCATACCCATTAATGCCATTAGTGGGGGGGCATGGAATCATCAGTGCCATCAATTTACCATTAATGCCAGTTGGGGGCCATTGAATCGAGGCCAGTGTGTTTGCGACTTTACAACACATAGCTTTTCTAATGTTTTTCTTACAACGCTGGAGATGCTGAATCAAAGTTTATGTTCCTTGCATAGTTACACCAAACATGTCAAAATGCCATTCAATTTAAATAATTTGGATTTTTTCCAGGGCTGTTTTTGTGCTAAATTGGTGCTTTGTACCTTTGTCATTTACTCGCTTTTCTAGTGAAAGTCTATTTGCCTCATTTCAGTGGAATGTCTAGTTAGAAGAAAATGGGAATAGTATATTGGTAACAATATAACTTCCAAATAATGTGCTGTGACACTACATTACCATATGTTTAGAGAAATACAGTATGACGACTTTTATAGACAATATAAATATTATAATAAATGTGTACTTAGATAATGTTATTATTAATATATATATATATATATATATATATATATATATATATATATATATATATATATATATATATATATATATATAAAAATATATATTCCAGTTATGTATATATGGTATGTATAGGTAGAAAGTGAAAATGTTGCATTTGCTAAAAACTATGTTTATTTCATAACTGAAAATATTTTCTATAAACTTCCTTAACTACTTTATCCACCTTTGACAGGCATATATATCCACACAAAGTCAGTGGTGAAACATGTTCTTCTTCTTCTTATTCCTTCATAACTCTTTGCAATACATCGTGATTGATATGGGTCCCTATATTACTCTGACCACTTTAATTAATACATGTTGTGTCGGGCACCAATGTTAAGATGCCTGATATATGTTAATTAATAGAATCATGGCCCAAACCAACGAGCTTTCAGCTTATCGTCTTCTTGTACGTTTTGCAGGTTGACACCGGTGTCCTTTACAAGACAAAATCAATGTAATTGTTTCTGCCATTCCATACTTTGCCAGGAGAGAAATGTCATTAACCCCTTTAATCCCGAGCGCTTTTCCGGAATCACCTTTTCCCGTCTTTTAAATCTACATATTGATTGGAAGGACCCCTGCTTGATACGTCTTTGCCAAATCATATTAAAATGACAAATAATTGCCTTCCTGGTCCAGGCAGGAACGTCAAAAAGCGCATTAGGAAGTAGCAATGACCATTTGTTATCCTTTGTCAGGAAAACAAGGATCTTAATGAAAGTGAATGAAAGGGAACTTAGTGGAGAGGGCGACACGGCAGCTCCTTCTCAAGGAGAATCCTGACATGGATGTTAATAAGAGGATTGAAAGGTTAGAGCTGCTTTGGGTTTTGTGAGCGGAAATAGCACCAGTGGTGTGAGACTGTGGAGTGTATAGAAACAATGTATTAAAGGGACTGTATCACCTAAACATTGTTTATACTGTGCATGTAGAGAATAAACAATGAGTAAAAATGATCTGTACATTGTGTTAGCGGACTTGCTAGCAACTGACTAAATTAGGAGAAAAATGTGTTTTTTAGATGTGTCTGTGAAGTCTCCTGCTTATGACATCACTTGTGGCTTGATATGCAAATAAACTGGTTCTCAATGGGAAATGTGTCATTTGCATTCCGTGCCCCAGGTGATGTCATAAGCAGGAGACTTCACAGACACATTTAAAACCCATGTTTTCCCCCTAATTTAAGCATTTGCTTGCAATTCTGCTTACAGAAAGTGTAGATCATTTTCAATCATTGTCTATTCTCCACATGCACAGTATAAACGGTCAAGCATTTTTGGTTCCGATCTAATTCCATCCTTCTTAAATTGAGAATGTATCTGTTTCTCTTTTGTCTTCATGTATTTTCCACTAAAACTCCTTAACCCTCTGTAAATTTTAAATCCCTGTTATAGGACCACTACTTATCACTTAAAACTGTGCAGTACTCCATGGAAGATAAAGGTTCACTCCGCACCATAAATAAAAAAAATCAATTTTATTGTAAAAAAATATAAAAATATACGCTAAATCGTGTGCTACCTTACGCGATTCGCGCAAAGCCGCGCTTGATCATAGCTATTAATGGCGTTGAGTGCCCATTGTTTTTCTAGACTAAACATGTTGTGAGTAAAATACCACCCAACGTTTCAAAAGATATGTTGTGAGTATTTCTGGTGATTGTACGACCTATTTGAAACTAATGAAATCAGTTAGAACGATTGTTTAATTCACATTGATTCAGTGCAGTTTAAATACAGACAAATAATACTTTCTCATTGCTTTGTGGTCCTGTCTTATACAAAACAAATGTCTTAGCGCCTAGAAGAGAAGGACTTCATGGTAGGGAAGAGGACATAAGGTATAGGCAGCCAACTTATAAAATGCTAATATTGGAAGCCCTTCTATTGTTTTGTGGCAAAATACTGTCTTTACTGAATTGAAGTACCGCAGGTAAATCCTGTATTTACATGTCTACTCCATTAACGTGTTATAAATGATCTTATCATTATGCCAGAAAATTAATTTGGTCATGTTGAGGGCATGCATGGAATAGGCCTATGGCTATTTGAGATATAGAATTAGGCCAAGGTCTAATGAAAGTATTCAGATGTTATTGGGCAGTCTAGATGGAAGGAATGGTTCTTATCCGCCGATACATCCTATGTTACTAATATTAATATCCACAGAACAATGAGTCAGTCATGGAGCAGCAGGACAATCCAAGAAACTAAATATCTAGAAATAATACTTTGTGGCTAGCCTTAGAGAATCCAAAGTGATGAGGAGTTTCAAGGTCTCTTGTTTTGATTCCCGTGTTATAAGTCTGATGTGGCACAACTGATTCGCAAAACATTTTGTGTAAATAAGTAAAAAAGAATTCCAGTTTGTGATTCTCCTCTAACCAGCAGAAGAGAACAGGGATGTTCAATGCGAGGCCTGTGGGCTGAATGCCGCCCATCTTACAGCAGAGCCACCTGACCTAACTACATATTCTCATTAGCCCTATAAATATGTAGATTTGTCTCAATAAATTTGATTTAAACTATGTCTGTATGGCTACTTAATAACCAAACATTTTTCTAGGACTACAACTCTAGTCTTGATAATTAATATAAATAAAAACACTTAACGTGGCCCAGCACACATATACATTTCAGAAGATGGGGCCAACTTACAGAATATTTAACAATTAAATCAGACATGATCTGTGTTTGTCTGAGTTCAGTGGTAAAGGACAGGTACTTGTGTATCTTTCTGTAGAGATTTATAAAGTACCTTAAAGCTGTGAAATAGTCTATATTGCAACTTTAGTGCTAGCAAACACATAAAAAAAAACTAATCTTGAGAAAACAAAGTATTTTTTTTTTTTATGGTATAATTGTTATTAAATTCCAGCTATTGTTAGGATCAGTCTCCTGATTTCAGAAATCAGCCATTAGTTCCCTTATCTATTAGTCAAAGCATGTACATTATCAATCACTGCAAAAAAAAATAAAAAAAAGATGCAATGTGAAATTCTTGCTTGGCTAAAAGGAAAGAATTAAACGGCAGAGGTTCAGAAGATTGCTTTCATATTCAAGCAATGCAACACACAGAGAGAGAGACATCTTGTTGATGATTTTCCTGTGCTGAAGAAAATATATAGCTGCTGCCAGAATCCTGTCTTCTGGTGCTTTGTCACTTACAAGTAATGGTAAAATTGCAAAGAGTGGACTGCTTTCTAATCTCTCAGGTCATTGTCTACCCTCCAGACACCACTTCCCCCATACTGTTACTTAGTCTACATAAAATGGGATCTTTTACTTAGGGGGTAATGCAACTCCCCCCCCCCCCCCCCCAATTATACAATTTGCTTAGCAACTTTTAAATTGAGCTGGTAACTTTTGTACTGCTTGGGGCCTGCTGGAAAAATATAGTTTGGAAGTAATTGTATAACCTGAGACACAGCCGGCCTCAGAGAGAGTTCAATTGATAACATTCAAAGCACTAAAATATATAACACAATTACAGAGATTCCCTTTTTTATGGTTTCGAAACTATTTCCCTGTTCTGTCTGTGGTGTTTGTATATCAATACATATTTATAGATATGTGCTATGTATCATTTTCATTTTAGGCCACAGATCAACGAAGGTTTAAAATCACCAAAGGACTTTTTATATAGTTTTCATTTACTTTTCAACCGGTTTAGAATTTTAAAACTATAGAAATCAGGTACATGTTAAAATGTGTTGACCATTAGAGATCCTTATTAAACACATAATATATGGTAAGTTAACATAGCAGAGATACTTCTTAAAATTAAAAATCTAGTAGGCTCTATGGGCTTCTCTGGCAGGCTTGGGCTTTCAGAATAACTTTTAGAACTTAGTCATTACTTCAAGGTCATTACTTCAAGGGTCTAGCTGTATAAGATAGAATGTGGATGTAGTCTCAGGAGCTTCAGAAGGTATAGGCAAAGTACTTGTACAAGGATGCCACAAGACGCCAAGGTCCATAGAACATCATTAAATTGTCCATCACAAAGTGTGGCACATGTCCACCATGAAGAATGCTGGTACCCAGGATGTAGATGTATAATGTGCAAAGGCTTACCAGAAAACTGGTAATTGGATTTATGGTTGCTTTGGAGAGAGATAAACAATACTTTCAAATCGGAATTTACATAGAATCTTCCCCCTTTTTTTTTTTATCACTCTCCTCTCACCTTTAAAAAAATGTCATTGTGAAACTGTATATTCCATTTTTTAAGACGCTATTGTTAAAAATGATATTACCGGTTCCATAAAAAATAGAATGGTAGTAGAAGAACTTTTCAGCATACAAAATAAAAATATTCTCACATAAAGAGTATGCAAAAGAGTGGTTAAATAAAGAATTATATGCAGAATATGTTGTAGTTAAAATTGAAATCCATTAATTTAGCAACAGGTTAAGATAATTAAAGTAGTGATAAAGTAAACAACAATGCAAAAAAAGTGTGAATAGCGGCATATACACGTTTTATGTGCAATACAGTACAATAGCTTGTGATATGTATATATCTATGTGATATATATATATATATAACTGATGAGGTAGCTCAGTGGGCTGATGTGCCAACTGTAGCATGTGTATAATCTCAGGGTTGGTTTTCCTGAAGGGTCAACTTAGCCATCCGAGGTAGACTCAATTAGTACGATCAAGTTGTGTAATGAGTCTCACTCACTCTCTCTCTCTCTCTCTCTCTCTAGGAGAGGGCTCAGGGACATTCTAGACCCGAGCACATGTTCCAACTAGAACAAAGAACCCTTGCATACATGGATGTTTTCATGGGACATCATCTTAGCTTCATTGCTATATATTTGGCAAAATGACTCACATACACACGTTTCGTCAACTGAAAAACATTTTAGAACTGCATCTCAACTTATCAAGTTCATCTGGTAATGTATAATGTGTTATTCATTAATTATACCTCATTTTATGGTGGGAATAAAATGAGTTAATCTACACTGGCAAACATATGTATCTAATATTTAGGAATGTTTATTAGCTGAATAAGTAAATGTCCACCTGCAACATGATCCCAACTAGTACACCTTAGACTCTGTGCTGGAATACATTGCTGGATCCAAGTAGAAGACTGACTAGGTTTAATGACCTTCATCTAAGCAGAGATTTCTGGTATAGTCAGAGTTAATTTGTGTGTTATCATGTCATAACACCTGTTCTCCATTCCCTGCACTGGCTTCCAATTAAATGGCAAACGTATTTTAAAATTGAACTGCTGACCGTCAAAGCCTTAAAAAATCAAGGCCCACAGTACCTGAAATAGCTCCTCCTCTCAGTGCCCAGAAGAAAGACAAACTCAGGTTCCTGCGCATTCGGCCATGCTGCCCCCACATTCTAGAACTCTTTACCATTCTCAATCATAGAGGCACCATCCCTACAGACTTAAAAAAAAAATAAAAAAAAAAAATCCCACCTCTTTTATCAGGCATTCAGTCAGCTCAAATGACCATAAGAAACTATTAACTTTTATGTCTGTTTACATACTTGCATTTATATATTTGTAAAGTGCTTTGATTCTCACAGGGAGCAATTATTATTATCACTTTTTTGAAATGCCAATCCGACCATATTGATTAAAAAATGTGTAAGGTCCCATTAAAATGCATACTGCTCTCTTGTGGTTAAAAGTGTAACTGCATTGTCAATTATATTGCATGCACATTTGGTAGTGATCCGTACTGCCAAGCAAGCTAGTTGGAGAGTGCACTTGCTCAACCGTGTGCTCACACTAGATATTTTTTCTTTTAAATACAGACATTAGACAGATGAAAGCTGCTACCTGCACATGGCATTTTTTTTGTTTTAGACACTGAATCTTCCATTTAACTCTCTAACGTAATTTCACCTTCAGGTCTTGGCTGGGAGCAACCTGACATCATTCATGTACAGTATCTTATTCCAGGCCATTTATCATAGTTTGAATGACCTGCACTAATGGTAGGCTACAACCTGCTCTTAATTCCACAAGGGATATCATAGCAGCTTTTGTTCTGAGATCAAATGGTTATCTCTGTGACTGATATATCTAGGAAATAAAAAATAAATAAAAAAATCCACTATTCAATGTTTTCCCAAAACCTTCAATTTCCTGGCTAATATCAAAATAAAATGTATGTATTTGTTTTTCACACACAATTTAAAGATGTTTTTTTTTTTTTTTAACACCAATATCATCTTGTGCCTTTCATTGTTCTTCAGGCTCCAGTTTTCAACTGTTATACAGCTTAAGACAAATATATGACATTTACTGCTACCCTGGGACCTACTGGAAAATCAGTGATTGGTCTTTGCAAAGGATTTGTTTGAAGGTTATGTGAAGATTTTGTCATTACAAGTCAGTGCAGGTGACAAGCTCTATCCTCAGTGGAGATTGACTGAGATGCAGTGGATGAAATGAGTCAAAATATATTACATAAGGTGCACAACTTCTTGTACCTCCTATGTTCTGTGCCACACATGGAAAATATAGGTTAGCCTGTTTTGGTTGTGGTCATAGAAGGGTCAAAATACATTAATGTCACTATACTATATTACATAGTAACATAGTATATAGTACCGTTGGATTACTACAAAAAGTACTTTAAAAACATGTTGACTATTAAAAAGCTATGTGTATGGATATGTGTCGACATATCTATGCACACTAGAGTCGAAAATTTGGGCTTGGAAATTTCCTAATGGATAGGAAATACAGTCAAGATATTGACAAGGTCAGAAATAATGATTTGAATTCTAAAGAAGACTAGTTTCTAGTCTTTTAATCAGCACATCCATTTTCAGCTGTATATATATATATATATGTTGTGACCGACAGCAAGGAATTGTGCTGGAAGGAGTCTATATATCTCCCCAGATTTTGCACAGCTCCTACTTTGTGTAATTAGCCCCAGGGAAATGTGTTATGTTACACTTAATATAGCACTTTATGTATGTGTATGTGTGGGCCCTGGGGTGGAGCACTTGGAGAGTAGGGTGGGCCAGTGCTCCACTCCACATTTTATATGTTGCTTGGAACCTACAGGGGAGAAGTCCAGTGTCAGAGTTCCAATCCTAATTTACCTCACATGAAAAGGCTTGTTGATTACAGGTGCTGTTAAGTACTCCTCTGCCAGAGAGAGGGGGGGGGGGGGGAGATTGTGTTTGATTTCTGTGAGTGGAAACAGGGAGCTGAAAACACTGAAACAGTAAGGTTGTGATTCATGGTTATGTTGGGAAATGGACAAGCCATCCAACCCAGCTAGCTTAGTATTTTTGTTTAGTTAGTGCTCAGAAGAGCAAGGATTTTGTTTTATATTTTGTTACAACCTGTTATACCTTGCTGTGCATCTTTAAACCACAATAAAAGAAAACAAGTCATTTTACCTCATCCAGCGTGTGAAGTGTCTCTGAAGCCTGAAACGACTGTGTGTAACCCCCAAATCCCAGGACAAGGTACCAAGGGAAAGGAGTACTTTTGTCACAATATATATATATATATATATATGTATATAAATATACCGTATATACTCGAGTATAAGCCGAGTTTTTTCAGCACAATTTTTGTGCTGAAAAATGCCCCCCTCGGCTTATACTCGAGTCAGTGGGGGGGAAAAAATAAATCTAAAACTTACCTCGTTCCTGCTCTGTCCCCCGGTGCTCTGAAGCTGCCTGGCTGTGAGGGAAGCGTTGTGAGCTTCCCTCCGGTCGCGCGGTCAATAAAGTGTGTTTTTTTTAAACAAACTTTATTGACCTCGCGGCTGAAGGGAAGCTCACAACGCTTCCCTCACAGCCACGCAGCTTCAGAGCACCGGGGGACAGAGCAGGAACGAGGTAAGTGCTGGGGTCTGGGGGAGGAGGGTGGCATAATGAGCATAGTAAGGGGCAATATCCTGGCATATTGGGGGCAATATCCTGGCATATTGGGGTCAATATCCTGGCATATTGGGGTCAATATCCTGGCATATTGGGGTCAATATCCTGGCATATTGGGGGAAATATCCTGGCATATTGGGGCAATATCCTGGCATATTGGGGGAAATATCCTGGCATATTGGGGGCAATATCTTGGCATATTGGCATATTGGGGGAAATATCCTGGCATATTGGGGCAATATCCTGGCATATTGGGGGAAATATCCTGGCATATTGGGGCAATATCCTGGCATATTGGGGGCAATATCCTGGCATATTGGGGGCAATATCTTGGCATATTGGGGGCAATATCTTGGCATATTGGGGGCAATATCCTGGCATATTGGGGCAATATCCTGGCATATTGGGGGCAATATCCTGGCATAGTGGGGCAATATCCTGGCATATTAAATGGCATATTGGGGGCAATATTTACCAGTAGCTGCCGCATTTTCCACCCTAGGCTTATACTCGAGTCAATATTTTTTCCCAGTTCTTTGTGGTAAAATTAGGTGCCTCGGCTTATATTCGGGTCTGCTTATACTCGAGTATATACGGTATATATATATATTTATATCTCCCCAATGTACTAGCACTCAGCCTGTTGCACATCAAAAGTAGTTATTTGCCCGGGTGCAGATCAGGTCTTCATACAAATAGATCCAGGACAAGTGGGAACGCACTCACAGGACATAGCTATGTGATAAATTATTGTTTTTGATATCCTGATTGAGTCCCGTGAGTGTGTTCCCACTTGCCCTGGATCTATATATATTTATACAAATCCAAACGAAAGCACGCACTCACAGGACTTTGCAATGAAAAAAAGTCGATTCTTTAATTACTCACAGTAACATAGTATCCACATGAGCATATGATCGACGTTTCGGTCCACACTGTGGACCTTTATCAAGACAGATGGATGGGACTGTTCATTGCGGCAGCTTTCACAGCGACCTCTCGCGCAATGGACAGTTCACCACAGGGTCGCATTGAAGGTTATTGTTAGGCTTTTTTTTAAGGGTTAGTATCAGGGTCCAGGTTATTAGGGTTTAGTATTAGAGCTGAGGATTAGGGCTCACGGTTATAATTAGGGGTTAGTATTAGGGTCGGGGTTAGTTTTAGGGTGGTTATTAAGGTGAAAATGGCCACACTGTCATACACCTCTGCCGTGCTGAATTGTTTATTTAAACATTTTTAATACTTATTTATTTTTATTTAATTTTCTTTATTTTAATATATTATATTTTATTTTAATATATTTGATTAGATTAGATTTTTTTTTTTTAAACAATTTTTTTTATTTTAAATTTATTTACATTTTATTTAAGTTTTGCAATAGCCAAAGTCCTCCCATTGTCTTCTATCAGAGTACTTTGGCTATGTTGGTAATAGCTGAGGTTCTCCTCACATTGTTCCAAAATAAGCCAAAGTCCTCCCCATAGAAGTTTATGGGGAGGACCGAGGCTATCTCCTCTGGAGTTTCACTGCCAAACTGGCCAATTTTCGGGCTGATCCAAGATCACTTCGGTGGTCTTTGAGTAGCCTGAATTTGAAGGCTACTTGGATCACCTTTCTTTCCTGTATCGGTCTCTAAGTGTTCCGTCTTTCTGAAATGCATATATTTATAAATAGCATGTTCCCTTTATATATACACAAGTGTGCAAAATAAATATCAGCCTGGTACTAATATTTTGGTTTGGGGGGGTTTCTAACAGAGGCCATCTCAGTGTCCTTTAAAGCATGTGTTAGAAAGAGTCCCGTCCAGGCCCTTTTAGAGACTACAATGGATATTATATGCAACTATTTTCATATCACATTCAATTATTTGTATATGTAATAAAAATGTTATTGAAAAATTGCATTTCTTGTTTTTATTTCCTTTTTCAGCATCCACTTTGAACCTACAGGACTTAACACAGTACCATACAGTACCCACAGCACTTGGCTTGCACTCACATTGCACCCACACGGTTTGGCATGCCACAGTGTCAATTTGCCCCACAGAACATACCACAGTGTCACTTTGTCCCACAGAACTGCCCCTGCAGAACAAGCCACAGTGTCACTTTCCCCCATAGTAGATGTTATTTTGCCCCACAGAACATGCCGCAGCATGACTTTGTCAATTAAAATAAGCCACTGTCAGGTACCAATTAACATTCCACAGTCACTTTGTCTTTAACATATGCGGTCAGTTTTCCTACTAAAATATGCCACTGTTTGTCTATTAAATATGCCACAGCTTGCCCATTAACATGGCAGTGTCATTTTGCCATTAATATGCCACAGTCATTTTGCCATTAATATGCCATAGCCATTTTGCCATTAATATGCCAGTATTATTTTGCCATCAATATGCCAGTGTTATTTTGCCATTAATAAGCCACAGACAATTTGCCCAATAATATGCCTCTATTATTTTGCCATTTAATATGCCATAGCCAATTTGCCCATGAATATGCCAATATTACTTTTCCATTTAATATGCCACTGCCAATATGCCCAATAATATGCCTGCATTACTTTGCCGTTTCATAAGCCCAAGGCAATTTTCCCAATAATATGCCAGTATTATTTTGCCATTAATAAGACACAGCCAATTTGCCCAATAATATGCCTGTATTATTTTGTCATTTAATATGCCATAGCCAATTTGGCCATGAATATGCCAATATTACTTTGACATTTAATATGCCACCGCCAATATGCCCAATAATATACCTGCATTACTTTGCCATTTAATAAGCCCAAGGCAATTTGCCCAATAATATGCCGGTATTATTTTGCCATTTAATATGCCCCAGCCAATTTGCCCAATAATATGCCAGTGCTATTTTGCCATTAATAAGCCTCAGCCAATTTGCCCAATAATATGCCTGCATTATTTTGCCATTTAAAATGCCAGTATTATTTTGCCATTAATAAGCCTCAGCCAATTTGCCCAATAATATGCCAATATTATTTTGTCATTTAATATGCCCATGCCAATTTTCTCAATACTATGCAAGTATTATTTTGCCATTAATAAGCCACAGCCAATTTGCACAATAATATGGGTGACACCCGTGGCTGGCGGCGATCCCTCGGACCATGTCCGAAGTGCCCAACTGCACAGTCTTAACCCATATATTTCCCTGTGACTATAACCTTAGTATACTACTTCTGTTCTTGAGACAGAGGTCAGAGCTTAATGGCAATGCTGTTCTTGTTGTCAACTGAGTCTTTGTATTCTACAAGGAATGAGGACAAGTTAATATAAAACACACAACTTCTTTATGAGTGTATTGTAACCTCCACTATATGAATTGCATTTCTCTGAACTATAACATTTATAGAATGTTCCCAGTTCCATTTGATTCAGAGTTTTTTTTAACCTTGCAGTCATAGACGTACCTTATATACAAATAGTTGAAAGGAGAAATACGTATAAATAGGGTGCTAGACGAGATAACTGCTAAAACAATGGTCAGATGATAAGAGAATGCCCATATTGTGCAATCTGTTAAAAACATTCATCTGGATGGATACATATTCTCTCTTCATTTCCCAATTTACAGATCCACCCCTGTTCACTTTGATTCTCATCAGACCATCACTACTTTGCATAGTGGTGTGATTACTTCTCCAGGAGTGAAATAACTGCACAAATGATTTGAATATAAGAAGTTTATGCTAAATCAAACAGAGACAAGCAAACAATCATGAAATCACGGTGCAGTCTCAAGAGTTTTATTACCTATAACTTACACCAGCCTTTGGTAACTTCAGCCTATTTGGTTTTTTTTGTATAATTAATATATATTTTTTAAATTAAAAGAAATAGTAACATGAAATTACACGCTTACAGGCTCATTTAAACTGGCTCCATGGTGATAAAATACAGTGTACAATGTAGTTCAAGGAAAAGTATATGGAGAGACCCAACAGGCCCATGATATTAGGATTTTGTCCTACAATAATCTTATTTGCAATATAACTATAACTTGAACCTTTGATCAAATTCTTGATGGGGAGTCTGCAGCTCTGGACAAATAAAACATGATTGTACAGTAAAACGAGAAAGACAGGGTGATAAATTAGATGAGGAGAGGAAAATGGGGGTGGGTCACCTGTCGCTAATTAAATTAATATGATGCTACCTGAATCATCAGATCTCAGCTCAACCTTATGCGTATTTGTGCAGGACCTGAACCCCAGCTTTAACTTTCATCTATCTAATAAAACGATTGCTCATAATGTTGTTTACTTCTTCCCTGTGGTGATAGGAGGAGATCTTCTGATACTCTTATTTGTTCAACTGAGGACATCCACTCCCGACATGTTGATGGTTGTTGTTGCTTCCAGTGTTTTGGATTAGTAACTTAGCAGCACTTAGTAGATGAACAGTAAGTGATTCCGTAGATTTGTTTAAGGGTTGTGGTGTGTGGTACAACAGGCATATTTGTGGTATGAATGTTAAGTCCTGGTTTGCCACATGTCTAATTATATCCCCTAAGAATTGCCAAAAAAGGCTGGATTAGAGAGAATCGCCACCATAGATGCAAAAAGTCACCCCTTTGCACCAAACAAAATGGCAGAAATGTGTCTGTTTTAGCTGATTTCGGGTTATTTTCGGGGGATTTTGGCTCTTATCGCCAAACTAAATATGGCCAAAAACAGTCTTGGGCTGAAAGTGCTTATATTGAGTAGCTGAATTTCATAAACATTTGAAATCTGACTACTTTGAGTAGAAGCTTTTATGATGCTGATGCTTATGATCTTTGCTTAGGTGTCTATGTATATGAAGACATGGAAAAGTTACACGTTGGATAAAAACGAAGCCTTTCTCATTGTGAAATTTACGTCGGTGTTTCACACTTTCGGCATTCTCAGAGGTAGAGTTTTTTCTTTTTGCTAGTCCAGCAGGAAGTGTTTAGATCCCTTGACCTATGGAGGTATTTGGAGGCCATTGATTGGTTTCTGGACCACGTTGCTGCACACAGAGGAAGTATCTCCTGTTAAGCCTTTATGCTGGATCTACAAGTGGTCATTTGACCGAGTCCTGGGAATTTATTTTTAAGCTCTAGGTTTTTAGCTCTCATCTTCTGTACCAGTTACACATACATAAAAAGTAATCCACCTAGCACTGAAAATAAGCACACTTCTATCCTATTCACCCACTTCCTGCCTCACCGGAGAGCAGGCTGCTAATGAAATACCAGCCGTGTCCCTGCCAGGCGGGGCTTTCAAACCAGCTAATATAAGGCTGGTTTGAAAAACAGCTCATTGTAGGGCTGGGACAGGGAGGCTTCTGATTGCCTTCCTGTTTTTTTAGAACTAGGTGGATTTTTATTTTTTTTAATACATTTTGGATGGCCTTTTTCCTGGGCCAGAAGATGAAGATCCAGGGCGGTAATGGAGCTGTACACCTCACCCAAAGGGAGGGTGGTTAGCACAGGAATTAAGCCATATTGGTTTAATTTTACAAATGGAACAAGATAGGGGTGTCCCCTGTCCCCCTTCTCTATATCCTCACGCTGGAACCTCTCGCAATAGAAATCAGGTCCAGTCCGGGGGTAGTGGGATGTGGAGGGGAGAGGACACATACTATCAAGCTGTATGTGGGCAACATTCTACTGATGATTAAAGACACGATTGAATCTTTAAAGGAAGTGATGAGAATTATCAATCAATATAGTGAATTATCGAATTTTAAGTTAAATACTATGTAATCTATTACGCATGCACTAACTATAAGTATTAAAGATATTGTTGAGATTGGGAAATATTGGTATATCATGCCACAATAACCAATGACTTACTTAGGTCTAAAGATAGTCCCTGACTGAGCACTGTGGATGGAGACCAGTATAATGGCCCTTATTAAGGATATGAATACGTCCTTCAAAAATGGAAGGGCTTGTTTATTTTGTGGTGGGGAAGAATCAATGCGGTGAGAGTGTATATTCTGCCCAAGTTCCTATATATATTTTGAATGCTCCCCTTTGCATTCCCCCCAAGCTGGATCCTTATGATATGATAGCCATTGTAAAAGACCTATTGGAAGATATAGATTTAAGAAACTGGAAGAGTGGCGGTATAGGGGGGATATACGACCTCGTAGAGGGAGCAAATATTGAAGGGCCAGTCTAGTCACCCTTTTAACTTTGGTGCAATTGTAGGCACCAAAGGGTGGACTAAAATGTCACTTTTCGTTTTTTTCTTCTGTTCTCTGTAAAAATGAAAATATACTTACCACCAAGTGTCCACCCTCGGTACTGCAATGGTTTGGCCACACTGCTCTTGCGCAAGCACAGTACATTAGTTTCCCAGCTACCCCCTGTCTAACTACCCAGCAATGCGCGTATACACTTGTCTCCATGGTAACAAGCACACTAAGCTGACCCAACTTAAACTCACCTAAATTTCCCCCCAGCTGCAGTGGCAGCTCTCCCTCCCTCCATCCCTCTCCCCCTGCATTCGTCCTCCCCCTGCCACACTGCCAAGTTGGCAATTCTGGGAAGACTGCATTGCCTATCATGCTCAGCCAATCTGACATCTATGTGGTGACTGTACTGCCTATCATGCCCAGCCAAGCTGACATTTATGGGGGACAGTACTGCCTATCATGCTCAGCCAGGTTGACATTTATGGGGGGACTGCACTGCCTGTCATGCTCAGCCAGGCTGACATTTATGAGGGGGCTGCACTGCCTTTTATACTCAGTCAAGCTGGGTGTTATTGGGGGACGGCACTACATATCATGCTCAGCCATACTGGTATTTATGAGGGAACTGCCTTGCCTATCATGCTCAGCCAAGCTGACATTTATGGGGGGACTGTACAGTCTATCATGCTCAGCCATGCTGGCATTTATATGAAGGAGATGTAATTGCTTTGATGACATGACTGAGATTATGATTTGACAGGGCACTCATTTAAATCTTGTGTACACTAGGATCTCTAATGCAACACATAGTCTGATGACATCACTAAACACCATATCACATTACAAATCTTATTGGCTGCTACAGGGGAGAGGCGTCCCTTAGAAGTCTGAGAAATAGGAAGAAATAATGGGCCGTCCTGAACCTCTGCAAATGTGCAATTTCATTTTAAGTAGTGCAAAACGTAAAATATGCACTTTAATGTAAAATTTGGAGGAGGCATTTTGGGCACAAGACATTCCCTTTAAGACATTTCAAACACTGCAAACAGAGTCTCTGAATCAAGACAGAGAGGTGTCAATAGGGTTGGTGCGGTAACTCATGGTGTCACTCCCCCTGGATTTCCTCCAAAAAAATGGCAAACAGATTCCTTAGTAATGCCAGTCAGATGGCCCATTAAATATGTCACACACAGGAGCCCATCAACTATGTCACACACAGGAGCCCATCAACTATGTCACACACAGGAGCCCATAACTATGTCACACACAGGAGCCCCATAACTATGTCACACACAGGAGCCCATCAACTATGTCACACACAGGAGCCCCATAACTATGTCACACACAGGAGCCCATCAACTATGTCACACACAGGAGCCCCATAACTATGTCACACACAGGAGCCCCATAACTATGTCACACACAGGAGCCCCATAACTATGTCACACACAGGAGCCCATCAACTATGTCACACACAGGAGCCCCATAACTATGTCACACACAGGAGCCCATCAACTATGTCACACACAGGAGCCCCATAACTATGTCACACACAGGAGCCCATCAACTATGTCACACACAGGAGCCCATCAACTATGTCACACACAGGAGCCCATCAACTATGTCACACACAGGAGCCCATCAACTATGTCACACACAGGAGCCCATCAACTATGTCACACACAGGAGCCCATCAACTATGTCACACACAGGAGCCCCATAACTATGTCACACACAGGAGCCCATCAACTATGTCACACACAGGAGCCCCATAACTATGTCACACACAGGAGCCCCATAACTATGTCACACACAGGAGCCCATCAACTATGTCACACACAGGAGCCCCATAACTATGCCACACCAGAGTCCCATTATTTATGCCTTACCTCGAAGCCCAATTAATTATGCCACACACACAGTAGCATCTTAATTATTCCACACACAAGCACCCCATAGTTATGCCACACATGAGCCCCTTAAGTATGCCACACATGGGGCCCAATAAATATGCCACACATGGGACAGCCATTAATTATGTGACACAGGAGCCCCATGAGGTGACAACTGAACAATTCTAAAACAATAAGTATCCATACACACAGACATCTCTCTCTCTCTCTACAACTAGTTGCATTTAAATATTTTAAATATTATATTGAACTATTTTCATATGTAATAAAAATGTTATTGGAAAATTGCATTCTTTGTTTTTATTCTCTTCCTCTGCACCAACATTGCATCCATCTAAAGGACTTAACACAGCACCATACAGTACCCACAGAACTTACCATGCACCTATATTGCACCCACAGCACTTGGCTTGCACTCATATTGCACCTACAAGATTCGGCATACTATAGGTTCAATGCCCCACAGAACATACCACAGTGTCACTTTGCCCCACAGTACTAGCCAGTGTCACTTTCCCCATAGTACATATTATTTTGTCCCACACACCTTGCCACAGCTGTCACTTTACCAATTAAAATAAACCAGTTTTGCCATTAATATGCCACTGTTAGTTTGCCCAATAATATGCCAGTGTTATTTTCTCATTAATAAGCCACATAAATCAAAAAGAAGAACGGATTGCGCAGTGACCAGACCATATAATTCCCAACGAGTGTAATTTATTGTAAGATAAATGATGGCTTGCACAGTCCTGGAAACACAGCACATAGGAAAAAATCCGCCTTACGCGTTTCGTGCCGAGCCTATAATTAAGTGCCATTCGGCACGAAACGCGTAAGGCGGATTTTTTCCTGTGTGCTGTTTTTCCAGGACTGTGCAAACCATCATTTATCTTACAATAAATTACACTCGTTGGGAATTATATGGTCTGGTCACTCCGCAATCCGTTCTTTTTGATTTATCTGTTTATGGGCTGAGGTTGCCCAGCATCTGAGTGATAACAGCAAACAGCTGTACAACCATTAATGATCCTGCCGAGACTGCAGTGAGACCCGTATACAGCTTCCCTTCTTTTCGTCATTAATAAGCCACAGCCAAATTGCCCAATAATATGCTAGTATTATTCTGCCATTTAATTTATGCCAGTATTTTGCCATTCAATATGCCAGTATTTTGCCATTTAATATGTGCCAGCATTTTGCCATTCAAAATGGCAGTATTCTCTAAAATTGTGTTTTAGAGCAATGTTTTTGTTGTTTAGTTCTATATTTATAATGATATCATTCAAAATACTTTTTTTTTTTACACACAAATACTTTGTGGAATATGAAACTAATATTACATTATGAAAACCATTTTGATCAAATAAATGTATTCCTGTGTTCTAAATAACAAAATATCTGTTGAGAATGTATTGGAAGATTTATTTTATAATCAAGCATATGTAAATGTAAAATAAACAGCCGTATTAGTCCCAGCTCAAGGGAACACAATGTTTGCTTCCGTTTATCAGCACTGATATGGTTATAAAAGCATTTATGCTCTCAGATATGAAATGCTAACTCCAAACTAATGGAAAGCAGGATACACGTTTACCAGCTCCAGTGACATTTCTGACTATCAGAATATAATATGGCTTTTAAATACCTGATGCCATTATTTGTACCAAAGAAACTATGAAAAGAGAAGAAACTGAACGACAGCAAAGAAACTGAAATACAATTCTTATCATTAGCAGCAGTAGGAGAAGAAACGATAATTAAATGGGGACTGAAAACTATGACAGGTGCAAGAAGCCAAGAGAATTTAAGGGCCAAAACAGCTTTCCACTTAAGGTCTGCAGGTGAGTCAGTGTCTCAGGTTTTGGGAAACATCAGGGAGGGTAGGTTTGTATCTAATAATCTGTTGGGTAACCAGCAAGCACTGCTAGGTGGCTTATTGAGTATTCACAGTATTTTGGTGCAGTTCACTAAATACCACCAGCACTGGTCAGTCACAAAACCTGGCACAGTAAGATAATCGAATGTGGGCAATTTAGGGTGTTCCCCTTCTTTGATTTTATCACCTCTGGCTCCTGATAAACGTCTTGCAGTGGGTCAAGTTCCCATGCCACAGCTTCAGACACCATTGGGGCACCAGACTGTATCTACTACTGGACTGCAAGGCTTGGGGGATTTCGTTACAATTATTTTGGCTACAGCCCAGGCACCTGTGGCCACTCGGATTATTGTGTTGCCCACTATGTTGCCCACTGCTACACCTGAAAGTTTGCAACCCCTGACAGGAGTTGTGGATGTAACAAAGGGTTATAACAATTTGTGTTGATCTAGCACTCTGGGCTTACAATTACAGCCTGAAATACGGGGGGGGGGGGGGGGGATGGAATGGGGAATTTTTAGAAAAACTCACAACTAGAAGAAGAGGGAAAACATTCTAAAGAAGGCAAAGAAAAATAACACGACAAGAAAATACCAAAGACATTTGGTAATTGTATATGGGCTTTCTCGATCTTGGTGAGTGTGATTAAAGAGAAGACCCCCGGAAAGTGCTCATCTTTATTTGTTTACCAAGATCTGGAATTTGTGTCTGATGTAGCTGGGGTCAGATGGGTTTAGCACTGTGGCTCGATTTAATGACACACCAGGCGTCACATCAGGGCGGACTCTTATCCTTTCTTGGCGGGGTCACTGAAGCTTCAAAATCTGCCTTGTCGGCCAGCCAATACTGCCCAGGTTGCTGCTGGCCGTTTAATGACAGCAGCTACACGTGGGGGTGGGGGGGGCAATTGTCATCACAAGCATGAGTGCTCTGGTTGTGGGGTTCTCACTCCTTCATCGCTTCAAGCACAGAAAGTACACAGACAAAAAATGACAGTGGCCAGTTTTCTATGAGTTAGCCCCAATGGCGGATGAGCTGGGAACACCCTGCCTTTCAAAGCTGTGGGCACTTGGTTGAGACAAATAACAGACTGAATACATCAGTAGGTATCTCTAGCTTCATGGTCCTGGTATTGTAAGGTCTGGGCTGAATGGGACACTGTCAGGACATCATTAGGGCCATCACATAATGATACAACCAGGCTACAGGGACTCTTGTAGCTGTTATGCTGTTGGGATGCCTGTGGAATGTCATCATCCTCCTAGTATTTATCTGGCCTGAGCTTCTGGTTATAAATACTGATCTTAGGGATAAAATAAAATTAATCATGGGACAGGGCATACACAAAGACATGATTAACAGAACTTAAGGAAACATATAAAACAAAACCACAGACATAAACACAGGACTAGCCTAGGACCCTGAGATGGAAATGTTGAGGGTTTAGTTGCACCTGAGCCATTAGAGCCATTAGATAGAACACTTTTCACCAATGTCAAGGTATCACACAACAAGAATTCCTCGCACTAAAACCTGTCTAGACAAACTAAGAGTGAACTTAACAAAGTACACCAAGACAAGGGATATACCTATAACTGGACAGAGGAACATTAAATACACAGAACAAGAGAGTGGAGGACATAAATAAGGGGAGAAACAAGTAGGAGAAAGTAGCAAAAACCAGGAATGAAACAGGGCAAGGAAATAAGCAAAACAAGAAATGGTCAACAACAAGCATAACAAATAATAAAAAAAACAAAGCAAGAAGACAAACAGTAAGAATTTGGATGCAATTTCATACAGCTAATGCAGAAAAATAAAAACATTCTTCTTTCTCTTTTGGCCTGAAGTAGTTCCCCAGTTTGTTTGTGCTTTAATCAGAAGACCATAAAGTGTTGTTGAGTCAAACTCAACAAGTTTGTATCAGAAACTAACTGCACCTGACTTCCATGTTCCTAGCTCTCTTCTTTATCAGCTCACCAGCCTCTGTTCTAATAACCATGAAACTACAAAGCCTTGTTTTCATTGTCAACTCTCCTTAGCTGTGTCTGGTCATGTGCTGACTCTCTGCCTATAAAAGCCACTCAATTACACTATACCTTTGCCAGATTATTGTGGTTCCTGCCTGCATTATATCACACACTGCTAAAGACCAGAGACGTGGCTGCGTCTGGCACAAGACTTAGCTGATCTGACTGCTGGACTCCAGAACCTGCCAACATTAGTATTACAGTGTGTCTCTAGGCTAGGGATTTGGTGTATAGAAGTTATAAATGATCTCAGCATGGATTTCTTTAACCATTCCTTACAAAAAGCTATTGAGGAGGCCATAGCTCTTTGGTGAGGGAGGTGTCCTTGCCAGTCAAAAGGTCTTGGAAATAAAGTTGGGGTATTACCTAGTGTTCACAGATAGCAGCTCAGCTGGTGGTCATCACAAAAGGGAAGTTAGAACGTTTTTGATGGTTGTAATAAGTGGCTGAGGTGGGGAGGCTGCCAGCTCTGCAAAATTTGTAATTTAAAGTTAGACTGGACAAATTGAGATTTTTGTTATTGGTGCAAAGTACAGTATTACAGATGTTGGTATGAATATGTTAATAAATGTTGTGGAATAATTTTTTGGGGTTGAACAAAAGGGTATTTGGTATTAAGGCTCTGTGTTTGGGGGCCTGGTGTTTCCCATTAAATTCCAAGCATCACCTCTACCCCATACAAGTAAATATCCATCATTATGTCTGAAAGAATATCAGTCACTGGCAAACTAGAGGTGATGTGCATATGTTTAGAGATGTGAAATAGTGGTTTTGATACTACTTTGAGGTTAGTAAATAGACCCAATGAAAACACCATATAGAACTAACTCAGGAAACTTAAATACAGGTCTATGAATCTTACCAGACTAACAGGAGTTACAGTGAGAAACTAACCTTAAGTGTCTAGCAAACCCTTAGTAAGTCTACCTTAGTCTTTGCAGCTATATTATTAAATTCGGAGATGTAATACATATAGAAGTGTCACTAACAAATAGTATCCATTTTTTTACACCTTTTCTCTAATTTCCCATGTTTCAGTGCATGGCAGGTATGAAAGCGGGTGTCACTTTTTTTTTATACATTTAAATATATTTTTAGAAAGCATTACAAGCTGTGTCTATATTTTCCAAATAGCAAATTAGTGTTAGTTATATTAATTAGGAACTACTATTCCTCTGCTAAATGTCGTACTTTATCGCTTTCTTTTTCTCACAAATACAATTTCTCTCACCTACCCTGAGCTTACCAACCTCCGTCTTTGGAAACTACCAGCGCTCATCAAAGGAATGAAATACATGTATGAGATCCATCTCACTATCATGCAGATCAGCTCAAGAAAGATATACCTTGTTAAGTGACAGATCTAGCTTCGTTTATTGGCTGCATGTTACATTGAGAAACTGTATAGCATAAAATAGAATTATATATGCTATAATATAATTCTGCATAGTAAAGTCATTCATATTGTCTGTGTGAAGCTATTTATTTCAAATTAATTATCATATAATATTAAAAATGAAATTGACCGACACAATGACCCTTGTGTGTTGGAAGATTTTCAATCTGTAGGGGGCCCGGCCTTCTCTAAGCTTCTATCAGCCTGCCAACCATAAATCATACATGCCTCTGTTTACCACCGTGAGTGATTTCCCAAATCAGGATCAATGCTGCTCATTTCTGGAACCTGAAAACAAGTGTACAAGAAAGAAAATGTCAAGAAAAACAGCATTAAAAAGGTCAGGTTTTTATTCACCTTGGTTCCTTGAAGGATTCTTTGTTGTAGGCTGATGTAAATTATTTGCAAGGCTGAAAATGATCACATTATGCCATCTGGGCAACCCAAATTATCCTGTTTTATTCATTTTCTTTATTCGTAAGAAATTACTAGACTTATTAAAGACGGCCATTAAATCCGAAAACGCCACTGTACTTTAAAAATATATATATATTAGATTCAAATACAGATTTGCTATATTTCTAGAAGTACGAAAGGAAAACAATCTCTTAATTAAAATAATTATTGATCCCTCTTCCTTTTTATTGGATTGTGTATGTATATATGTACTGAATTGTATTTTTTTTTTTTTATTGAATAGTAACAATGTATCTCTTCTGTTCATTAGGGCACTTATTTCTGAATGTCAGTTGATAGTCAAATATTTTGTATCACTGTATTTTGTATCACTATGTTATACATTCACTCTTTGAATAAAAGAAATGTAAAGAAAAAAAAGAAAGGAAAAAAATATTCAATCGGCATATATAATGTTTCGTAGCGTCATTTTGGCAAATTTGTTGTTGTGCTGTACATACAGAATCTTTAGGTCTTATTTTCTGCTAAGAATGAACATTGCACATTATGGTAAACATCGGCCTTTATTGAATAATAGTGACATATTTGTGCTATATGTGGATCATGAATGTCTATTTCAGTATAGCTGGTGGAAGGGAAAGGGAAAAAAAATATTGATTTTTTTTTACAGAAGTTTAAAATCAATATTGCTGTTTTGATAAATACCCATGTTTATAATTGGTATGTTTGAGGTGAACTGTGGTTTGAATAGAGATTAAACATGACAGCATCTCTGGCTATTTCATTTAAAAACGTCCTTTTTATTTTAGTCTATTAAAATCTTTTATAGGTTGATAGATTTATTAGGTGTGTATACTACAGAAGAGGGGTAGCTATTGGGGTAGTAAGCAGTATTATCTCAGTCAGTGTTGTCCAATGTTTTAATGTGTTGAAAAATGGTCAGAGCTGTGGCAACTGGCATTTAATGTGGCTAAGTGCAAGCTAATACATCTTGGGCGTAAAAACCCAAAGGCAGATTATAGCATATTTAATACAGTTCTAACCTCAAAATCTGAGGTAAGCGATTTAGGACTAATTATTTCAGAGGATTTAAAGGTAGGTAGGCAATGTAATAGAGCAGCAGGAAATGCTAGCAGAATGCTTGGTTGCATAGAGAGAGGAATTAGCAGTAGAAAGAGGAAAGTGCTCATGCCATTGTACAGAGCACTGGTGAGGCCTCACTTGGAGTATTCTACGCAGATGTGGAGACCATTTCTCCAGAAGGATACTGATACTTTGGAGAGAGTTCAGAGACAGGGTACTAAACTGGTGCATGGATTGCAGGATAAAACTTACTAGAAAGGTTAAAGGAACATTAAACCTTGTTTAACCCTTAAACAAAATATGTCTCAGGACTTTTAAGTAAACCCGACGTGTATCTTAATAGATACACGTTGGTTTACTATCTGCTGTGTTCCCCCCTGCTAATCCCATGCAAAAACAAGGGTCTGTCTCTCTGCGCTAGCAGAGACAGCCGGCCGCTGACCAGACAGCTGCCTGCTTCCTATGTCTTGGCTAGTACAGACACCAACCATAGGGGAAGCTTGCCTGGATCTGGTAATAACTAACAAGGAGGAGTTTATCTCTAACATCTCTAACATTTTTGGGAAAAACACAGAAGGGAAGTGGAATACCTTCAAACTAACACTACAAAAATAAACATATAAATTTATACCCTTTGGAAACAAATATAAAAGAAGCAAACTAAAACCAATGTAGATAACCAGTATTGTAAATCAGGAAATAAATAAAAAGAAAGTTGCCTTCACACATTATAAAGCTGAGGGATCAACATAAGCATTTGAAAAATACAAAGAAGCCAACAAAGCCTGCAAATAGGCAATCAAATTAGCTATATTGGAAAATGAAAACAATTTCTACAGAGAGGAAGATTAATCTCAAAATATTCTTTAAACATATCAATAGCAAAAATAGCTGATAATGTTGGATCTTTGTTATCCAAAATGGGTGAGATTGGCGTGATTGGTTAACACAAGAAAAAGTGTTAAAGCAATTAAATGGTGTTAAGATAGACAAAGCCCCAGGGCCGCATGGTATACACCCACGGGTTCTTATAGAGCTAAACAAGGCCCTGGCAAAACCGTTGCCCACAGATTGGTGTAAAGCCTATGTGGTGCCCATATTTACAAAGGGATCAAAATCCCAGCTGGGCAATTATAGACCTGTAAGCTTGACATCTGTAGTGGGGAAACTGTTTGAAGGTTTGCTAAGTGAATATATTCAAGATGTCATCTTGGACAGGAATTTGTTTAGCAGGAGCCAGGAACATGGCTTTGTGAGAGGCAGATCCTGTCAAACTAACTTAATTGCATTATATGAGGAAGTGAGTAAAAATATAGATATGAGTGCTGCAGTGGATGTGATATATTTAGACTTTCCTAACGATTTCTGTTCCACACAAAAGGTTACTGTACAAATCCACTGAAATAGGTGTAGGACCAAATGGTTGTGTGTGGATTGGCAATTGGATGAAAGATAGAAAGCAAAGAATGGTGATAAATGGGAAGTTCTCAAACTGGACAGATGTGATAAGTGCACAGGGATCTGTCCTGGGTCCTCTTCTTTTTAATTTGTTTATTAATGATCTCCCAGTCGGCATAGAAAGCCATGTCTCAGTGTTTGGCGATTAAAATTAAATAGGGTAATACAGTCTGAACTAGACATGTGTTCACTACAAGGGGATTTGGGTAAATTGGGTAACAAGTTATTGTACAGATAATAGACAAATGTAAAATTCTGCATTTTGGGTATAACAAAAAAAAAATGCAACATGTAGTTAAAATGGTGTTTCCTTGGGGAAATCTACTAATGAAAAAGATTGGGAGCAATTATAGACAATGGACTTAGCAGTAGTGCACAGTGCCAGCTGGCAGCTGCAAAGGCTAATAAGATATTGGCATGTATTAAAAGGGGTATTGAGTCACGGGAGGAAGATATTATTCTGCATTTTTACAGGTCCATGGTTAGACCCCACCTTGAATTTGCAGTTCAATTCTTGGCACCCTGTCTAAAAAAATAGATTATAGAACTTGAGAAAGTGCAGTGGAGGGCTAAAAAACTAATAAGGGGAATGGAAAGTTTTAGATATGAAAAAAGCTAGAAAGGTTAAATTTGTACATGCTAGAGAAATGGCGTCTTAGAGGGGATATGATAATGTTATATAAATATGTATAGGGCCCATATAGAGGGCTCTCTAAAGACCTGGATAAGAGGTTATCAGCAAAGATTTGAGGAAAGGACATTTCGTTTTTTGAACCTAAACTACTGTGACTATTAAGGATGTTCCTGTGTTTATATAACATATAAATGGTATCATGTGTATTTAATAACACTTTATGCCTGTATTATAACACATTGCAACATATATTAACAGTAGTAGTGATTTATTATTTTTATGTTTCATATATTTTATAGTGTTTTATTTTTGTTTTGTTTAAGGGATTCAATTATTATTAATACCCTTTTTATATTTGACAACATTTATCTTGGATATCATTTAGCACTGTCTCTTTCCTATAATACATAGCCTGGGTTGTCTACTCTTGAACAATATAGTACCTAATAGTGGTGCCATCTTCCTATGTATAACATGACCTCAGAATAATTGGAAGATAGTGCACCTTGTACTGATTCTGAATTTGATGTTTTGCGTAGGTTTCATTCCTGAAAAGAAAATGGTATAAAAAAAAAAGGCTCAATCGCTGATATACATAACAAACGGTTGTACTTTTTTTTTTTTTATACTTGCTGACTCTGTCATGTGCAGGACTTTTTAGACATAACTAACTCAAGTATGTCCTGGGTCCACAAACATTGCATTGTTAATATGTATTAAATATAATTAAAGAAATACATCTAAAATAATATAGCAAATAAATATAATCAACCAGGATCATAGCTACATTCTGTATTGAGGTTTATGACAGATATCTCTTAAGGGAAAATTTGATGGAATCCATGAAGTGATTCCATAATTGCGGTGCTTTGTATGAAAACGAGGTTTGAGTTACTTTATTTGTGTATTGTGTTATAGTTAGTGCTATACTTTGGTACTGGATCATAGATGTAGAATGTCACAAAGTGAATTATGACAGCCTGTGTAACTGGGGCTCTTGGAGGGCCCTGAGGGATAAACACCTCCGTGTGGACTATTGATCCTCATAGGGTCAATGACAACCCCTCCCCGAAGGAGCTATGTGTCACGGAAGTCTGCATGCCCTAGGCTCTCCGGCCCTGGAAGGGGTTGTAGCACCCCAAAGGACAAATCACTATATTGCTTGTTACCTGTCCACTGGATTTTTTTATTGACTTGTTCTATGGGGCCCCATGTTGTTCCCTTTTCCCAAAGCTGAAAGAGCCTGCCTTTGCCCTATACACACTTTGGAAGGGACCTGAGGCCCTCATTCAGTGAAGCAAGACTTTCAACACAAGGTGCCAAGACAAAGCTATTCCAAGTAGTGTGTAATGTTATTATATGTTAGTGCTGAAATGTCCTGTCCTGTGAGCCATCTATTGTCTCTTGTGTGTCTCTTATGTCATACTGTATTTAATTACCTGTTTTAATAGGTTTTCTATTGTTTGAGGCTTACCATGTAATAATTAGTTCCCCTGTGCCTCCCCCCAGTTGATCTAACACAGTATCTAAGTCTGAATATTCTTGCTGTACCCAATTGCTAGTAGTCCTGTCTTCTATTTTTTGGAACAAAAAGCAAGGTTCCAGGGAAGACTTGCTGGGGGAACGCTGAGCTTTAATCGGGGGGATAAGCAGGATTTCCTACAAATAGCAGAGGTGCTAATGCGCCTGGGGTAGCTGTCCCATTACACAGAACAAGGTTGATAGATGCAGAGATATTACCTGATGTCAGTTTAACTTAGATTTCTTGTATCTTTTAATGATAGCTTAAACTTTGTTTTTTTAAATAAAGTTGCGTGTGCACAAGCAGTCATCATCTGGAACATTGCCCCCCAAAACAGGACTGTTCTAGCAAATCCAGTGCTGCTACCAAGAATGCTTTATGCCAATATATATTAGAAGAAGAGATTCTTAATTAAAACACCCCACAAGTCCATATAAGGGCAAAACAAGCCACCACAATCTGGATATCATGGACATTACATATTGGGAATAAGATTGCTTTGGATGTATTTTTTAAACAAACTGCTAGCAAAAAAATTAAGTTATATTTAATTGAAAGATTGTTGTTATCTACTCTGTATTCCAAAAGATAACTCCAACTAATAACTGATATAAATAGCAGATGGGAAAAAACACTTTCTTGCATTGGTCAACAGTTTGTAGAAATCACATCTAAGTCATATTGAATATGTCAAAGAGAAGAAGTTATATATCACCTAAAGATCTAAACGTTGGCCTGCTGCCCTGCAGAATGTATAATTCATATGTGTTCAGAGGGAGATCAATTATCTAGTCAGTGTAGTTTCCAAGGAATCCCCTACTTGATTGTTTAGTTGGTTGCCCCTAGACAAAGAAACATTCTAAGTTTTGCAGGGGAGCATGTAAAAGGTCTATGTGTCCCGCAATAGAATTGTCTGACATTTAATTTTAAAATGGATTAAAGAGGGAGTTTGGGGTTGTTCTTTAACTTAACCACTGTGTAAATGCAGCAGCCTAATAACAATTTTATTTACTTTTGCTACCTCACAGCACAATTTTATTTTTTAACATCCCCACATTTTAATACAGTTTTACAAAAACTCTGCATGTATAATCTGTTGTTCCCTTCATAGTAGTTACTGAATACTCAGTAGCATTCCCTCAACAAAAATACTTATTGGGAACACAGTTTTTATTTGCTTTAGCTATACTTATTATATTCCCTAGAATGTTTGCATGCCTTATAATTACAGGTATCTCTTTAAATGCAGTTTCTCTGGGTAGCTAGACTGTACCATTGTGCCCTTTTGCGTATGAAAAAAGATTTATTTACATAACAGGATTTCATGTTTTTGCTTTGGCATGTCAGTTGATGCTAATTATTTTTTTGTGTGTGTCAACTAGCATTATCCCTTTTCAGCTCCCAGACTGTTCGGCAATATGTATTTGTTTCATTAAAACTCAGGCAAACAAGTGCAGTGAATTTGACAGTGCTTAAGGGCAAGTGCCACTCACTAAATCCTCCATTTCAATGTTATTACAACATTAATTAAATCATATAAGGATGGTACCTATAGAAGCTTGAATGATACCCATTTCTAACTGGTAAAATCCCCCCTGTCAATCTCTTAATTAAACAGAAGATATGTCCTGTCTGATTGATAAGGTTTCTGATCATTCAGAAGTGATTAGGACTTATTTTTGAAGTCAAACATGAACTTCAAGGCTGCCATGTTGGGAAGATGCTCCTCTTTGACCTGGCAGTGCTGATTGATGTGTCGTGTCTATGACACACTTTCTGTCAGGGAGGAGATGATTATCTTCTTACCAATGATTGGTTGTGTGGTGCTGGACTGATGTGTGTACAGGGTCTAGGACAGTTCAGCGCAGCAGTTAGAACGCTGAACTGTCAGCAATGAAGTATAACGCGGCCGTTTCACTGCGGCTGCAGCTATGTAAGAGCTGACAGTTCAGCGCTGAACTGTCAGCTCTTACAAATCTAAAAGTAAAACTAAAATACCCCCCCCTAATAAATGATTCCCCCCCCAATAGTAACACTAAACCCCAATACTAACACTAAAATTAACCCCAATACTAAAATTAACCCCCTAAAACCTTATACTAATCCTAATACTAACCCTAATACTAACCCCCGACCCCTAATACTAAAATTACCCCCCTAAACCCTAATACTAACCCCGACCCCTAATAGTAAAATTAACCCCTAACACTAAACACTAAACCTAATTCTAACCCCCTAAACCCTAATTCTAAACAAACTAAAATAGGTAAAATACTTACCTTTGGCGATGAAATGTCCCGCGATGAAATCTCCAGCGACGATCTGTGTTGTGCTGTAGAGTCGGCGGTGAAGCGGCTGCGCGGAAGCAGCCGCGATGAAGAGTCCCATCCCCGTGCGTACACACCAATGACAGAGACCCAAACACTTATTCATTAAACACATAGACAATGTATCAGTGTTAATTTTGACGGCACATTTTGATTTAATTTTAGTCATAGTGTTTTGACTAAAATGCCATTTCACTTTAGTCATATATTAGTCATCTGAATTGTTTCAGTTTTAGTCTAGTTTTAATCGACTAAATCTCCAGTTGGTTTTAGTCGACTAAATGTCCAGCAGTGAGGGAGGGAACAGGTCTGAGACGGCTGTTACACAGTGTTAAGTTAACTTGCTATGGTGATGGGAGAGGAAACACTTTTGTGACGGTACCAGGCTGAGTTGATGGCGTATCCTTTTCCTCTGCAGTTTGCAGGGCATTGTTCCAGGGGGCAGACAGGCACAGACAGGCTGTGTCTCAGCCAATCCAGCTGCAGATACAGCCAGGGGACTTGGCTTTGGCACAGATCCAAGGGAACCAGAACCAGAAGTCAAAATAGATAAATGCAATAGTCTCTACCTAACATTTTCATCATGTTTTTGTCAGCTGATGAACATTGCAATGTATTTCAGTCATAGATTTAGTCCAATTGACTTGTTTAGTTGACAAAAATAACACTGCTATGTATACACTGTTTTATTTAATTTGTCTCATTTAATTGTCTAAGACAGCACAGTGTCAAAGCCCACTCATTCTAATGTATGTAATTTATGTAAACATACAGGTCATATATTAATTAACTTGATGTCAAGTCTTGCAAACAAAATGAATGTAAGATTGCAATCAACACTTACAACATGTCATTATTGTAGCTTATGAGCCAATAGTGACTCATAATATAATTGCTATATTTCATTTCTTTTACTTTACCTCATTATGTTAATGTTTTTGCATGGAACTTGCAGCTTGCAGTAAGGATTATTCATAATACCAGTTAAAAAGGAACATGTTCTAATTTCTGAAGCTTTATAGGATTGATGTCCAACTGACTGCCTACGGACCGGATGTGGCCCTCAAGGGATCCTGTGTGACTCCCATCCTAGCTGATATATCCCATATGCTTTATGTATGGCATTACATTATGAAATTAATACTGCCCAGCCCCTCATCCATCATGTATGCTGCCCTCCACATTAAAAAGCAGGACAACACTTCTGTATATTGCAGTTATCCCAATAGAAATGTAAATAGTTTGACAAACAGTCAGAAGTGTACATTATTTCCACTGAAATTCCATTGAAAAAGAAGCAGTCCAAGCTATGGCTATATATATATACAGACACAGTCCTAGCTATGGCTATATATATATACAGACACAGTCCTAGCTATGGCTATATATATATACAGACACAGTCCTAGCTATGGCTATATATATATACAGACACAGTCCTAGCTATGGCTATATATATATACAGACACAGTCCTAGCTATGGCTATATATATATATACAGACACAGTCCTAGCTATGGCTATATATATATACAGACACAGTCCTAGCTATGGCTATATATATATACAGACACAGTCCTAGCTATGGCTATATATATATATACAGACACAGTCCTAGCTATGGCTATATATATATATATATACAGACACATTCCTAGCTATGGCTATATATATATACAGACACAGTCCTAGCTATGGCTATATATATATATACAGACACAGTCCTAGCTATGGCTATATATATATATATACAGACACAGTCCTAGCTATGGCTATATATATATATATATATATACATACAGATACAGTCCTAGCAATGACTATATATATATATATATATATATATATATATATATATATATATATATATATATATATTACAGATAGATAAAAGGCACATGAAATGAGTGAGTGTGCCACAACATATACAATATTTGTATTTGTTTTTTCAAATCCCACTTGTCGTTCATTCTGCTGACAGTGAATAAACACATGGGTCTGTCATTTATGAGAAATAAAACAATCTCTGCAATACAAAAGTTGGGCATAAAAAAAAACAGGGATATATTTAATTTTGGGGTAATTGAATCCAGTCCTTAGGGTTAAAATGCACTACTGTTATAATCTCTTTATGTGCTTCATTATCAATCACTTTTATTTTAAGTCCTGATTACTTTTTGATTAAGTTAGATTGTATTCTAATTCTACATATTCATTTAGTCCAAGCAATAATCCAATGTAGATAACTGGCCTCCCTCTATAACTCTGTGCTCTGTACAATATCACTGTAACTGTTTAGTTTGCTGGTAAATTCTAAAGTGTATTAAATACACAACAGCAATTTCTGTAGTCTTTTCAACCTTAAACAATGTTTTGTGTTTTTGTGTATGGTCTCTGAGGTACAGTTCTATCTTAATTAAGGGGGAACAAAATTATATGTTCATTTATCTCTTTTGGAAGCTTACTGCATTGTTAGCTTGCAGCAAATATTAAAACTAATTAAAGAAATTCTGCCTTCTCTCTCAGCTTTTAAAAGAGCTGACTGGGTAAGAAATGTGAGAAGGCTTTTATAAGAGAGGCACCCGACTGTGTTTCATTGCTTTTTCTCCCCATGTTGTCTTCACACTGGTATATATTAAAGGCTGAGGTAACAAATCTCTGCATAAGAAGAAAGGTGCATTAGACAGGAGAGATTCTTATGTAAATATTTTTGGATGTTCTCAATGAAAATTAAATTTGGAGAAGCGAAATGCAGAAAGGTGTATCAAGGTATTGCTAAAGCAAGGAAAGTGTCCTGAAATAATTTACACTGTTTTTCAGAGGAGAGAAACATCAAAGGGAAAATCACACCTTCTGCATAAGATGCATCTTCAAGAACATCCAAATTGTGTAGAGGAGCCAAGAACAATGGGGCAGATTTTTACCAAATAAATAACACACAGTGGAACTTTATTTAACTGTTTGTGGGCCTATATATGTGGTAAATAACCAAACTGTATGAATTATGTATACATACACATATAAACTCTGGTCCGTCTACTTTAGAAAACATATATTCAGAGGCAACACAACAACTGCATAGAAATAATGACACACAAAGTAACTAATTAGAACAATAACAATTAAAACTTATAACAAAGTCAAAGCCATCAGATCTCACCCACAGTTCACCTTGATAAAAATGTAACCTATGTCTCTTCACAAGCACAGACAGGAAAGAAGAGAGAGAAGTCAAAGATAGAGGGAGAGGTCATCTCTTCCTGACATTGTTGTGTCACCAGACTCTCTCCTCCTAGCAAAGCAGTCACTAGTGAGAAACATATTATTAAAGGGACACTAAACATTATTTTTCACTTGTGCCTTTAATATAGAAGCACAGGTGAAATTTTAGTTGTCCCTAGTATGAGGATGAACTGGCGTGTACTTTTGATAGTACACGCCAGATTATACTCTGACCAACAGCTGCACAAAAAAGAGGGTCCCTCTTTGCGCTAGCAGCGAGAGACCCTCACATTTGGCAGTCAGAGTGGGGCAAGCACGTGACAACCCGGAACTGCTGGGTCGCGCATGTGAAACACAGCACATAGTAAACTCACGTGTATCTATTAAGATACACATCGGGTTTACTTAAAAGTCCCGGGACATGTTTTGTTTAACCCTTGCTTCCTTCATGGAAGCAAGGGTTAAACAAGGGTTAACACCTTCCCAAAGCTAGGACGTACTATGCTGTCCTGCTTTTCAGTGCCTAAAAGACGCTAGGACGGCATAGTACGTCCAGCGTCAAACAGCTCATCGCGGCTCCCTGCGATGAGCTGTGCTCAGATCCCGCTGTAGGGACTTGCAGCGGGATCCTACCTGTCATATGAGGCCACTTTGAGTTAGGTCCAAACATTCAATCTGCATTTTTTCTGTATAAATTGTCATCAAATATGTAGAGAAAAAGTTGCCATTCACCCGACAGAGATGCCCACCAGACTAGTCCGTCAACCCGTCTCTTACATGATGAGTGCTGGAAGCCGGCAGGTTAAATATTATGTGAAGTGTCTACTCATGTAGCTCTGCTTTTCGAAGCTGAAAACGTGCCCCCAAAGTCCAGACGAATTTGGATCACATCAGTGTGAAGAGAACACCCAAATTGTTTGCTCTTTCGGTAGCTTCTGCAATTCAGAAATCACAGTCGGTTCCACAGTGACATCTGTCAGAGATAAGTGGAATTATGAAAGATTTGAAGCCACTAAAGATTGGCAAAACCCTTCATAAAAACAGTATCTCCCAAGTTTGTTTTACAAGACGATAATATGACATCTACTTAAACTACTATATATCAAATAATGCACACGGTAACAAAATATGAAACTTGATTAACACACACTAATATAGAAATAACACACAACAATAATAATACATTGATTGAGCCCAGTACACCAATAAACAACAACCTATTTCTAGTAAGTTCAAACAAAACAGTTACAGGTACTAGAACTTTATAGGTTGTAAAACAAAGACAATTGCTGAGTAAACAAACAGACCATACACATACAATCTATCAATGGCAACTTTACTGTGAATTCTATCCACACAAGTGTATCAGAATAACCAGCACTATTGCAGAAGCAGGATGTACTAAAACCCAATATTACACTAATATATCTAACTTTACATAAAGATCATAAATACCAGTGTAAAATGGCATAACATTGACTACTAATATATTTATTTTAGTATTTTAGCATATGATAAGTAAAACCACATATGATAAATCAAATATTCTAACATATATTGGAAATAGACTGTTCTTTCCAGACTATTTCCTGCAGTTTGAAGATAGGAATCGACAGCAGACTAAGTCTAATGGCTTAGAATTGAAGCCAATATAGAATTTGATTTACCATACATGTATTCAGGTATAACAAGTTAAAATATAAAATTCAAAGTAGACTATAATTACTAAGATGTATAAGATTCTAGAGCTGTTCCCTCTGGAATAATATTGGATAATGTCAGTATGGCCTTTTTGGATCAAGTTTCTTCCCCAGCTTAGATTTTCAAGACTTGATACTTCTGCGCTCAACTAACCTAATTTGTATCCCAATATTCCATCTCAAAACCACACCCATTGAAGGTGTGTCAGAGCTATTTGCTTTTATCTGGTTGGTTCTCTGAAAACACTCCTATTAATATTTGATGAGAGGATAATAATATTATCCAAAAGGTGGCGCTCTTAGCTCACAATTCTGACCATGATTAAATCTCAAGTTTTCTAGTTAACTGAATCCCACCTAGTAAAGTGTTATATATGCCCTGTAAGATTTCAAGATTAGGAAAAATTCCCTAAATGTAAGAAAAACCCACAAATAATTTTCCCTATTCTTGTTCATTGGCATTTGAATATATATATATTTGAATAACTTTGGATTAGAAATTAAACTAATATAAACACTCCTAACTTACTGGATGAAATATCAGGTTACTATCCAATCACTTCTAATATGTCACTATCTATCTACATGTACAAAATATATTGTTCTATGGTATAGATTTGGTTACAGCATTCATGAATAAGGCATAGTAACTGTAATGAATTAAATAGATATAAACCAAAGTGTGTATATTATCAAACAAAATACAGAATATCTAGCTATGCATTCATACAGCCATACATGTAGCAATACATTTGCACTGACAGATGTATATAAATATGTACATGTATATATATTTATACATTAGTTATCATATGTTAACAGGAAAAATCTTAATTCATTCAGCTTTTCACATGTAGTTTAAACTTTCTAAGATTTTGCTAATTAGATATCTCAGGGTCTTTTTTGAACACATGGTATGTACACTTCTCACACAGAGCTCTCTCAGGATGGCCAGGTATCTATTTGAGTTTCCCATCATAAAATAGACCTCTGCTTACCATGATAGGTCATTTAAATTGACCCTTTGTCTTTTTAAAGACCTATCCAAACATCCTATAAAGAAGGACAGTGATACCAAGTAACTAAGCAGAAGACTGAGAAAGAGTCATTTAGAGGTTCTTCATAATATCAGAATATGAGTCCATTTTGTCCCCCATTTTGTGAAATTTATAAAAATATCATGACAAATCCCCCTTTTCAATTTTCACAAATGACAAGACATCATGTGTGAGGATTGGTATTGGTCCTAGACACGCGTACATTTGGATACAGTTGTTTTCTATGGTATTTTCAAAACATTTTCTGCAGGACTAATAGATTAATCTCGTATCAAATCTTCATCCAAAGTACATTTCTTCCACACAATCCATACAAAGAAGAATCCAGTGATGATGAATCTCAGAAATGTTCCTCAATTGTCTTTGATTTGAGTATTCTGGATATGTAAAATGTTCTGGCTGGCTGCACACATGTGCTTAGGAAGTGAACGAAAGTTTGCTTCCTAAGCACTGATGGTGTTGCTAAAGTGCATCCCTAGCAGGACACTTAGTAACACCAAATGGCTCTCCTGAGCGACCACATCGACTCAGCAGAAGGGAGCGCTGCCCTTCTACTGGCAAGAGCATTGAAAGTTTCACTTCCATTGCTCTAGGGGGCGCTAGTAGATGCTGGCACAACAGATCAGTGTGATCTGTGTGCCGGCATGTATGATAAGTGCTCTGATGAGCACTTTGCATACAGTCAAAGACCTCATTGCTGTATCCTATTAGAAAGACAGATTAAAGCATTTGGTTTGTTCAGTCTTTGTCCTCTCCTGATCTGGATTGGTCGGAGGAATTTATTAGCCCCTACAGGAATAGTAACATGCTTAAATACTTGTACACTTACTGCATACAGCATCTGTTGTGCTGATTTCAAGGCAGCATCCTCATCCTGAAATTCACATGGGTCCCCCTTTAGTCTACTCCAAAGACAAAATGTAACCAGGTCTATCTGAACAGCAAAGCGATGTAACAAATCCTTACCAATATACATATGGTATTGGGGATTGTCAAGCACAAGAAACACATGTTTAACTTTTTTATTGTAGAAAAGAAAATAAGCCGGCTCCACTGGTGGCTGTAGGTAATTCTCCTGTATATAATATACCGGCTTGTGTGTGCTTCGTCTGGGCTGTAGAAGCAGCCCTATCCAAACAGATAAAAGGCGACCAAGAAGACACATGCACTCCAGGTTCCGGTGAACGCATCTGACTTCAAAATGTATTCATAGGATCCATAAAAAAACACCGAAACAAACACTAGTGTGAGACACAAAAGGGGGAAAACGATATGCGTTACGCGTTTCACGTGAACACACGCTTATTCATAGGCTTTTTTTTTATTACTTATGAATATAGATAATAAACATTTAACAATGATGTTATAGCCTTCGGCATCCTCATCCAGATTCTGTATCCAATGATTTTGGGGAGAAAGATATCTGATCCATTTAGGGTTAGCAATTTGTTTAAACATGCATTCACTGATATAACTGATATAACTACATTCCTGCTTTAGGTCCAGTTTGGCATATTTGGTCTTTCCTAGATCATTTATCTGTATGGGAAAAAACTAATTTTCATTAACCTTTTCAATCTCTGTAAGGAATTGGGAATGGTCACCCCCTTTGGTGGCCTCTGATCCTTCCTGTAGAGAGATATGGTTAATACATCAGCTTCCAGAAAAATACTTTACATTTTCTCTGCGGAAACCTTGATAGTATGATACTCCTCATAGTCTCCTCGTGGGTTATGATCATCTATCTGCAAAATAGTTACATCAGGTAACTGTCTGTTCCTAAAATGGATCTCAATCGAATCCGGCCTTTCTCCAATCATATGGCATCCAGTTGTGTCTGTAATGCTGTAAATTAGAACTCTGTTATTGTATTGACACCTTCAACTCGGATCAAATTATTTTGTTAATGCAATCAATAATAGTTTTTAGTCTCCTGAGTAAATCTATTCCAATGATGAAACGATCATGTGGAATTTCTACTATGATAACAGGGTGTCTAATTACCTTATTACCAAGCCTGAGTTGCAGCCAAGCAGTACATAGAACCTGTAAACTCTCTGAACTTTGGCTTTTTCTGCTGCTAATTCTACTATTTGTAGATAATGGTGGTGTGATAATATAGTGGCATGTGTTTCCAGTATCATTTAACCCCATGAATCACTGGGGCAATGATTCCGTGAATTCAATTGACACATAATATCTACCCTAAGATTCATATAGTCCACACATGAAATTTAGAGTGCTCCAGCATTTGTGGATTCTTCCATTGGTTGGCTTTAACAGAAATGTTACCTTGTGCAAGAGACTGCATTTGCTTACCCACTGGTCTTTCAGTTCCTTTTGAACTGCATTACAGCAGGTTTTTGGCTTTTCATCTGTCAGCACTTTCATGGAAGTTCTCTGTGGATTTGTGACTGGTAAAGACATGTTGTAGTGTACTTCGGATGGCTTAGACTTAAATTGTGAGACACAAGAATCATTAATGCACACAGCACCTTCATCTGAAGACGAAGGTTGGATATTAACATTGGATACATCTTTTTCCTGATTTCCCATATCAACTGGAGAAGAAACAGAGTTAGAATAAGGCTGCATTACCACCTTAACTTGTTTCCTTTTACAGGCTATGGTTGTACGAATACCTGTGTTTTGGATTATTGAAGTGTAGCTCCCCCAAAAAAAGAATTATTGGGCTTGGCAGCAGCAACACCTGGGTTAATGGTAGCCATTCGCTCCATTAGTTGAGCCATCTGACTGATAAGCTGACTTAGCGGATCATACAAATTACTTCTCCCATTATGTCTAAGCCCATTATCCCTAGAGGGGGGTGGCTGAGGCTAATAGGAATTTGATGCAGGGTGACTATCCTTTTCCTGGTATGGGGGCTGAGACCTGTGATAGCCAGGTCCGTAACTCCCATATCTCCATGGATTCCTAGGTATTGAAGGGTTTTCTTTCCTGTTTATTTGGGGTTCACTGGCCTCAGTACCTGATTGGACAGGCGTGGGATTAACCCTTTCCTTTCTGACAGGTTTAGGACCTTTTACCACTGCTGAGTAAGTCTTTCTCTGAGGCTCCAATTCTAAGTGTTCATATTTAACACTAGCTTCAGCTATGGTACAAGTATTTGTTTTGGAAGCTTTTCTTCCCCCATAGTCATCAGTTTGTTGCACAGAATACAAAGTAATACTTTCTCTTACCAACCATTCCAAAGGCTTACCTACATGGAACTCTCGAGCCAATATTACCTTAATCTGGGGATGTAAAGCTTCATAAAATAGGGTTTTAAACTCTGGGTGATCAAAATCTGGATTTCTTCCAGTGAGCGTATAGGCATTTTTTAATAAGGCCAGAAATTTAATGGGACTCTGATTTGGGTGACACCTTCAATTATACATAGCTGCCTTGGCTGCAGTAGTAGTCCTAAACTGCCCAAACTCTTGTTGGCAATTCTGTTAGTATCGCTCCAGGCATGGATTTTCATATCCTGCAGTGAGTCAAAGAAATGGCTATATCTGCTCCCAAATACCCAGAGGAGAAAAGTGATTTTATGCAAGTTCTTTACAAGTTGTTTGGCAAGTTCAAAATTCAGATAAAACATTGTAAATGCCAGATACTGCTTTATATTGAACTGACTTTTTCAGTGTAGAGTATTTTTTTTATGAATTGGGGTTTCCAGTATCATTTAACCCCATGAATCACTGGGGCAATGATTCCGTGAATTCAATTGACACATAATATCTACCCTAAGATTCATATAGTCCACACATGAAATTTAGAGTGCTCCAGCATTTGTGGATTCTTCCATTGGTTGGCTTTAACAGAAATGTTACCTTGTGCAAGAGACTGCATTTGCTTACCCACTGGTCTTTCAGTTCCTTTTGAACTGCATTACAGCAGGTTTTTGGCTTTTCATCTGTCAGCACTTTCATGGAAGTTCTCTGTGGATTTGTGACTGGTAAAGACATGTTGTAGTGTACTTCGGATGGCTTAGACTTAAATTGTGAGACACAAGAATCATTAATGCACACAGCACCTTCATCTGAAGACGAAGGTTGGATATTAACATTGGATACATCTTTTTCCTGATTTCCCATATCAACTGGAGAAGAAACAGAGTTAGAATAAGGCTGCATTACCACCTTAACTTGTTTCCTTTTACAGGCTATGGTTGTACGAATACCTGTGTTTTGGATTATTGAAGTGTAGCTCCCCCAAAAAAAGAATTATTGGGCTTGGCAGCAGCAACACCTGGGTTAATGGTAGCCATTCGCTCCATTAGTTGAGCCATCTGACTGATAAGCTGACTTAGCGGATCATACAAATTACTTCTCCCATTATGTCTAAGCCCATTATCCCTAGAGGGGGGTGGCTGAGGCTAATAGGAATTTGATGCAGGGTGACTATCCTTTTCCTGGTATGGGGGCTGAGACCTGTGATAGCCAGGTCCGTAACTCCCATATCTCCATGGATTCCTAGGTATTGAAGGGTTTTCTTTCCTGTTTATTTGGGGTTCACTGGCCTCAGTACCTGATTGGACAGGCGTGGGATTAACCCTTTCCTTTCTGACAGGTTTAGGACCTTTTACCACTGCTGAGTAAGTCTTTCTCTGAGGCTCCAATTCTAAGTGTTCATATTTAACACTAGCTTCAGCTATGGTACAAGTATTTGTTTTGGAAGCTTTTCTTCCCCCATAGTCATCAGTTTGTTGCACAGAATACAAAGTAATACTTTCTCTTACCAACCATTCCAAAGGCTTACCTACATGGAACTCTCGAGCCAATATTACCTTAATCTGGGGATGTAAAGCTTCATAAAATAGGGTTTTAAACTCTGGGTGATCAAAATCTGGATTTCTTCCAGTGAGCGTATAGGCATTTTTTAATAAGGCCAGAAATTTAATGGGACTCTGATTTGGGTGACACCTTCAATTATACATAGCTGCCTTGGCTGCAGTAGTAGTCCTAAACTGCCCAAACTCTTGTTGGCAATTCTGTTAGTATCGCTCCAGGCATGGATTTTCATATCCTGCAGTGAGTCAAAGAAATGGCTATATCTGCTCCCAAATACCCAGAGGAGAAAAGTGATTTTATGCAAGTTCTTTACAAGTTGTTTGGCAAGTTCAAAATTCAGATAAAACATTGTAAATGCCAGATACTGCTTTATATTGAACTGACTTTTTCAGTGTAGAGTATTTTTTTTATGAATTGGGCTACTTCACTTTCCTCATTCCATAAATTATCTAAGTTTGTCTCTATCTTGTGTTATGTCTATCCATGCATTTACTTCTAGATTGATGTCTAGTCTTTTACGTATATATTGCATGATATATATTTTTGAACATTCTTTATTAACAAATTTCCTAAATTAATTATCATTATTTACCCCCTGAATCATCTGAGATTTGTGATCTGAACCACTTTCAGCAACAGATATTTTAGAATGTATTATACTTAGCTCAATAAAATATAAAATTCAATATATCTATAATGTGAGAGCAATGTTTTATCTCAGATACAGGGTTTCATGTATATGATATTAATCGATGGTAATCTCAGCAGTGCCTCCATTTAAATGTCAGAGATAAGTGGAATTATGAAAGATTAGATGCCACTAAAGATGGCCAATAACCATTCATAAAAACAGTATCTCCCATGTTTGTTTTACAAAGCTTAATATGACATCTACTTAAACTACTATGTATGAAATAATGCGCATAGTAACAAAATATGAAAATGTATTAACACACACTAATATAGAAATAACACACAACAATAATAATACATTGACTGAGCGCAATATATCAATAAACAACAACCTATTTCTAGTCAGTACAAGGCCTGAGAACTCCTAGGTTGTAAAAAAAAGACAATCGCTGAGTAAACAAACAGACCATACACACACAATCTATCAATGGAAAGTTTACTGTGAGCGATGTAGTGAATTCTATCCACACAATCCTAGTGTATCAGCGTAACCAGCACTATTGCAGAACCAGAATGTACTAAAACCCAATAATACACTAATGTATCTACCTTTACTTAAAGACCATACATACCAGTGTAAAATGGCATAACATAGACTACTAATATATGTCTTTTATTATTTTAGCATATATAACATATATAATGAGTAAAACCACATATGATAAATCAAATATTCTAACATATATTCGAAATAGACTGTTCTTTCCAGACTGTTATTTCCTATGTCTCAACTGCAGTTTGAAGATAGGTATTAACAGCAGACTAAGTCTAATTGCTTATCACTCTTAGCCAGCTGGTATTTATATGGGGGGATGGAATTCTCTGAGTGACATTATGAAGTGACAGGGCACTAAAGAATAGTGGGAGTTGTAGTTCCACAACTGCTAACAGCTAGCAATTCCTGGCCATATTAGTATACAGTTTAGCTCCTAGAGCAACAGTGCTGAAGTCTCCTTCATGCATTTAATGCACCTGTTTCTATACATTGTGCAAGGCAGATGTCTAAGCAAATATATTAGATATTTTATCAGTATATTTAGAATTTTTTTAGCCTTATCTCTGTGCCAACAGCATGGACTTCTGCTTCTACATCTACAAGTGCATCAGTTGCGGTGGCCATGTTGAAGATGGCACCAGGAAACTTAACCCAGCAAATGTATAGATTAAATGGTTATAGCTGAACACTTTTCGTAATGTAAAGGGTAACATGTAAAAATCTATTCTCGCCCTCCATCTTAACCAGCCTCTCCCTCCATCTTATCACCCCTGCCAGCCTCTCCCTCCATCTCATCACCCCTCTCACCTCCCCTCCATCTTATTACCCCTCTCACCCTCTCTCCATCTTATCACCCCTATCACCTGTCTCTCCCCAATCTCCCCCTCTCCCTCCAGCTTATCACGCCTCTTCACCCTCTACCTCACCCCTCCTTCCAGCTTATCATCACCCTCTATTTCACCCCTCTCTCCAGAATATCACCCTCCATCTCACCCCAACCCTTATCATATCACACCTCTCACCCTCCATCTCACCTTCTTCCTCCATTTTACCCCCTCCATCCAGCTCATCACCATGCTCACCCTCCATCTCAACCCACTGGCGTCATCATATTAATTTATGTATATGTATTTATTGCTTATATTATATATACACCTATTGCTCATTGGCATCATATATGTACTTTATAACCAGACCCAAGCATGTGAGCTTCTTTACTTGTATCAAATCTGTCATGGGCCCTAGCCCCACATCTTTTGGTAATCTAGAAACGCCCCTGTCCCTGATAGAACTACGTGGAGCAAAGAAGTCCCAATAAGGTGCATTATATGTATTCTTAGATTAAAGAATTTATATATAAGCCATCTACACTTCATGCAGACTTTCAGTTAAATATAAGTACATTACAAGTTCTTTTAGTTCTAAAATTGGAGCAATCGTAGGGAACATAACAACATGTTCCTTCTGATGATTCTACTTTCAGAAGCTTTCCATACAACCAATCCTTATAAATTACCCTATAGTCAGCGCCTACGTTTGTCTACTAACGCTTTTAAAATCCTGTTGGTGCTTCTACTTCAGAAAACAGTTTTACTTTGCTGAATCAGGAGGGAACGAGCAGCAACATTCATCTTGTTACCGGCTTACATCAGGCTCTTTAATTAAAGGCTGAGAAATCCGCTTTATCCTTTTAGAGAATAAATTTTAATTGCAGGCCAAATTAGACTGTTTAATAAAAGCAACCACAGGGCCATTGATCACAGTTGATAGCAGAATGGTTGCAGTTGCACTTCTGTTAAGTAAAGCTAATGTTTGTTTATTCTGCTTCTTTTAAGGATGTTTAGCCGGTTTTATGGATTTTCTATAGACTTTGCAGTGGTCAGAGGAAAAAAAAGTGTATTAAAAGACGGTTTTCTCCTTACCATGGGATTTGCTATTCATTTTCCATTTGTTTATTCTGTGTAAGTAAAGTTTATATTGCCAAGTGAACACAGCACGCCCTATCCTATAATATATCAGCATGCATTCAGAGTGTTTGTTTTAAAAAATAATTTACACATTTGTTTTAATTAATAGGATAAATATGTGTTATGGTAGGCATTTTATTTTAATGTTTTTTTAAAAACAGACACTAAAAGGGATTAAACCCTATTTTTTATTTTCGTAATATATCTTGCGAGCAGGGCTCTCTACCTCATGTCTCAGTCTGCTCTTGTTTATCTAACTTAGTCTGTAGTTCCCTTATATGCTCTGTACCTAGTAAAACCGATAGTGAATAGTTAGGAAATATAATAGTGACGTAAGAGTGAATGTGAAAGTGTATGTGAACTCGTATGCAAATACTAATATCTGTATGAGCATGCGAATGTTAATATGAACAAATAGGAAGTATGACAGTGTAGAAGGAGCAGGGCTGCCATTAGAAATTACAGGGCCCCTTACTGAAAAAAATCCCCCCCCCTTCCCATATCTCCCTCTCACCCCCCTTCCCTCCAAAAATCATTTTATCAAGGTCTTTGTATAGCATGCCAGTGATTTAAACACACCCCTGGAGATGCCCCATCAACTGTATTGCACAACCAGGTTTTGCTGCTGCCCCATTACCCGCATTGCACATCTAGGATTTTCTGCTGCCCCATTACCCACATTGCGCATCCAAGACTTAATATGCCACAACCAGTGTTAGTTTGTACATTAGTATGCCACTGATAAGTTGCTCATTAATAGCTACTGATAAGTTGCTCATTAATAGCCACTAATAATTTGCTCATTAATATGCACTTTATTATTTGTCCATTAATATGCTACTGATAATTTGTCCTTTAATTTGCCACTGGTAATTTGCTCATTAATATGCCACTGATACTTTACTCATTAATATGCCACTGATAATTTGTCCATTTATTTGCCACTGATAATTTGTCCATTTATTTGCCACTGATAATTTGCCCATTAATATGCCACTGATAATTTGTCCATTAATTTGCCACTGATACTTTGCTCATTAATATGCCACAGCCAATTGCCCAATAAGTACTTACCTGGATGCAGCTCGTCCAGCCGTCTCCTCCGCAGTGTATCTCGCAGTGACTTGCCATCATTTCCAGCGGCTGTGACAGAAAGCCGGATCTGCTGGCTGCTGCCCGATCGTGACTGTCTATGTGCGAGACAGTAACATTGGCATCGGGGGCCCACTGGGCAGCTGCTTTGGGCCCCCAGGAAGGAATGGGCCTTGAGCAGCTGCCCCTTTTGCCCACACTTGTTTTTACAATTTCTTTTTTAAAGGGCCGGGGCCCACCAGTCCCATTACGGGAGTATCGCTGTCACCCCCTGAGTAGGAGGGAGAAGTCAGACAGTGAGACAGACACAAGATGCTGGTACTGTGGTATTAGAAGGATCACAGAAATCTAAATATTTATAGTTAAGTTTTTTGGTCCTGCACATTAAACCAAGATAAAAGGTAGGTGTTAGGTAAACCCTTTTACATGTTTTAGGGTTTAACCCCTTCATGACGCATGGTGCTTGTGTCCTAAACGACACAAGCACCAAAACGTCACAAATTGTTCCTGGCCACCGATCACAAGCTGATCGGTAGCCAGGAACACTCTGGCAGAGACCCGATCAGGGTCTTAATAGACCCTGTGGGTCCCTGCCAAAAGATCGCGAGACCTCCGGACGTCAAGTGTGACGTCACGGAGGCGTGCCCGAACCCGGAAGTTCGGGCACGGCGCGATTTAGAAAAATGTAGCCGGTGCTCGCTTTGAGCACCGGCTACATTTTCCCTGTCGGACTGAGGCCACTCAAAGTGGCCTCAGATGACAGGTGGGATCCCGCTGCAAGTGCCTGCAGCGGGATCCGAAAACAGCTCATCGCGGGGAGCCGCGATGAGCTGTTTAACATAGGACGTTCTATGCTGTCCTAACGACTTTAAGGCACTTAAAGTCAGGACGGCATAGAACGTCCTAACGTCACATTTGCTTTTAATTCTCCTAACACAATGTGTAATAGACCACTTTTCATATTTTTTTATTCCCTACATTCAATGTTTAGGTTGACAGAATCCCTTCAGCACTTTTTGCAGTTTTACATTTTCAAAACTGCTGCTATAGCACTCGAGATACAGTAGTTAGAAACGGACCTTCATATATTGCTAAAACAGTTCCCACAATCCTTTGCAATCTAAAATTACCACAAGTGACTGTCGGAAATCAATGAACTGCATAGTGCAATGTGAGAGATACACAGATGGCTACCATTGCTATTAAGGATCTATGTCTGCTAGGATGAACTAAAATAAGATGTTCTGTAAACAGTAGGAGGGCTTATTCCTGTACTAATATGCAGTAGGAACTTTTTTATTATTATTATTATAGCACCAGTATGGTAACATGTAAGATGATATCCAGGGACAACAAATATTCTCCATGTTTTATGTAGATTTAAAAATATACCGTATTCACCCAATAATAGGCCATACCTTTTTTCCTCTAATTTAACGTCTTAAATTAGGGGTGCGTCTTACACTCGGGGTTTTCCTTCAGAATGGTCAAGTGGGGAGAAAAAATATTCTCTGAGTCGTCAGCTCAGTCTGTTCAGGCTACCAGTGCGCAAACAGACTGAGCAGATTAAACCGAGAGCAGGGAGGTCCAGTGGTAGCGCGGTATGTCTTCTAATTATACCCCCAGTTCCCTAGTGTTAAATTAATATATTTTTTAAATGCTGTGCTTTAACACTCACTAGTTCGGAGTGATCCATTGCAATTGAATCGTGTGTTATTCCTTTGGGAATAATGATTAATTAAAAAAACCTTTAACTTTTGTTGGAGTTAGTGGCCGACATTGAATCTGGGCCAATGTATAGCTATTTTTTCGTCACTTTTATTTATTCTCTATATTCGCAGTGTACACTAAAACGCCACAATGTAACTTGAGATCGGGTATATGATCGTAGCAGGATATATACACGTGTATCCCTGTAAGATGGGTCCGTGTAGGTTTAGGGCTGCCTGAATCACAATATGCTTGTTTTTGAGCATGATAATGATGTGAGCCATAAACATGAGGTAGTGCCACTGCCAAGCCGACGAGGGAAGTGAAACACTTGACAAATGAAACTGTAAGTGAAATGTGGATTTTAAAACCAGTAATATCGGTCTGTGGTATTTCCATCGTTTGCAGACTTTGAAGTTGACAGGTAAAATAAATGACTTTCCAAGAGCAACTTTCCAAACAATATTATATGAGAACTTGCATGGCTCATTGTAATATTTACTTCCAATCAGGTTAGGCGATATTGCTTAGCAGAGCTGGATGCTGTAATTCAGTTACCCAAAATGGTCAACAGATTTAAAAAGCTTGCTGCGACCAAACAGCGGAATTTTTAAAGCTACACTGAGGTGAAAAAGTGAAACAAAACAAAAAAAAAAAACCCTGATCTTTATTATTAATCTTTTATTAGTAATTTAATCAACTCCCCAACCTGTGCACGGTTAATCTACCCAACTTGGCTCTGAGATTAATTGTAATGAATGTTATCGTTTGCTACTGGGGCCAATTTATTATTAATGCTTGCTGTGATATGAGGAATTGGGCTGTCTTTTTGTTGAAGTGTTTTTTATAATTATCTGTTTGTTTATTTAATGTGAAACATTGGGGCTGCTTAATAGGTTTTCAAAGTAAAGCGTAGTTTGTATATTTGAAGAAAATTAACAAGAGAAACTGGGGATGGGTAAAGAAAAATGAATTTACCTTTCAGAAGTTGGACGATCTGCTGAAGGTCAGAAATCCTGCATTTTGTACTAGATTTACTGTTCAATAATAGGTGTGTTTGTGAATTAGCATTTGTCCTAAACCTGACACTGGTATGTGTCTGTGTAGTCTCTTGTTTATGACATCACCTGTGACTTGATATGCAAATTAACTTGTTTTCAACGGGAAGTGTGTAATTTGCATATCAAGCCACAGGAATGTAACAGGAGACTCCATAGACATTTTTCTCCTAATTTAGGCTTTTGCTTGCAATTTTGCTAACACAATGTATAGATAATTTTCAATCATTTTTTAATCTCTACATTCACAGTAAAACAATGTTTAGTTGACACAGTCCCTGTAACAAATTAGGTATATTACCAATCTGTTAAAAATGGTTTATGAACTGCTACTATACGGCTTTCATTGAAATATTATTCTTGCACTCACTGGAGTAAATCTCTTATCGTCTATTTAAAGTCTCCTTGAAAGTGAAAAAAAAAACAAAAAAACAAAATAAGAATATATACAGTAAAGTACTATTGAAATTGTCTTCTTGCAAATACTTTTTCTGCCATAATGCATGTATGTTCTAAAAAAAAAAGCAAAATATATTTTATGTGCAAAACTATTATATCTCTTTTCTCCTTCTGCTATGTACTAAACATTTAACACTCAAATAGTAAATATGAGCAAATTGTGAATAGAAACGTGCATATTTTCGAATAAAAACAGGCAAGTTCGCCCAAAAAAAATTCTACCTTTTTTATTAGCCCTTCCTAAAAGCTGGTGTTATTTGCACACGCAAAAGAAACATTCTTTTTTAATAAATATTCGCAAAAGTCATTAGTGTGCGCAAATATGATAACAATATATTCGCTCAACAGGAAAAATACACACTATATAAAAATAAAACAGAAGAGGCGCAAAATAGGAAAACAAATGCACAATGTTACAGATATTTTGCAAATTAACTTGTTTTTTTTTTAACCTCCCCCCCCCCCCGCACTTGTTTAGTATATGACCCCCATAAATCTCTGGCACCCAAATGTTGAAAATGAAATTAGGTCACCCTGCTCAAAGGGTTAATCCATTGTCGAACAGTAGTTTATCTGCGACTTATGTGTATTCTACCATAGAGCGGGACTAGAGAGTGTTATGGAATATGTTGATTATCATTGCTGAATAGGTAGCTCCTTTGAATGTAACACAGTACAGAAATCCTGTTGAACCTTGTCATAGAATTTTTAGAAGTGATAACATTTATTACCTTTTTTTTCACTTTCATACAAGGCATTGGATTTATTTCTTTTTACAATAACTGTTGACACATTTAGCCCTATAACCATCTGGAGGCGGATTAATGAGTCCAATGAAAATGCGCAAGAATGAATTAACATTCTTATTTAATCTATTAATAACTAACGTGCTATGATTTCAATGACAGATAAGAACTTAATTACAAAGCACGCTAGTTAATAAAACACATCAAAACTATAGGTTATCAAGGATCCACAGCACTTTCAATGTTTTAAAAAAATAAAGTTACATTATACTGAAAATATTTATCTGGGTCTAACTTTAATTTGTAAAAGAACAATAGATCATATTAACGCTACAAATACTGTTTAGGTGAATGAGTTCCCTTCAGTGTTTAAGTCTTAACATCCATATTTTTCTATATACATACACACATATATACAGTCAAGATGCATGGATCAAGGTAATGGTACTGTCAAGGATTATGTTACATTAATACACAATATGGACAAAAGTATTGGGTCTCCTGACCATTACATCAACAGGGACTTTTATGACATTATAAATACACAGACATTAATAAATAGTTGTCACCCCTTTGCAGCAATAGCAGCTTCCACTCTTCTGGGAAGGATTTCTACAAGAGTTTGGAGTGTTTCTGCGAACATGTTTTCTCATGCATCTAGTAGAGCATTTGTGAGGTTAGGCACTAATGTTGAACGAGAAGACCTGTCTCGCAGTCTCCATTACAGTTCATCCCAAAGGTGATGGAGTTGAGGTCATGGCTATGTGTGGGCCAGTCAAGTTATTCCACACCAAACTCATCCAACCATGTCTTTATGGACCTTGCTTTGTGCAAGAGGCCACAGTTATACTTCAATAGAAAAGGACCTTCAACAAAGTGTTCCCACAAAGTTGGAAGCATAGCATTGTCCCACAAAAATAGCATTAGCCCTCCTCCACCAAAATGTACAGCTGGCAAATTGCAGTCAGGCATCTGCAATTCCCAGACTCACCAGTTAGACTGACAAACAGTGAAGCGTGATTCGTCACTCCACAGAACATGTTTCCATTGCTCCGTTGAGTCCAATGGCGGCATGCTTAACATCACTCAAATCGAGACTTGGCATTGTACTTGTTGATATGAGGCTTGCATGCAGCTGCTAGGCCATAGGAACCTATTCCATGATTTTAATGCCAGTGGAAGTTTGGAACTCTTCACCTATGGAATCAGCAGAGCATTTGTGACTTTCACACAGCATGCACCTCAGAACTCTGTGACTTTAAGTGGTCTTCCACTTCCAAGTTGCTGCTGTACCTAAATGCTTCCACTTTCCAATAATACCACTTATAATTAACCATGGAATATCTAGCAGGGAAGAAATGTAATCAACTGGCTTATTGCAAAGGCGGCAGCATCCTATCACAGTACCACGCTTGAATTCACCGAGCTCCTCAGAATGATCCGTTTTTTTGTTAAATGTTTTAAAATTCAGACTGCTTGGCAAGTTATCTGGTTTAATAGACCTATGGCGATGGGTCTGATTGAATACCCTGAAAATCAATAATTAAGTGGTGTGTCCCAATACGTTTGTCCATATAGTGTATTTATATAGTGACAACATTTATTTGATACAGAGCATATAGGGGAGATGAGGCAGAGCTTTATTAAGCTTACAATCTAGATGGAAAAAGGCGTTTAGCTCTAACATAACGGACCTGCTGGCATTGAGACATCTATGGAGATGTTTGTAAGTTAGACTTACCTATTGTTCCCATTCAGAATATGAGATGGGAGTAAATACAAAGTATAACCTTGCTAGCTTAAGATAGAAAGTTTATGGTTTTTAACATCATACTGTGTGTTTTCCTCTAATGACTGAACTTTATTGTGACAAATGAACCAAATCTAGAAGCATTATTACAGTCTAATACGGTGGAATTGCCAATTCCCACAACAATCAATAACTCCAATTAAGTTGACTAAAGCTAAAACAGGTTTATTAAATATTCAAAGTATTTTCCTTTTTGGAAAAATGTTGATCTTTCACTGACTCTGGAGAGTTACATTATTCTCAGAAGCCAAGGTGGAGAGTGAATGTTCTGTAATTAATGGTGCGATTCAAAATAATTTATAATGTTCTCAACCGAAAACCATTATAGGACAACTGTAGCGAAAAAATGTTTAATTGAAAGATTGCATCAAGTGTGGGCCTTTATTTAGAAATGCTTTAATGAAAGAATACAATTAAAGTACCTTATTGAGTCCAATTTGCTCAATATAGCTCTACCAGGAGGCAGACATTTTGTTTAGAATCTTTGGTCACATGGGTCAGATATTTCTTTATCTGAACCAAGGTGAGTGGAGATCTGACCAAAGATTCTAAACAACATGTCTGCCTCCTGGTGGAAGGCAGACTGGTAAAGAAAGCTCAAAAAGGTACTTTATTTGTATTCTTTCATTCAAGAATTTATTTATAAATCATCTACACTTGATACAATCTTTCAATTAAACATAAGTACATTTTTTGCTACAGTTCTCCTTTAAGAAGAGAACAACTGTATTTTCTGAATACTATATAGGGGCAGAGTTCCACAGCAATAAAATTATCAGTAATGGGCAGGGCTCCACAGGATTATCATTCACAGTAATGTGCAGTGTGAGTGTATTACAGAGCCACACAACAATAAAACTCACAGTACATATGTCACATATACACTCAAGCTAGCAGGTTGTTACTTTTTTCTAAGAAGAGGATAAAGAACATATTTCAATTGGTGTCCACTCCCTGCTGCTTTAACAGAGCCCTTTGCAGCAACACTGTGGTCTGTGCCTCCGACTCAGATTGTCTGTGCCTCCTCCGATGCGCTACAATCTTGCACCTGATTCGTCCGGGGACACGGAGCATCAGCAAGGCGGTAAGTAATGGGGAAGGGGGGGAGGAGGGAGGACGTAAACGAGCACTGTAACCACACTATTACTGGCATTTGAATTGCACAATATTACAGGTATCTGAATGGCACAATATTATTGGCATCTGAATGGCACAATATTATTGGCATCTGAATGGCACAATATTACAGGCATCTGAATGGCACAATATTAGAGGCATTTGAATGGCACAATAATATTGGCATCTAAATGGCACAATAATACAGGCATTTGAATGGCACAATATTACTGGTATCTGAATGGCACAATAAAACAGGCATCTGAATGGCACAATATTACTGGTATCTGAATGGCACAATATTACTGGCATCTGAATGGCACAATATTACTGGCATCTGAATGGCACAATATTACTGGTATCTGAATGGCACAATATTACTGGCATCTGAATGGCACAATATTACTGGTATCTGAGTTGCACAATATTACTGGCATCTGAATGGCACAATAATACAGGCATCTGAATGGCACAATATTACTGGCATTTGAATGGCACAATATTACTGGCATCTTGACGGACAAAATGGCTGGGGCATCTTACTGGCACAATATTACTGGCATCTTAATGGCACAATCTTACTGGCATCTGAATGGCACAATATTACTGGCATATTAGGCAAATTGTCTGGCTTATTAACAGCAAAATAATACTGGCATCTTATTATTGTGTGTGACATAATTTGTGGGGGGGCTCCTGTATGTGGCATATTTAATGGGCCATCTGACTGGCATTACTAAGGAATCTGTTTGGCATGGTATTGGGGGAAATCCAGGGGGGTGACACCATGAGTTACCACACCGGTTGACACCAACCCTAGTGACGCCTCTGCACAGGAGCCTAAAGAGTTCCTGGTTAGAATCAAATATATATGAAGTAGTCTGAGAGTTTCTTGATATGGCTTCCTCTGGATATACTATACAATGTGTCATTAATGTCCAACTGGCAGCTTGTGGTTCAGATGTGTCCCTCAAAGGTATCTGTGTAACCTCTGCCCTTCTTGAAATTACTAATATCCAACCCCCAACCTAATCATATGCATTGTTTGTGGACAGTGAACAACACTGCAATACATGGCGCATTCATGCATAATCAGGAAGCTATCAGGATTGTTTTGTTAACTGCCATATACCATGTTACATGAAAAAAATAAAGGATGTGTGTGAATAAACTGTGCAAATAACAATAATATACTTGCTAACCACTTGAACGCAGCCCCCTATTGTACTCTCCCAATTGCTAAAGAATACAGATAAAACAAGGTGGGGAGTATCAGGAAGATGCAATAACAAGTTGAACCTTAATAAAATTATCAATACAAAACACTAATAGTGTGATACAATATAAAACAATGTGATCTTCAGTGAAAGTTAAGTATTGTACTCACAAACGGATGTAAATAATGGAGCTTCAGAATAATGTCTGGCAGTAAAAACAGGCCTTAATCTGTGGGAACATAAAAACAGACATAGGAAGGACCAGAAGGATCATAGTTTGGACCTCTTCTGGAATCACACTTACAAAGTGCAGAAACAACAGTGGGCATAAACAAGTCCACAAACGATACTCAGCTGCATGGAATCTAACAGCAGGCACTGGAGGACAAACACAGGGTAAAAAACTTGACGTGTTTCGCTAGAACAGCAGTCACAGCAGTCACAGCCAGGGCCGGACTGGGTGAGAGGTAAAGGTCCGCCTCCCACCCTGTGAAGCAGAGCAGAGTCTGCTTCATGAGGGAACATTAGCTCTGTATGTTAAACACACAAGGAGCTCCGTAAGTGCTGCTCGCGCTCTCTGCACTTAGTTATGATGCAGGGCATCTTATTTCCGATGCTGTGCATTATCACTGATTGCGGGGAGCGCTAAGAGGGGGAAGGAGAACATAGGAGGAGGGGGTGAGAACAGAGATGAGAGGAGGAGGTGGAGAGAACGGAAGAGGGGGGAGGAGGGGGAAGAGAATAGAGGTGGAGGAGGGGGAAGAGAATAGAGGTGGGGGAGAAAACAGAGATGGGGTGGAAGGGAAGAGAACAGAGGAGGGGGGAGAAAACAGAGATGGAGAGAAGGGGGAGAGAACAAAGATGGGGTAGGAGGGGGAGAGAACAGAAATGGGGGAGAGAACAGAGGAGGAGTGGGAGAGAACAGAGATGGGGTAGAAGGGGGAGAGAACAGAGGAGGAGGGGGTGAGAACAGAGATGGGGAAGAGAGGGGAGAGAACAGGGGAGGGGAGAAAACAAAGATGGAGTGGGAGGGGAGAGAACAGAGGAGGGGGAGAAAACAGAGGAGTGTATCACACTATTAGTGTTTTGTATTTATATTTTTATTAAGGTTCAACTTATTACTGTGCCTTCTTGACCTGACCTGTTTTATCCATATGCCATGTTAGACAGTTAATATATTATTAATTAGTATGAACTATTAAAAAGCTATTTTATATTTCTTCAAATAATTTTTCTCATGCAGGTGTTCGCTAAAAATTACATTAAAAAAATCTTTAAAAAAATATTATCCAGAGAATAAAGCAGGCCATATCTACATCTGCATTTCATTCGGTCCCTTATTATGAGAAAATTTCAATTATTTTTAAGAAAAGCCAGCTGGCAATAGCAATGTTTTCTGTAAAACATATACTAGAACTCGAGTTTTCTTTAACAGTGTCAACCTAAAAATATAATAGTCACCTTCTTTGAGAGGAACACATAATTGATGTACGACTTTAGCACAGAACTCCAGCTGGTCAGATATATCCTCACAGGTTTGTTGATTTAAAATTATAACAGGTATTTTATGAAACCATATTTCCGTACAGGCTGTGAGATTTCACTCAGTATTGCCAAATATTAATTTCTTCCCCTTGTGGAGAAATGTTGTCTAGGAAAGTTGTCGTACAATTTCATCAACGACAGCTGTTGTGGTATAGAACATTAGAGTTTATGCTAGATAACTACATTTAAAACTGCTACCAGAAAATATACATAAAAAAAACCAGATCAACAATAGAATTTTTGGTTTTATGAAATTAGAAAGACGTTCTGTTTATGTGTAAATATTTATATATTTTTTTACATGTGTACCATTCTTACATCTGACAATAGTTTGAAAAGCAAAAGCTGGCTCTCCTCACACCCAAATGATATACAAACGTGTGCAGTCTTCGTGCTTGATCCACTAAGGTGCTTAAAAGCCAGGGATTGCCCCAAATATCCACAGACAAACAAAAAGAAAAAGGTTTAGCACTCCAGTATACTCCAAAAATTGCAAGAAATTCCACTGTTATTCAGGATCATAATCCACGGTAAAACATGATACGGATAAAACACGGATAAAATATCCAGAAGCAAATACATCAAGAAGACTTGCAGAATCCAATAGGAGCAACCCTCCAATAAATAATACCACCCATCTGGGGGCTTGCCCAAGACTGCCAAACAACATAATTAATTAATTAAAATGAAATGTAATTAACCTTACCTACCCCCCTACCTAGCTCTGGTTTATTAATTTACCAGGGACCCTGGGCAAGTACCTAGACCATTAATTATCTGTGTGCTGAAGCCAGACTTCCATCAGCTTTAATAAGGGGGGGCGGGGGAGCTGGGACACAATTAGCTCCAAGCCCATTATTGGTAATGGGGATGGGGGGGAGGGGTAATGTCTACTTGCCCCGGCCCACCTTCTTTTTATTATTGGTGCCAGGAGCATAAGCAGCTCCTGGCACATTTTTTTTATAGCAGGGGGGCCAGGGTAATTTGCCTTTGCCCCCCATACTTATTATCGGTTCATGGAGCCTCAGCAGCTCCCAGCACTATATTAATTATAGTAGGGGGCAGAGCAACTTGTATTAGGAGTCCCAGATCACATTTTGGTAGCCCATAGGACCAGCGTTTGTCGCCACTTGTAAAATCCAACTTGCTTCCCAATTCAATCTCCCTTTGTTTTTTGTGAATAGCAATTTATATTGTGCTCTCACTGAAGGGGGTTTGAGATGGAAGAAAGAGATTGAATTTGGAGAGGGAGGTTGAGTTTATTTTAGTGAACAGAGTGAGGAGGTCGACTTGGGAGGTCGACTTTTAAAGTGAAGGTCAGCCTCTGAAGTCAACAACCTCTCACTACCCTCAACTTTTAGTTAATAGACAGTTTGACTTAATAATGACCAATTTTTTTTTATGAATATTAAAGTTATTATTAAAGGGTGTGTTTTTATTCAAATCTGAATATCTGTAAATATGTTTAAATTAATCAGAAATGTTAGCTTTGCAGGTTTCATTGACCCTCCCTCTCAGCTCTCAGGATTTTGCTGGCACCTGAGAGGAAAAAAACATTGTAAACTTTTCAGAAAAGAAAATGATCCCAAATGATAACTATATCCACACTACACAGGAACCTGTATAGAACACACATCTGTCATTTTTACCCCCATCAATTGTACAAAGAGCATTGCCAGGTCACCCAATGTTAGCTGGTCATATTTAAGTTTTACATGCTCTCCTGTCCAGGAGGTACCAGTTAATTAATAAAGGTGAGGATCCCATAGAAGGAGGAATTAATGTAAGATATATTCTGGTTAATTTGCAAAAAAACTGTAGCAATTCAGAAAGTGTGGTTAAAGGACAACTTCAGCAAAAAATAAAGTTCTGTTTACTTAAAAAAATGGCACCAAGTGTAGGCATTTTATATAGCAATGCTTTAATGAAAGAATTCAAATGAAGTACCTTATTGAGCCATCTTTACTCCATATAGCTCTACCAGGAGGCAGACATTTTGTTTAGAATCTTTGGTCAGATGGGTCAGATCTTTGTTCATCTGAACCAAGGTGAGTGAAGATCTGACCCAAGATTCTAAACGATATGTCTGCCCCCTGAGAGAGCTATATGGAGTAAAGAAGGCTTAATAAGGTACTTAGTTTGTATTCTTTCATTAAATAATTTCTTTATACATCATCTACACTTGATCCAACCTTTCAATTAAACATAATAATTTTTTTTGCTACAGTTGTCCTTTAAGAGGGGCGGCTGCTTCGGATACAATTAATATAAAATAAATTTTAGCTTGGAGTGAACCTTTAACTGGATGAAATGCATAGAGCTGAGAATGGCAATATCGGAATGCCAGTATTTTTACTGCATGTGTTTTGCTTAAGTTGTAAGCATGTAGGTACATGTGATTATAATAACTTAACAGGATTGTTGTCAGTCTCTTACAAAATAAGAAAAACAAAAAAAATCATGGTTGTTTCTGAGCTAGTTTATTTGTCAACTGTTGCAAAGTGAAAAGGATACAGATTTGAAATACTTGGTTTAACAAACATGTTTTTGCAGTACACCAGGAAGAGTTGACAGCTGTTAGTGAATATTTTTACTATTTTAAGAAATGAACAGGTTGAATTGTTGGGTGCATAACTACTCTGCACATTGCTGTTGGCTCTGACACAAAATTTGATGTAATACCTTTGTCTTTCATATACCTCTCTTGTATACCTTCAGTTTTCAACAAATTAGGTTTTTACCATAATTTAACTCATAACTACGATTTTGAAAATAATTTTTTCCCCTCTACTGTTCATGCAGTTGGAAATTAGAAGGTTATACATATTAAACCTCAAAAATGGATTTACTCGTTTAACATAATTATATGTGTATTTATGTGTGTGTGTGTGTGTGTGTATATATATATATATATATATATATATATATATATATATACACACATGTATGCATTATTGGTGGATCCAGGGGGGGGGCAACAGGGTAAGTCCACCCCCCCCCCCCCAAAAAAAGTGCAGAGCTGAAGTTGCAGTGCTTGAGAGAGAGAGAGAGAGAGAGAAGGACGAATTGGACACCTTCTATCGCTGCTGCAGTGGTCGATAGATCTGCTTGCTTGCGCTCCTGACGAAAACTCGGACTCAGACTTCCGAATATCCGATTGGTGCACTGGGTAACCAATCCGCTCAGCTCACCGCCGGTGATGTCACATGCTCAGCCCATGCGTTACTGTTAAAGTGAAATCTGTTGCAGAGGAAACGGGAGTGTCAGTGACAGTGTCCTTTCCTCTGAAAACAGCGGGTATGAAGTACATTAGTATTGTGCACACCATGCAATAAACAGAAAAGGCATTTCTCTAAGTAACTTTCTTTACCCAGATGTTCCAGCTTTTTAACCCATGCACGGGGTTTTATTATACTTACATTTGTCCAAAGTGTTTTTTAAAAAAATGTTGCCACCTTTTTGATGAGCACTGTTTTATTAATCTTACATTTTGATGAGCAAAAAGGAGGCAAGGTTTTAAAAAAAAAAGAAAAGAAAAGATTTTTCCCAACATTCCCAACCCCCCCCCCCCCCATGCAGCCACGTTGAACCACATGCCAAACATCCACACTAGCAACCCTGGTAGTTACACCACTATATGGGAGCATGCGCATGTGTGTGAGTGTAGTTATTCGTGAATGTGTATAAGTGAGTGTAATTTGAGTGTGTATTAGTGTGTGTGTGAGTAGTGTGTGCAATGTGTGTGTGAGTGTGTATTAGTGAGAATGTATTAGTGTGTGTGTGTGTATTAGTGAATGAGTGTGTATCAGTGTGTGAGTGATTGGTGTATGAGTGTTATGCAAGTGTGTATTAATGTGCACGTGTGTAGTTATTAGTGAGTGTAATGTGAATGTGTGAGTGTCTATTAGTGAGTATGGATTAGTGTGTGTGAGTGTAGTAGTGAGTGTTGTGTGAGTGTGTATTAGTGAGTGTGTGAGTGTGTTTAAGACAGTGTTTTTATAATGCATAGATACTCACATAGGAATTAGCGTAAAAAAAAGGAACACTTGGTGTTTGAGATGCTAGGTCAATCAGGGGCTCCTTTCGTACTGTATATATCACAGTACATCATGGATCTGCTCAGAAAAGTTCTTTCAGTACCTACTACATTAAATAATGTTTTTTGGGACCTAGTACACTATTCTCTAAGCTTTGAGTTAGAGGTAATTGTGTACCATATTATATATTGTCCAAGGTTAAGAAGGACCTTTCCAAAACCAACCTCGAGGTCTAGATCAGCTGTCAAGCCGATAGTCCTTTACTTGAGAATTATCACCAGACTGACCAATCTATTAGAGACCACAAGTAGTAATGCATTATTTTTGAAGTTACATGAGCTTTATTTGCTATGTGAATTAGAGTGCAAACTTTATTGGCAAAATTAATCACATTTAATAAAAGCTTTATTGACTAACTGAATTGCATTGGAATGGAATCTTTATTGGGAATTCTCATTTTAGTTTTAAGTATTATGATACATTGGATGTGGCGGTGTATTGATTGGCATGGTTTTAGTGAGGGGTAGGTAGCATTTCATCCTTGAACTCAAGCAGCACAATGTCTTGGGCCAGCCCTGGGAATGTGTTAGTGTATTACACACTCCACAGCAATAAAACTCACAGTAATGTGCAGTGTGTGAGTGTATTACAGACGCCACAGCAATAAAACTCACAGTAATGTGCAGTGTGTGAGTGTATTACACACTCCACGCAATAAAACTCACAGTAATGTGCAGTGTGTGAGTGTAACACAGACTCCACAGCAATAACACTCACAGTAATGTGCAGCGTGTGAGTGTATTACACACTCCACGCAATAAAAATCACAGTAATGAGCAGCATGTGAGTTTATTACACACTCCACGCAATAAAACTCACAGTAATGAGCAGTGTGGATGACTGACCCATTTTAATGACAGTAATGCATCAAACGCTGTTAGGCGGAGATGCCAATCCTGCACACAAAAGTGTTGGGATGTATAAAAAAAATCACTGTTATTCAAAAAACACAATGTAATCTACTGTTGCAATGATGGCTAGTGGCAGGCAGCATGGTGTCCTCCATGCTTACTGTTTGGCTCCCCGGCGGTTGTGACAATAGGTCACGTGACCCGGCGAGCGTCTGACATCAGAGCTCCGGTCACGTGACCTGTCGGCACTTCCCTGTTCCACTGCAGGGGGAGCCATACAGGCAGCATGGAGGTTTCTCTGTGTTGCTTGTTCGGTTCCCCGTGCAGCCTGCCGGCAGAGCGATGGTTTTCTTCTTTTTTTTTTTAAAGTGGCGGCTTTAGGCACTTGCCTTGTTTGCCTCACGGTACATATAGCACTGTCTGGAGCTCTGTGATTGACTCATACATAACTAAGATTCTGAACTCTTTAAAACTAGGAGGAGAAAAGAAGGGTTTGGAGCAAAAATTGGTGTGGTGCCACTTGGGATTTATGTATTGGATATGGCTAACCATGAATGACAGGAATGATTTTACAAAAAAATTCCTGTTAAGTATTTATTCAAAACGGGAGCAGCCATTGATTTCTGTTGTATCTGAGGGTTTCATTAATTAAGATGCACGTTAAACAGTGAACAATGTGTGTCAAGAGAACAGTAAGTGAATAACTTCTTGTTCTACTATGTGATAGTCTTTGGGTTTCCGGCAGCTGCTTCTTCTGGTAAAACACCCATCTTACTTGCTTGGTAATTTTTCTTTTCCTTCCCCATTAAGTTCACTAATTCTCTGACAGTGTCTGCCAATGACGACTTCTTGCATATCATAAAAGTAACATATTTTTCCCTTGCCAAGGTAAGATGTATGGGAGAACTGTTACATACGTATTTAATGTTATTTTCCAATGAGAATATTCCAATCATTATGGATATGATGCTCTAAAAACATTTCACATTACAATGTAAACAAGAAGTGCATTGATGGTAGTCCTCAGCCTTCCGCTCTACATTTTGTAGGATTAGGAATGGGATTGACAAGGTTCGCCTTGCGCGTTTCGCGCTGTATACTAGTCATAGGCACTAATAAACTGCCCATAATCTATTAAAAAATATAATTTATTATTATAATTTGTTTGTCTTAAAGAGGGAGTAACTCCTTCCCCTCCCCAATATTTTATTTATATGAATGACCATTTCTCCCTGTTTTATAAAAATCTGATTGGTACTTCTGCAAAGTACCATTCAATAGATATCACAGAGGCTCTGTCAAAGAAAAAACAAAGACTTGGGAGAAGCCATTTGATGAAGCTGCTACTTCATTGAGACTTTCCAGCGACCAAAAATATTGAATATTGTACATGCATTAAGGGCCATATTTATCAAGCCAAAACTGGTGTTATTTAAGGAAAAGGTACTAAAACAGTAGTAATTACCATGGAAACCAATGGAATGTTATAGCAGTTTGCTCCAAATTTAGCACTTTTTTGAAATAACACCTTTATTGGCTTGATAAATCTGGCCCAAAGTACTTTATAAGATAAGGTAATTAGTATTGTTACAATGAACCCAAGTCTTAAATCAAACAGAATAATACCAGCGAAAGAAAAAAAAAAAAGCTGCAGCCCTGTTATCTGATTTAATGCCCCTCACTCCCATTTTCTCCCTAATTAGTGGATTCCAGAGATTTTCTAATTGCGGAATAGTTTCCTCAAACATTACTCTAAATAATGAAATTTCTAACAGGACTATAAAAACACACATGTGCAATTAAAACTATGAAATGCCAAACAGCGCCCTTAAATAAATTTATGACGACCAAGAGAGGCTTTATTCACTTGCACAAAAGTTCTGAAATTCAAAGGATGGTAACAATTAAAAGGTGAAATGTTCCATCATCAACTCACTTTAAATATAGTACCATTTAATAGCATATATAGATCAGCTTTGTAACCCTTTTGACCTAAGGTAATGCCTTTCTTCTCTGCCTTTAATTCTTCCATTGGAACATAGTGTCCAAAATGAATCTATTAATGTACATTTTATATAGAACAAGTTATTAATTGCTTTCTTATTGTATTTCTCCCCATGGATTGTTCTTTTGAGGGTTTTCTAAAGCCATTTTTTAGAGACAGGTGGTTTATTTATTTATTTATGGATGGCCCCTTTCCCTGGACCAGAAGATGAGGATACAGGGTATCACAGATTTCTGCTGGAACCTGGATGTAAGTATATTTCTCCTAAACCTTTTGTGTGCCTTCGGGGCAAAGTTTTTCTTTTACAGGTGAACCATTTCAGTGCCGTAAGGAGCACTGTTTGTGTTCCCTACAGCACTGTCAGGGTTAAAATGTGCGTGTATCAGCTGCATTAAGCAGCCACTGCACATTTAAGACATGCTTTTTTGTGTAAAACTGAGGGGCATAAAATGAAAGATGTTATGCTTGTTAGTTTTTACCGTCTGTCATTGAATTACTGTTTGTCTGGTAATTACAGTGTTTCAATGCAGTTTTTTTTTTTACCAGTTCCGCTAATCCTCCATAGAAAGCATGGTGGTTTTTAGTGCGTGCAGTCATGTTTGTAACAAGTAATGATATTACCACACCCGTTAACCTCATTAGCGGTGGGCATTGAATTATAGATGCCAGCTAATTTACTGTTAAACACCAGTGTCATAGAAGGCAGGTCATTATCACTGTAGATCATCCATCATAAGAAAGTTTTTCCTTCATTTTTTTCCTTTATTGCTGCCTTGAAGCTGCAGGAGTATTTGAGACCATGCCGAGAATTGCTCTTCAGATCCAAAATAAAACAAACAAAAGTAAGTAAGAATTCCATGCAACATGAATTATACATGTGTGTGGAGCAAGTAGGAACAAGTAATGATGGTGATTCAACTGAGACACTTGCCTCAGGAACACTCATCTGAGGGGGTCACAGCCATGATAGCTAAATACAGGGAGTGCAGAATTATTAGGCAAGTTGTATTTTTGAGGATTAATTTTATTATTGAAAAACAACCATGTTCTCAATGAACCCAAAAAACTCATTAATATCAAAGCTGAATATTTTTGGAAGTAGTTTTTAGTTTGTTTTTAGTTTTAGCTATTTTAGGGGGATATCTGTGTGTGCAGGTGACTATTACTGTGCATAATTATTAGGCAACTTAACAAAAAACAAATATATACCCATTTCAATTATTTATTTTTACCAGTGAAACCAATATAACATCTCAACATTCACAAATATACATTTCTGACATTCAAAAACAAAACAAAAACAAATCAGTGACCAATATAGCCACCTTTCTTTGCAAGGACACTCAAAAGCCGGCCATCCATGGATTCTGTCAGTGTTTTGATCTGATCACCATCAACATTGCGTGCAGCAGCAACCACAGCCTCCCAGACACTGTTCAGAGAGGTATACTGTTTTCCCTCCTTGTAAATCTCACATTTGATGATGGACCACAGGTTCTCAATGGGGTTCAGATCAGGTGAACAAGGAGGCCATGTCATTAGATTTTCTTCTTTTATACCCTTTCTTGCCAGCCACGCTGTGGAGTACTTGGACACGTGTGATGGAGCATTGTCCTGCATGAAAATCATGTTTTTCTTGAAGGATGCAGACTCCTTCCTGTACCACTGCTTGAAGAAGGTGTCTTCCAGGAACTGGCAGTAGGACTGGGAGTTGAGCTTGACTCCATCCTCAACCCGAAAAGGCCCCACAAGCTCATCTTTGATGATACCAGCCCAAACCAGTACTCCACCTCCACCTTGCTGGCGTCTGAGTCGGACTGGAGCTCTCTGCCCTTTACCAATCCAGCCACGGGCCCATCCATCTGGCCCATCAAGACTCACTCTCATTTCATCAGTCCATAAAACCTTAGAAAAATCAGTCTTGAGATATTTCTTGGCCCAGTCTTGACGTTTCAGCTTGTGTGTCTTGTTCAGCGGTGGTCGTCTTTCAGCCTTTCTTACCTTGGCCATGTCTCTGAGTATTGCACACCTTGTGCTTTTGGGCACTCCAGTGATGTTGCAGCTCTGAAATATTGCCAAACTGGTGGCGAGTGGCATCGTGGCAGCTGCACGCTTGACTTTTCTCAGTTCATGGGCAGTTATTTTGCACCTTGGTTTTTCCACACGCTTCTTGCGACCCTGTTGACTATTTTGAATGAAACGCTTGATTGTTCGATGATCACGCTTCAGAAGCTATGCAATTTTAAGAGTGCTGCATCCCTCTGCAAGATATCTCACTATTTTTGACTTTTCTGAGCCTGTCAAGTCCTTCTTTTGACCCATTTTGCCAAAGGAAAGGAAGTTGCCTAATAATTATGCACACCTGATATAGGGTGTTGATGTCATTAGACCACACCCCTTATCATTACAGAGATGCACATCACCTAATATGCTTAATTGGTAGTAGGCTTTCGAGCCTATACAGCTTGGAGTAAGACAACATGCATAAAGAGGATGATGTGGTCAAAATACTAATTTGCCTAATAATTCTGCACTCCCTGTATGTAAAAAATATTTGAATAAATACCGCCAAGCTGGCCTCAGCTAAAATAACAAACATTTATAATATTAAACCCTTGTGAAAGTATAGTTAGTTGTAGCTTGCTGTTCAGAGTTTCCAGTCAAATACATTTAATAGCACTATTGTGTGTCACATGTGTCCACTAGATATTACGCTACAATAGGGTCTTCCTTATCCAATTAACTGCTTTGCTGTGGCAGGTTAATCGTTATTTGGACAATTAATATACACAAATATTAGTTTTATGTTTATACAGTCATGCTTTAAATGGGTGACAAGAGCAGTATGTAGTTTGTGTTGGTATCAGGGGCGTATCCTGATCCTGAGTGACAGGTGTGCGCCAGACTGGAAGCACACCTGCACAAAATACATTCGAGAGTCCGACAGCAGCAGCTCACTCTGTTGCCAATTCGACCAGCATGAAAAGTATGCAAAAATGTGTATACCTTTCGTGCTGCTCGTATTGGTAACATAGTGATTGACTCTGATGCCGAATTCGCTGCTGCTGTCATCTTCTTGGATGTATTTCGTGTATTTCCGGGGTTTGTGTGCTGTTTGGAGCGCACAAACCCCCGGATATATATCAGTGTGGTGTCACACCTAGCACACACAGAGCATTCGCGCCTGGTTGGTATCCTTAGGCTGCTTAGCATTCTTAGTTAACCTTTGAATATTCTGCAGAAAATATGTGGGATGTCAAACATATAAAACAGTGCATATGCCAGCTGATTATACAGCTGAGCGTGCGAATCAAGGCAGAAGTAGGTGACATAATATTCCTAAATCAAATTATAGAAATACATCTTTTTTTCTTTGCAAATGGAAATTTGGTTTTGTAGCACAACTAAGGGGGAAATGTAAATAATGAGAAGTCTGTTTGTATGTTTTCTAACAGTAAATAGACAATTGTTGTGAATTGAAAACCAAACTGGCAGAGTTGTAGAATGTAGATGTAGACTCGACCCATTTGTTGGCAGGTAGTTCCATACCGTGTGGCTTAAATAAAATTGACAGTATTGTCTCAGAAAAGAGTTCTGTTGCATTATTAAGTATCCCAGTGGACTATAATTACTGTGTCACACTTTTGGAGGAGGCAATTTTGCTGATTTTGCAATAGTGTTCCGACCTGCCTGTACTCCAGCACAAATCTGTTTACTTTTTTTTTTTATCTTGGATTGAAATGTACTGTATTTTAGCAAAAGGTAATGGTGAGGTTTTGCATCACTTTAATTTGTCCTTCCATTGTTGCTTTGACCAAGCTCACTGACATTACCTGCACATCCTGTAATCTTCAAGTACACCTGACAAATTTTGGTAGATTTTATTGAACAGCAGCAATAAAAGTAAAGTGTTACTTGAGAGAACTTTATTCTTGTTGATAATTTTGGGAGTGAAAAAGGATGAATAATCTTTTTTTAATGTAGTTTGCTGGATACTATTTGGGCATGTGCCTTTATTTTTAAAATAAAAAAAAAGTATCCACTATCTAAATGTTATGAACTGCTATTGAAAATGGTGTTTCCCAAATATAGCCCTCAATGCCCAACAACAGTACTAGTTATCATAATACCTTCCAAATGGCCAGCCGGTAAGATATTCCAGTGGGCTAATGCATCAAGTGTACAAGCTAATCAATCTTTGTTGCAGGTATGATTCCTGGTTGTGTCAACATAGTGTTTCATAGATCCGAAATTGCTAAAATGAGTACCAAAACTAGCATCCCTATGCTGAAAGCCCTGAGATAACACTAATCTAAACTACCGTATTTGCTCGATTATAAGACGAGGTTTTTTTCAGAAAAAAAATTCTGAAAATGACCCCTCGTCTTATAATTGAGGTCGTCTTTTAATCTGACCTCAAATTGAGGTCAGACTATAAGACATGGATCCAGGTCCCCGCAGAGCTGCAGGGGACCTGGATCCCCCTCTCTAACAGCAGGGGAATGTCTGCGCGATGAGCAAACGAGGGGGAGGGAGGGGGGGTAGAAAGATAAGGGGGGGCAGAGAAACGAGGGGAGGGGGGCAGAGCAACAAGGGGAGGGAGGGGGGAAGAGACAGAGACAAGGGGGGGGGCAGAGAGAAACAAGGGGAGGGGGGCAGAGCAACAAGGGGAGGGAGGGGGAAGAGAGAAACAAGGGGAGGGAGGGGGGGAGAGACAGAGACAAGGGGAGTGTGGGGGGGAGACAAAGGGAGGGGGAGAGAGAGACAACACTAAGGGGGGGGGAGAGACAAAGCTGGGGGCAAGGGAAAGAGAGAGGCAGCATTGGCAATTTGGCACATAAAAGGAAATAAAAACAAGAAATGCATTTTTTGATATCATAATTTTTTATTAAAAAAGCAATTTACATGTGAATATATACAAGTTGAACTTTTTTACTATAGGGTAGTCTTATATTCAGGCTTTTCATTTTTTTCCTAAAGGAATATCCAAAGTTTGGGGGGTCGTCTTATAATCAGGGTCATCTTATAATCAAGCAAATACTGTATTAAACATTACTTGAAACATGTCCGGCAATTATTATAAACCCTAACCTCAGATCCATAATTTTCAAATTGACTGCCAATGTATTGATTGTATTGTACTGTGACATCCTGAGGTGAAGCTACACGCAGAGGGCCAGAACCTAAAGACTTTAAAATTCCTTGTCCACAGAGGGGGCAAACATGTGAAATGTGTGTTTTATATGCACTCATGCTACTGGAAGCCATGTCTGCAAATTCAGTGACAAAAAGAGAATTCTATGTATGATGAAAGAAAATCTGTTTACCCATTTATCTTGGGGTGAAATGTATTTAAAGAACTACTAAACATAAAAACAAATGCAAATAAATAATAATTTGCAGAGTTTGTGTTTTAAGTTTTTGTTTTGTTAGCTAAAATGGGTCGGGGGGGAGGGGTAACAAATTGATCCTTTGTGTCCATCTGTTATATTGCCACTTTATCAAAGAACATTATGCAATTTGAACTAAATGCAAAGTACATTTGTTCTCTTTGTGTGATTATAATTATCATTATTTTTGGAAAAGATTTTCCCCTGTTAAATAACCTATACAACTTTATTATAGACCTCAAATTATATTTACAGTATGTCCCTAGCACTTACATACTTGGCAAAACAGTTTTGTATAAAGCATATTGTAATTAATAACATAAACATGGCACAATGTATTCTGCTTATAGAACATTTGTTTCCTGAATCATTGTTAGGGAAGTATATTGTGAGCTGTTATTTTTGGGATCAGATTTTGTTTTCATTTCTATGGTGTTTGTGTTGCTGTCGATGTAGCAATTGAGTGAAAATTGTGCTCTGCTGGTGTGTACTGTTACACAGAATTTAAAGGAGGTGGAAAGATTATGTAACATGTTTTCAGTGGGCCCAGAGTTCATATACAGTGATAGCTCAACATTCACCACATCTCTCTACTTGAAATGAATAGACCTTCCTGTACCCCAGTGCTTCATAAATATCATAGATAGGATATGCAAACATGTTGGTACTCTCCTAAAATGGGCAGTATGGCCTACAGCGTTTACTCAAAACTGCTGTTGTGGTTCGTGGTTTTGGATGAATTAATTTGGCGTAAAATGTTTTCACAATAACTGCTGTGTTAAAATTTGTGTATGAAAAGAACTGAAAGCCCCAAATGGAGGTTTTGATTGGAGTCCCAAGATGGCTCCGGGCCACATGGTAAGTGTAATTGTTTATACTAACACACACAAACAGGGTAGTTTACAGTACTGCTCACACTGAACTTGCCCTAGTATAATTATTGGAGCCAACATGCATTTGCCAACACCTCAAAGGCCAAATGATTAATTTATGAAATTTTGGCAGTATTTTATCTTAGCAGTTAACCCCTTAACGACAGATGACGTGCCAGGCACGTCACGGCAAATTGAGGAGTTGCCGACAGGTGACGTGCCTGGCACGTCATGCACTAAACTGAGTAAAGAAAGCGACCAGCGGTCGCTTTCTTTACTCTAACGGTGTTGCTACAATGCCTCTAGGTAGAGGCATTGTGCAACACCCCCCAAATGTGCAGGGGCGCGCTACGATCACTCCACAGAGTGATCGTAACAGCCATTTAAAAATGGCTGCGCCCACTGCACACATGTGCTTAGAAAGCGAACGATCGTTCGCTTTCTAAGCATCTGCGGTGTTTCTAAAGTGCCTCGCTAGCGAGGCACTTAGTAACACCTTGATGCTCCCCAGAGCCGATGGTGGTCGCTCTCCTGAGCGACCCCATCGGCTCAGTAGAAGGGAACGCTGCCTGTACAGGCAGCGCTTCCCTTCTAATGGCAAGAGCATCGGAAGTGAAAGTATTTCACTTCCGATGCTCTAGGGGGAGCCAATCAATGCCGGCACAACAGATCTATGTGATCTGTGTGCAGGCATGTATGGTAAGTGCTCTGATGAGCACTTATCATACTGTCAAAGGCAATATTAGTAAATATTGCCTTTGACAAGTATTGATCTGCCTCCCTCACCTTACTAGTTTTAGTAAGGGAGAGAGACAGATCAGATAAAGTAAAAAATAAAATAAAATAATAAAACAAAATATTGAATACAATTTTAAACACCAAGGGCTTTTATAAAAGCCATTTAACCCCTTCCCTGCCATTGATCGCTGTGTACGCAGTGATCATACACAGCAGCACATTTTTTGCTGTCTGCATTTTTTAGGGGTTCATTTTTTTTTTACTGTAATTCATTACAGTATAAAAAAAAAGCTCTTTTAAGAGAGATTAACCCCTTTCTTGCTGTAGATCACTTCCTAAGCAGCGATCTGACGCAAATGCAGCAATCTTGCTGCAGAAGCATTTTTAATTTTTTTTAAACTTTTTTATTACACCCGTCACGTGTTAATTATACCCGCTAGGGGACTACGTTTAACGTAAAAAAAATTTTTTTAGCTGTCTGACCGCATGTATTGCGATCAGTAACAGCTGATAAGTGACAAAGGCGGGTTGGCGTTTGCTTAGATGAGCATCACCATTCGTCTGGTTAGATCAATATTTGTAAATATTTGATCTGACCCGTGTAGATCTGCCTCCCTCTCACTTGAGTTTTAGTGAGGGAGGGAGACAGAGCTGTATAATGTAAGTTTTTAATTATAATATATTTAATTGAATTGAGACCCAAAGGCTTTTATAAAAGCCGTTTCCAGTATTTAACCCCTTCCCTGCAATTGATCGCTGTGTACGCATGTGATCTTACACAGCAGCACATTTTTTGCTGTCTGTGCATTTTTTTAGGGGTTATTTTTTTTTACTTTGATTTATTACAGTATATCAAAGGCTCTTTTAAGAGCTATTAACCCCTTCCTTGCCGTATATCACTTCCTAAGCAGCACATATGGTCACTGCCTAAGCAGTGCATATGGTCACTGCCTAAGCAGCGCATATGGAGCAATCTAGTCGCAGAAGGATTTTTTTTTGCTATCAGCATTTTTTTTGTCAGACTCGCTAGTGGTTAGTTATACCCACTAGGGGATTACGTGTATTCCTTTTGAAGCTGTCTGAACGCGTGTATAGCGATCAGTAACAGCCGATCAGTGGCAAAGGTGGTTTGGTGATTTCTCAGATGAGCATCACCATTCGTCTGGTTCGTAAATATTGTTCTGACCCATATGGATCTGCCTCCCTCTCCTCACTTGAGTTTTAGTGAGGGAAAGAGACAGATCTGTATAACATAATTTTTTAATTGTTATAAATTAAATAAAATGTTAAAAAATTGTGAGTCCCAAGGGCTTTTATAAAAGCCATACCCTTTGTATAGTGTAGTGTATTAACCCCTTCCCTGCCACTGATCACTGCACAGCAGAACATTTTTTCTTGTCTGTGCATTTTTAGGGGTTAATTTTTTTGTACAGTACTACAAAGGCTCTTATAAGAGCTATTAACCCCTTCCTTGCTCTACATGTTCAAATTCCAAGTTTGAAAATCAAAAAGTGCACCTCTCAAATGTAGCCTTTCAACACCCAACAAAGCTGACAAAGCTATGCATGGGTGGTATCCCTGTGCTCGGGAGATGTTGCTGAACATATATTGTGGTATTGTTTGTCAGTGACACATACCGAAATATGTGAATTTGTGTCTAAAGTACAATGTATGTGGGAAAAAATACACAATAAAATGACTACGACAAACTTTGACAAAGGCTGGTGGTAGAATTGGTGCATGGAAAGTGTTAAAATAACACCATTTAAAATAGCCTAGGGTGTCTACTTTTACAAAATATATACTTTTTGGGGTAAAATACACTGTCCTACTTTTAAAAAAAGTCCCAAATGGAAGATGGGCTCAGGCTGGCTACACGTCAATATTCCAAGTTGAAAATGCGCACCTTCACAATGTGGCCCTTTTAGCCCCCAAACAACCCAACAAACCTATGCATGGGTGGTATCCCTGTACTCAGGAGATGTTGTTGAACACATATTGGGTTATTGTTTGGCAGTGACACATACCAAAATCTGTGAATTTATGTCTAAAATACAATATTTGTGAAAAAAAAACACACAAAAATTACTACCACAAACTTTGACAAAGGCTGGTGGTAGAATTAGTGCATGGAAAGTGTTAAAATACCACCATTTGAAATAGCGTAGGGTGTCTACTTTTAAAAAATATATGGGTTGATGGGGCAAAATACACTGGCTGTTTTCAAATATGTCCCAAATGGGACATGGGTGCAGGCGGTCTGCATGTCAAAATTTCAATTTGGAAAACCAAAAACGGCACCTACCAAATTTGGCCTTTTACCCCCCAAACAACCCAACAAACCTATGCATGGGTGGTATCCCTGTACTCAAGAGATGTTGCTGAACACTTATTGGGGTGTTATTTGGCAGTGACACATACCAAAATCTGTAAATTCATGTCTGAAGTACAAGGTTTGTGAAAAAAAAACACAAAAAAATTACTACCACAAACTTTGACAAAGGCTGGTGGTAGAATTAGTGCATGGAAAGTGTAAAAATACCACCATTTGAGATAGCCTAGGGTGTCTACTTTTAAAAAATATATGGGTTTATGGGGCAAAATACACTGGCTGTTTTCAAATATGTCCCAAATGGGACATGGGTGCAGGCGGTCTGCATGTCAAAATTTCAATTTGGAAAACCAAAAACGGCACCTACCAAATTTGGCCTTTTACCCCCCAAACAACCCAACAAACCTATGCATGGGTGGTATCCCTGTACTCAAGAGATGTTGCTGAACACTTATTGGGGTGTTATTTGGCAGTGACACATACCAAAATCTGTAAATTCATGTCTGAAGTACAAGGTTTGTGAAAAAAAAACACAAAAAAATTACTACCACAAACTTTGACAAAGGCTGGTGGTAGAATTAGTGCATGGAAAGTGTAAAAATACCACCATTTGAGATAGCCTAGGGTGTCTACTTTTAAAAAATATATGGGTTGATGGGGTAAAATACACTGGCTGGTTTCAAATATGTCCCAAATGGGACATGGGTGCAGGCTGTCTGCATGTCAAAATTTCAAATTGGAAAACCAAAAACTTCACCTCCCAAATTTGGCCTTTTACCCCCCAAACAATCCAACAAACCTATGCATGGGGGGTATCCCTGTACTCAAGAGATGTTGCTGAACACTTATTGGGGTGTTATTTGGCAGTGACACATACCAAAATCTGTAAATTTATGTCTGAAGTACAAGGTTTGTGAAAAAAAAACACAAAAAAATTACTACCACAAACTTTGACAAAGGCTGGTGGTAGAATTAGTGCATGGAAAGTGTTACCACCATTTGAGATAGCCTAGGGCAGGGGTCCTCAAACTACGGCCCGCGGGCCACATGCGGCCCGCCGAGGACATTTATGTGGCCCGCGGGGGGTGCTGCCGGCACCCACCCCGTTTACTTTTTTTTTTCTTTCTGGCAAAGGATGCGGCTGCAGGAAGAAAAAAAAATTCACCGCGACCGGATGTGACGTTACGTCACATCCGGATCCGGTAACTGTTTCCCTCCTCCACAGGAGGACACCGCGCGAGATGTCCGGGGACACAGCAGCTGGAGGTAAGTGATGGGGAAGCGGGGGAGGAGGGAGGGATAACGAGCACTATTCCTGGCCTCTGACTGGCATAATATTCCTGGGCATCTGAATGGTAAAATATTCCTGGGCTTCTGACTGGCATCATATTCCTGGGCATCTGACTGGCATCATATTCCTGGGCATCTGACTGGCATCATATTCCTGGGCATCTGACTGGCATATTATTCCTGGGCATCTGACTGGCATAATATTCCTGGGCATCTGACTGGCATAATATTCCTGGGCATCTGAATGGCATAATATTCCTGGGCATCTGAATGGCATCATATTCCTGGGCATCTGAATGGCATAATATTCCTGGCCATCTGACTGGCATCATATTCCTGGGCATCTGAATGGCATAATATTCCTGGGCATCTGAATGGCATAATATTCCTGGCCATCTGACTGGCATCATATTCCTGGGCATCTGAATGGCATAATATTCCTGGGCATCTGAATGGCATAATATTCCTGGCCATCTGACTGGCATCATATTCCTGGGCATCTGAATGGCATAATATTCCTGGGCATCTGAATGGCATAATATTCCTGGCCATCTGACTGGCATAATATTCCTGGGCATCTGACTGGCATCATATTCCTAGGCATCTGACTGGCATCATATTCCTGGGCATCTGACTGGCATCATATTACTGGGCATCTGACTGGCATCATATTCCTAGGCATCTGACTGGCATCATATTCCTGGGCATCTGACTGGCATCATATTCCTGGGCATCTGAATGGCAAAATATTCCTGGGCTTCTGAATGGCATAATATTCCTGGCCATCTGACTGGCATCATATTCCTGGCCATCTGAATGGCATCATATTCCTGGGCATCTGACTGGCATAATATTCCTGGGCATCTGAATGGCATAATATTCCTGGCCATCTGACTGGCATCATATTCCTGGGCATCTGACTGGCATAATATTCCTGGGCATCTGACTGGCATAATATTCCTGGGCTCTGACTGGCACACTATTCCCATTGAAATACTGGTAAGTTTGTTGATTTAACTTTACTTTAAATATTGTATTTGTTCTCGTTTTGTTCAAAATAAGATATATGCAGTGTGCATAGGAATTTCTTCATAGTTTTTATTTTTACTATAGTCCGGCCCTTCAACGGTCTGAGGGACAGTGAACTGGCCCCCTGTTTAAAAAGTTTGAGGACCCCTGGCCTAGGGTGTCTACTTTTAAAAAATATATGGGTTGATGGGGTAAAATACACTGGCTGGTTTCAAATATGTCCCAAATGGGACATGGGTGCAGGCTGTCTGCATGTAAAAATTTCAAGTTGGAAAACAAAAAACTGCACCTCACAAATTTGGCATTTTAGCCCCCAAACAACCCAACAAACCTATGCATGGGTGGTATCCCTGTACTCAGGAGAAATAGTAGAATCTATTTAGCATGTTTTTTCGTTCGCTTTTGTCGATGAGGAGAAGTTGTTTCAAATAAAAACAAAGAAATTTGTGTATTATTTTTTTTTTTACCATATTTTTTTTTTTTTTTTTAATAATATGATAAGATATGATCAAAAATATGGCATTCATAGAAAGCCCTTTTTGTCCCGATAAAAACAATATATAATATGTGTGGGTACAGCAAATGACGAAGAAGAAAATTACTGCTAAACACAAACAGCACAGAAATGTTAAAATAGCCATTGTCCAGAAAGGACAAAAATGTTTCAAAGGCTCTGTCCTTAAGGGGTTAACCCCCAATTTTACAATCACTCGGGAACTATAATAATGTTTTAATAAATACAATGTTATAAAATATAACAAAATTAATATAAGCATATATTAGCTAAAAACTTATAATATTAAGCTCTTCCCGTTTGTTAGACTTTCTGTGCCGTCCTACTTAGAGGCTAGTATGACATAGAAACATAGAAACATTGAAACATAGAATGTGTCGGCAGATAAGAACCATTCGGTCCATCTAGTCTGCCCAATTTTTTTTTGGAGTACTTTTATTAGTCCCCCGTTCCCGGTCTTATAGCTAGGATAGCCTTGTGTCTATCCCACGCATGCTTAAAATCCTTGACTGTGTTTACCTCTACCACTTCTGCTGGCAGGCTATTCCATACATCCACTACCCTCTCAGTAAAGTAATACTTCCTGATATTACTTTTAAATCGTTGCCCCTCTAATTTAAGACTATGTCCTCTAGTTGTGGTAGTTTTTCTTCTTTTAAATATACTCTCTTCCTTTACTGTGTTGATTCCCTTTATGTATTTAAATGTTTCTATCATATCCCCCCTGTTACGTCTTTCCTCCAAGCTATACATGTTAAGATGCTTTAACCTTTCCTGGTAAGTTTTATCCTTCAACCCATGAACCAGTTTAGTAGCCCTTCTCTGAACTCTCTCCAAAGTATCAATAGCCTTCTGGAGATACGGTCTCCAGTATGACTGCAAAGAACGTCCAGCGATTAACAGCTCATCGCTGCCCTTATTTTTTTAATCTGCTGTTAAATGTGTAACTCTGAGTAATTCCATTCTGGACTGGGTCCACAGGACATACTTGAAAATGAGAAAAATCTCAGTACATTCTTCCTGGTAAAACACTTTGCAAATAAATACATATGCTGATAAAGCACAAAATAGTGTGTCAATAACATCTGCCTATGGTGTAAAAACTGCATTTAAAGTGTAATAAAGTGATTGGTGCTGCTTCCGTAACAGTCCTGCCTATCTCTACAAGCCTGCCTTCTTGTGTTGAAACATCTGAAACCACACCCCCTGCAATGCAAGCACTTGAAACAGCTGAGTTCGACACAGAGAGGCTGATTCCATAGTCTGCCTCCTCTAAAGTCCTTTAGTCCTTTCCACTAATGTCACTGAATTTAGTGTCCCTTGTGGTATTATTTTCAATGTAAAAGTACAATGCCGTGCACTTTTCACTGTAATTTGTCTGAAAGTAAAAAATGACTTAATATCATAGGCGTTATACGGAAAATGAATTCGCTTAAACTGTCCCTATAAAGTAGTTTTCTGTGAAAAAAAATTAAAATTTCTCATGGTTTTCATGGAAATGCTTCTACACAAGAACATATGTGATAATTTATGTAATGTTATGTAGGGAAATGTCACATCTGCTATGTGCAAATAGTAAATAATTGCTGTTCAATCATGCTGACCTGGATTTTGGTAAAACACTTCCCAGTAAAGTGACCCCAGTTATGTCCTAACATGTAAAACATCTACATTCACTTTTAGGACACTGATAGAAACAGTGCTGGCAAATTGTAGCACAGACATGCAGATAAGACTCAATTTTAATAGCTATGACCAAGGAGACATCTACTTCATTTTAAATATATATATAAAAAAATCTTTAATATGAGGAATAATATGATTGGAATCTTTTCTATTTTAATTTTACATTTTAACCTCCAAATTCCAGGTTATTAGCAATGTAAAACAATATATTTTACCTACATTTCCATTTTTGAAATGATCGTCATTCTATTAGGAAAGACAATATAACAGAGAATCACTCTTGGCAACCATTTTTTTTCGCAGATTATATGAGCCATTTCCTTCCATTATGTCATTGTGAGACTCTAAGCTACATGCTGCCCTTTAAACCCTTCATGAAAAACGATGGTCTCCTGAAATTTTCAACCTATAATTCACATAGGAAATGGGTCACAGGTGATATATATGAGCAATAGATCACGCTCGGAGATGTGTTTAGTGATATATAGTATCACTTTTGTAAATGTAAAGATGAAACACAGGATAGATAAAAAATAAAGGAGGAAAAAAAGAATAATTGATCATTAAGATTTCCCTTTAGTGACGCGGTACAATCTGCATTGCACCCATTGATGACATTTTTTGTGATATTTTAATTCTATTTTGTAACTTAATTAGCATGTACAAAAGTAATGGGGGAAAACCAATCACCCTCCACAGAGGGCTAATGTTGAACATTTAAAAAAATAAAAGATATACAAATTACAATTATTGTCAGTTCAGAAAAAGTCCATTTAAAATCCATCAAAATGTATAATAATTAACAGTAAAAAAAAAACTAGACTGCACTAATCAGTCTAATTAAAATTAAAAATAAATAGCCAATACCAATACAATTTATGGGCATCAAAAGGTATGCTCCAGAAGGTAATCTGCTGTTCCCGTTCCATATTTGTAGAATGTTTAATTTTCATTATAACTAGAGTTGAGCGGACACCTGGATGTTTGGGTTCTGCGGGTTTGGCCGAACTTCGGAAAAAAAAGTCCGGGTTCGGGCTCGAACTTGACCCCGAACTTGACCCCGAACCCGAAACCCATTGAAGTCATTGGGGACCCGAACTTTTGGCCACTAAAATGCATCTAAAAAAGTCCTGGAAAGGGCTAGAGGGCTGCAAAAGGAAGTAAAATGGGGCTAAGAGTAGGACAAGTGCCCTGCAAACAAATATGGATGGGGAAATAACTTCAAATAACATAAAATACATAGAAATTAAAAATACAGCTGAGGCATAAAATAGCACTAGATGGAATCTTTGATTTTAGCTTTGGAAGAACATAAATCTAAATCTAAAGCATGGCTGCCAAGAGGATCAACAGAATTATCCATTTGAGAGAGGGTTGGAGTGCAGGGTATTCTCTTTCAGTTTATACTAAGTGACCCATAGGTTGAGGAGGCGGTGACCGTGGCGGTGTAGGTGGAAGCGGCACTGGAGGAGGAGAAGGAGGAGGTAGCCAGAATTTTTCAAAGTGCGCTGTAAGCACAGTATTGGACTGTTCTATTTGATTTTCAGATATGAAGTGCACCGCAAGACGCAAATGTACTATTTACCACCCAAAACAATTAGAATTTTTCAAAGTGCGCTGTAAGCACAGTATTAAACTGTTCTATTTGACTCTCAGATATGAAGTGCACCGCAAGACGCAAATGTACTATTTACCACGCAAAACTATTAACATTTTTCAAAGTGCGCTGTAAGCACAGTATTTCACGGTTCTATTTGACTCTCAGATGTAATACATGTAATGCTATTGCTATTCTATAAACCGAAATAGTGTCCCCATTCATACGAATAGGTCAATTGACCTATTCGTATGAATAGGGACTCTATTTCGGTTTATAGAAAGCCAATAGAATTACATGTATTCCATAAACCGAAAGTCTATAAACCGAAAGACATCCAGTTTATAGACTTTCGGTTTATGGAATACATGTAATGCTATTGGCTTTTTATAAACCGAAATAGAGTCCCCATTCATAAGAATAGGGACTCTATTTCGGTTTATAGAAAGCCAATAGCATCCAGCCGTCTCAAATTCCAAAAAACCTAGTACTATAATAATCAATGTCAATGTGTCTATCATATGATGATGGACTCTATGCGGGCTATTAACCAAAAGGTGAGTTTCAGGTGAGTTGAGGTGAAATGAGGTGAGTTACGATGAACATTTAATCTCACCATTTTAGTGATACATTGTGCAGGTGAGTTGCGTATTGGAGAAAACTCACCAGGTTTGTCCCTACACAATGTATAATTGAAATGATGAGATTAAATGTTCACCTCACCTCAACTCACCTGCAACTCACATTTTAGTGAATAGACCCATCTGTTACAAGATAAATGAAACCAGACTCCAGTAAAACTAACATAGACAATAAATAGGCTATTCATTTTTAAAGGACAACTAAACTTTTTTTTTTAAAACCGTTGCTTCCTTAAAGAAACAAGAGATCATTTGAAACAACAAATACTGCTTGTGAAATTGCTTCACAAGTATTACTCATTATTGGTGCCAACCTGTTATAGAAAGCAGGAGCCACATAAAGTACCGCGTTGGACACAGAAAGACAAATGCACACTTAATTGCACTTACTAAAAAGACGACCAAGTGCAAGCACATCATCAGTATATATCCTTTACTAACTTATACTTCGCCCTTAACCGCGTTTGCTGGAAACAGCAACATGTTTGTTGGTACTTACGGGTTTCTTAGCTTCCCCTGGGGTTCTCATGTGCATCTGTGTCCTGTGCATCTGTTAACGACCCTCCATGGTTTGAGGGTAACACTAGACAGTACGGCACAACCAGATTCTTAGGACATCATGAGTAGACAATTCTGCTATAGAAGAAGTTAATGTTATGTGATTTACACAAACATTTCAAAACTATGGCATGCGGAAGAGCCAGTTAGTATTTTTTTACCTCTCATATTAGTCATGTATAATCAATCGATAACAATTCAAGTTTTCAAGATTTGACATATTCTGCCAGAATCCTGCATCTTGTCAAATTACTAATTTGATTTACATTTTTTTATGTAAACATTTAAAGTAACTTAAATTAATGTTGGTCTGTTATGGTGTGAGGATCTTTTTTAAGACACCTTCAGGCAAGTCTTCATGTGGTGAAGATATTTTCGTGAATTTTCCTGTCATCTTGATTTGCTTTAGGGTTTGTCGACGTGCCAACTTAATACAGTGCTCTCTTGGACACAAAATAATTCATTCTGATATTTGAAAAAACAAGCCTATTTCACCTGGGAAGTTGTAATTATTAATCACTATAATCAAAGCAGGGTGCAGCATTTTACTCCTGTAATTAAAGAAAGCTTGATAAAACAGAATGGATGATTAACTTATTATTCTTTAATCATTAAAAAATGATTTCTGACAGAAATTGTTTAATGTGAGTGTCCTTTTCAACCCATATTTGCTGGTCAAGGATTTATTAGATTTTGGAATCTGATACAGAAAAGAGTACAATAGGTCAGTGATAAAACATCTCTTAAATGAAGCCAAAGCCATGATATGCCTCCACTGGGTGTGAACCCAACCCCCCAACCTTTTTGTGAGAGGATCATGAGGGTGGAGAGTAAATACTATATCGGCTTTAAAAGTGAAAGATCAAAATGGCCTCTATATCCAAACGTGGTTCTCTTACCATTTCTTAAAGACCCACAGACACAATACCTATTAGGCATGAACATAGCTAGCCAAAGCATATTAACTATCTCTTGGTCCTTTGATCCCATAACCATCTTATGGCCTGTCCCTCCCTTCCCTAGCCCCCATTTTCTATTTCCTCCTTACAGAAATTCGCTACTTTCCCCCATATTTCAGCTAGGTTTGGGCACAACCACCAAATATGTACATAGTCTGCTCTATTGGCTCCGCATCTCCAGAATATGGGGAAAGAAGAGGGGTACATAGACTCTAGCCTAGAGGGCACATAGTGCCACCTATTTATGAGAACAACGTATTGTGGCTGCTACTGCATTATTAGAGCTAATCCACTCTTCCCTTGTGCTGTTTATATGCATATCTTTTTCACCAGCTGTTAATGCTGGAATAGGAGGTCATGTTTTATATAGTTCAAATAGATTGGTACACTGAGAGACCAGGTTTTTATTATTTACATTATTTATTATCTTAATAAACAATTTCAAACCCTCTGTCAGCTTAGTGTCTATTTTCTTTTGTTAAGAAGCTTTTTACCCTCAAATATGAGAAGACCTCCCTTGAGTGCACATTAAATTCCTGTTTGATTTCCTCAAACAGTTTCAGCTTATTGTCTTGTAGTATATGATTTTTTTTTAAAATTCCTTTATTTATCCACATCTTCAGCTTAAGATCCTCCATATTATTTTCTATTATTGTTAAAGTCATCTTCAATCCTCAAATATTTTTTCCACCTTCTCCATACAGGTAAATGGTTCTTAAGGACCAAGCCTGGGTCTAATCTCTCTTTTTTTGGTCCACTCCAGAAGAATGCCAGCAGATCCATGGACTCTGCCACATATGGTTCGATTTTACCCCAAGGCTCCTCAATTCAATTCTCCTTTAGGCACAAACATAAATGAGCCAGGCTACATATCTTGTATGTTTGCAATATATGTGGAATACCCAGCCCTCCCTTTTTACTTTTTAGATTTAATAATTTTTATTTATTCTTGTTTTTTTCTTCTGCCACAAGTATTTGTCAAAATTTGTTTGTATTAATAGTAACCAGGGTTTTAGAATGTTCAAAGGAAACATACGAAATATGTAGCTTAATTTGGGGACAAGGTAGGACCTCAATATGTTCACTCTACCTAACCATGATATCTAGCACCTGCTAATTTATTTATCAAGGGGAGGATATTCATTTCCATGATCTTGCTTGGATTTCTCGAGATCTGTATGCCCAGGTATGGAAATAGTTTTTTAGCCCAAATAAAGTTACATTTCCTTATTATCCTAACTCTTTCTTCTTTATGGATGTTTTTTGTGAGTAACAGAGTTTTATCTATATTGAGTTTGAGATCCGAATAACGGCTATACGTTTGAGATTTGAATAAGGTCTCTATAACCTTCATGAGTTCGTCCAAAGCTTCATTAGTGTTACCTAATGTGACCAAAAAAGTCGTCTGCATATAACGATACTTTGCATTCTACATGATTGAAAGTTATTCCCATGTTATTCAATCTTATTTTGGGATATATTCCATCTTTTTAATTGTTTGTGATAAAAGGATATCATTAATCTTTTCCCTCAGGTTAGTTATTTGATTACTTAGTTGGACCGTGGGAATGATTTTGTTAATCTTTGTGGCTTCATAAAGGAAGATATACAAATCTGTTAGCAAGGAACCCCTGTTTTTTTTCCTAATTGATCCCATCTTTATCAAGTGGCCTCTTAACACCAGGTTATTGCGTCTGATACCCCTTTAAAAAAAAAAAAAAGAATTTAGTAACTTCCCTTACTTCCTCCATGTCTTTTGGATTTTTTTTAACAATAAGTCGTTTAGACTCCAACTATTCCTTATTTTACAAGAGATGCCCATAGTCATATCTAAAATGACCGGATTATGATCTGACCAAGGAACTTCTTGTATCCAGATCTTTTTAACTTTATTTGCGGCCTCAGTATTACCCAAGACTAGATCTATTCTCGAATAGGTGTAGTGGACCTTTGAAAAACACGTGTAATCCCTATCTTGTGGATGATATATCTTCCATGGGTCCAATAGGCTCTCTCCATGCAGTATTGTTCTTATCTGGGTTGACATTCTTTTACCTTTTTTGTCTTGTGGCGTGCCCCCTAATGAATTCCTATCTAGCATGCCATCTACTAAACAATTAAAATCACCTCCAGTGAGTATTCTTCCTTTTTTTATGTGGTCTATTTTGGAAAAAACATTCTGTAAAAATTGAATTGTTGCAGTATTTGGGGCATATATATTAGCTATTGTAAATGTTTCATTTTAGATCTTACATACTGTCATGATGTATCTGCCATCTATACAAGCTTTCAAGTCCCTGGTTGGGGGGTTCAGCCCTTCCCTAGGGGTTCCTTTTGAAGTCAATTCTGGTCAGTTAAGATCACAGCATACCGAAATATCTAGGAGCAGAAATATACCATGCTCATGAAAGAGAGCTGTTCCACCACTCACTATCGTTACCAGATGTTCTGCCCCTGGAACTAAGCATGTCCCATGACGCGATGCGGGACAGCTAGCAAGCAATAATGGCCCCCCTTTTATAGTTGTTACTCAGGGTTGATCATCCCCTCTCCTACCCACCTGAGTATACCAGTGTGAGTGTTATTTAGATTTAGTTTAATACCGGCCATGCCTAGTTGTTTCAAATCTTTAGTAAATCATAAAACAGTACTTTAAAGGACTAGATTCTCATACTTTCAATGTACTTATTTGGATTAAGTTGTCACCATTGGTTAAAATAGCAGAGTATAGAATAGAGTTGCCTCCCTCTTGGCATCTTTGGGCTAGGTGATGTTGTTTGTGTTCATTGTGCAAAAGTAAAGTTAAACATTAATGTTTACCTGACAGCTGAATTACCATTTTTTCAGGATCAAACGCTCCGTTCAGTGATCTGGAGGTCCGCCTGGAACATGTTTACTCCCGGTGGACTTCCGATCTGCACAGCATTGTTTAGCAATTGTTTGATGGCAAAATCACTGGAGCAATCAATAGATAATGGGAAAAACAACTGGGTATAATGAGGACAGTTTGCTTTAAATGCCCGTCAAGCATTAGTGAATAATGTAGACTGATTTTTATTATTCTCACTTGAGATAAATTTTTGGCATTATCAATGCTTTTCTGATTAGATTTATGTTTATTGTAAATTATTTTGTGGCATGGATTAGCATATTAAAAGTAAATTAATACATGTTATGCCGAATGTAATAAAAAGAAATGTTTGTACATAAGAAAGAAAATAACAACTTATCATTCTATAGATGTTTTTCTGAGTGGACAATGATTCCTCAGTGTGTACATTATATATGTATATAAATATATAGGTGTGGATGTAAATACATAAAAACATAAGGGTGAGAGCAGTATGTGGCTCTGTAAAACAAAATTGTTGTCTGTACTGCCCCCCCAAGGACATTTACTCACATTTACCAGAGCCTTATGGACCTGGCTCTGCTTTGGATAATCCCTGTGGTCATAAAGGTTCCACCACCTTTTCACAAAATAACTCAAAATAGTGTCATACTGTATGTTAAATCTTTATTACAGCCCCTTTAAAATAGTCTCTTACTTTAAAATCAAATAAAATACACAGTCATCCTTCCATGCTAATTCTCTCACGCTCCCCTGCACACTGATTTTGTTTAAGCACTGGAAGGTGCTCTGATGTCAGATCATTGCGTGGGGCAGGGAGAGCAGCATGGAAGGATGTCTGTGCATTGCACAGACCATATGATGCTTTTTCACATGAAGATGCTGGTGTGGGAAGATCTTTTGATCTCCCCAGTCATCCTGATGGTGGCCCTGGTTGTGGACTACACTTCCCTTGATGGCTTGCCAGCATTAAGGCTGTAAAAGAGTTGTGGTTCATGGTTTTGGATGAATTAATATGGCAAAAAGGGTTTGAATAATAACTGGTGTGTTAAACTTAAATGGTTCTCTGATAACTGGTGTGTTAAACTCGGATGGTTCTGAAGGAAGTTAGTAGGCCTAACACACCACTGGATTTGGGCCAGCAGGTTTGGTGGGTGGTATGGTGGTCACATCTTTCTTCTTCCTCAATCAATGCAAGAGTGCCTCTAGCTAAGTATTTGAAAAATTAGTCCATCCTAGCTTCAAACATTACACCCCCAAACTGAACTAGTTACTGTGGAAAACACAAACAATCCTTTGTTTGAAATTAACACTTCCAGTGCTAGTAACTGCCATAATAAAGCATACTATTATAATTTAAATAATGAATTATTTATGGCAGTGAAAGCACAAAATATATCCATAACAAAAAGCATTTTGGGAGATGTAGTCCACAACATCTCGAGTGCCAAAGGTTGCCTACCCCTGATTTAGGAGATGTTGCTATCACCCAACTTAATGGTACTCATTGTATTTAGTTCTGAAGGATGAAGAGCTGATAGGATCCTGTCAGTGTAAGAAATATAGGGTGCCTTGTTATTTTATATTTAATACACAGATATTTGTTTTTGGTTGGGTGGAGCGTGTAATCTGGTTTCACAATGGAAGTTCATTTGCACATCATAAGAGGTTGTAAACCAGATTACAGAGATGATTTCTTTAGATTGTAAAAACAAGCCTTTCGCAGTTTTTACTTACAGGTGTGGCATTTTTACATTTACATTTTTTACATTTATCTCCAAGGCTGGGTTGAACTGATTCTTTTATCTTTCTGGGAGGTAACTGAAGGATTTTGAGATACTTAGTTGAGTGAATCTTTTTGAGAGTGCTAGTTATTGTCTGTTCCTGGGTGATCAGAACATAGCAAGCAGAAGACCCAAGATGAAGGCACAAGGAGATCATTAACACCGGCCATCAATTTAAATTAAATCATTTAATTGTATACATATTACCCTTTTCTGTTATCTGTTGATTATGAACTGGTTATGTGTACTGTGTACACTGTGTATTCCCTGTATAACCTGTAACAGTATCTCAATTCAATAACAATATACCTTTTTATATACACTTGTCTCTGTGCTTCATTCATCACACATTCCATAAAAGAATAACCCCAGTAAGAGGCTGATGTCAAATTTCTTACATCAGGAATGGAACCTTCAATGCAGAAGATGAAACAGATTCTGTAGGAAGTGTGCACAGCACTGATTTAACTATATTTTAAGTTTATCGTAATAAAAGATGTTACTTTTCCTTTAAAATGGATAAAGGAGTTGAGTACGTTGGATACAAACGTTACAGGGCTATTAACTAAAAAAAAAAAAAAAATGAACTGCAACAAAGCAGAATTAAGAGCTCCATTGGTAACATCCTCCTATCTTGTTGTCTTTCCACCTCTGCTATTATTAATACCTGATTTGTGTCATTTTGTATTTTCTATTTTAGGATTATATTGTCTGGACACAATTCAAGCTGTGAAACAGCATTCAATCCGATACATTATAACAGAGCATCGAGCCACAGTCCTTGACCTGCTCTGTTATGTCATTTTAATTCTGTTATCTTTTTATTTTAACTGCATATATAGTTTGAAATATGCCAATGAGGCCATGTGATCCTAAGAAGAACAGGTCTGCCTATTCACAAATCTGTGGATCCATGACCAATTAAAGGATTTCAGTTGTGACCTATCATAGAAATTCTGCTGACATAGAAAATTGCCTTTTTTAAATACAATATATGGTTTCTGGTATATTTCTCTTTGCTCCAAAACTCCCACGGCTGAATAAAATACACACATATTCAATGCTGAAATGTCGAAAAGTTTTACACGAATATGTTAATTTATATTTTACTAATGAGTAAAGACACTTGCACAATCTACTAGAGGTTAAAGGACAAGTCCATCGTCACATCGCTTGTTTAATAATGACTGAATGTCTGTGTTTCATTTAACCATGTCTCTTGTGGAAATGTACAGTGGTGTTATTTTATAACATGATGAAGATTGATATTACTAGACATGAAGTTTGTTTTAAGGGTAGTTTGTCTGCCCCTCTTTCCTCCACTTTTATCCCAGAGCTCCAGAGAAATAAAGTGAGTTTAAACTATAGTAAATATGGGCGATGACTAAATCGTCCATATTTCCAAGAACACAGCTGTGCTCCACATACTGCAGATGGAATCCAATTAATCGGGGCAGAGACTTGTATCTGCATGATATATAATGCAAGGCTGCACTTTGAATGGTCTGCACCATGTTGAACACATATGAGTCCTTGTAAAAATGTCCAATATTGCATTGTTAATGCTACAAACAATGTATTCAAAATTATAAATATGATTTCAATGTGTGCCCATACATAACTGCACAAGATTCTGTACAGAGCACACATCTACAGGTTTTTTTCTATAAGGTTTCGCTTGCGGGTTTTCTGGATGCATATAGCATTCACATGCTCTCATGCACAAGGTAGAATGTATTTGTGTCCAAAGGGAAATTACTGATTAATTAAAAGTAGTGGATCCCATGGCAACTACCTTAATAAATGAATTAATTTCCCTCTCAAGAAAAGTTGTGTCCCTCAAAAAAAATGGCTGATCATATATGTGTATGCTTGGAGACAGAGAGTAGGAGGAGTTCAGGTAAAATCTATGGTATTCAGGTTAATGGTTAGAAGACAGTATCAGAAAGTGTAATTTAGAAGGATGACTTTATGAAAATTGGGAAGGGCGATTGCTTGGAGTGACCCTTTAATGCACTAGACTTTTCACAGTATAGAGTGATGGACTGTAGGTATTTATAATGATAATAACTAGCATCTATATAATGCCTTTCTCTCAGTGGGACTCAAAGAGCTATGTGGTGCGCACAGAATTAACCGAATTGGAAGCATAATAGATGTTATTATTGATGGTACTCATTTGTTGACCTTTGAAGGATGAAGGTCTGCGTTGACCCTGCCAGGATTTGAACATGCACTGCCAGGATTCATAGATCCTTTTTGGAAAAAATAAAAATAATAATAATTTCCTGTCTGGCAATGTCAGCCTTCAGCATGACACAATAATAGATTGTAAAATAACACCACAGCACTAGAAAACAATGCATTTAAACCGGAAAGTGAAACATTGAACTATTCCTTCAAAGGGACAGTTCAGTCCCTACCCCCATAGAAGTTAAGATAAAATCAAGAAGAAAAAAACATCTACATTATAATTTTTGGAATTTAGATTTTTTTCTTGATTAAATCAGACTTGTTATTGGATATCTGAAGTAGCCACTTAAATATGCCAGTGTTATCTTATTTGTTTTATTTTATAAAAATGCCATCAGACTAGTGTTTGTAGAATTGCTTCTCCTATTATAGGGTAAGCCAGTGAAAAGAAATGAGAAAGTGCAGTATAATACACAGCTTCGGCATGAGCATGCTGGCTGACACCTTATTGGATGATAAATAGAACATCTTCACTGTAGGAGAGAAAATGCATGAGAGAAGAGACAAGATTGAGATTAATAGCAAGCAGCCCAGCATTCTTATTAATTTAGGGACCTGCGTGAGAATGACAAATCTTAAAACAATGGTTGCACTTGAACTTTGTGGCCCAGCATTACAGTGCTCAAACTAGATGATTGTGTCTAAATCTTTTCAACTCCAGCGTGGCAAAACTTCAAACTTGCTCTGCACAGAAAGATGTATTTTTCTTTTATGTCTTCAAACTTGAGATGTCCTGGATCAAAACACTGGACAATATAGCAAGAGACAAAAAAAAAAGACATTAAATTTCTGTAAATGTGGACACTTTTTTAACTGGAAATAAGATGGTGGAATTTGATCCCCTGTCATAGAGGCTCTCAGTTTCTGTACAGCTCTTGCTTGATGATAAATCCATATATTTCTGATTCCCCTTATTGATTATATAAAGAAGCACACATCGGCACTAGAGATATGTCGACCATTTATCTTTCAGTTTGACAGCTTGAAGGACCTGGACATGCATCCCATATTATATAACTGAGCTATATTATTACCTAACGTTTATTAATATATGTTATTTTTACACTGATAAGGTTGATGCACTCCCTCTAAAAGTAGCAGCTAATAAGCCTTCGGGATTGCTGCTTTAATTCCTGGCAGGGTCAGCCTAACCTTTCATCCGTCCCAGGTTGGTGAAACGAATATTGTAAAGTTCAGTAATAATAACATTCTGAAGACATAGTTGAAAATTAAAGAAATCTCCATATATCTTGTGAAATCCGTATTTGTTATTATTAAATTCACATATGTGAATCTGGAACAGATGGTAGAATACAGACAAATGGGGCTTTCTCAGAAGTGGATAGAGCAATGATTTGGCTTCATATGCAGAGTATGGAAAAATAATCTTTGAGCATAGCAGAATACTATGTGTTTGGCATTTATAGTGTGCTGTGCATTTAATCACATTACTCAACACTGCATTTTTAACATACTGGAACCCTAGTGTTTGGTTGTGCAACAAAGACCTCATGTATATAATAGACATTATGCCGCATACCCATATTAGTACATGTGAATGTGCCATTATGCCGCATACCCATATTAGTACATGTGAATGTGCCATTATGCCGCACACCCATATTAGTACATGTGAATTTGGCATTATGCCGCACACCCATATTAGTACATGTGAATGTGCCATTATGCCGCACACCCATATTAGTACATGTGAATGTGCCATTATGCCGCATTCCCATATTAGTACATGTGAATGTGCCATTATGCCGCACACCCATATTAGTACATGTGAATGTGCCATTATGCCGCACACCCATATTAGTACATTTGAAGGTGCCATTATGCCGCACACCCATATTAGTACATGTGAATGTGCCATTATGCCGCACACCCATATTAGTACATGTGAATGTGCCAGCATTAGAGATCGGCTGGAGGGGAGGGGGGTTATCGTGGGGGGAGAATGAATTGGTGCATGCCTTTTAAAATGTGAATCATTTTGAGCATCCTGTCTAATGTCAACATAACATTTTGAATGTGTGCCAATCATCATGCGACATTAGAACAGCCTTCACCCTTTGTCCATTAAATAGTAAATCTACAGACACTGAAGATGTTTTGTGTTTGCTTTATTATTGTTATTATTATTTAGATGCTGTTCCTTTGTTGTAAATCACTCTCTTTATGCATTTATTGGTCCCATGTTATACTGACACCTAGTGATGCATCATGAAATAACAGCTCACTAGCAAACTGCCTTGGGACCACTCTTACTGTGCCTCTCTCAATGGTACTTAGCACCAGTCAGTATCCACAGCAGAAAAAAAAGTTACTGTGAAGAAGATTAGGCAACCAATTTTATTTTACTGAAAAATATCTTTAGACATGGAAATAAATTTCAAAGGACTTGTGTAGCCAAAGGCCTTTATACAGTAACATATTTTAGATATGGGTCATACTATCCTTAAAGGGACTGTCTAGTGCCAAAAATGCAGCTTCTAAATATTAATGCATATTATTGTGCCTTCAAAGTACTTTAAAATGCATATTTTACCTTCTGCATGGTTTAAAATATAAAATACTTATAGTTAGATGAAATTGTGAAATTACAGCAGTTTGCACAAAGCCAGGATTGCCCACACTAGTTGAGTAAAAGTCAATTTCCTTTTTTTTTTTTGCTGCAGGAACCAATGAGAATAATTTCATTCAAATTCATTTTCTGTCTCTCTAATGACGTCATCAGATAATGTTTTTTTAAAAGTAGGACTGAAAGACAAGGGGGCACTTGAGAAACGTGTTGTGTGCGGAAGGAGGACACTTATGCGGACACAGTGCACTTTTCAAACCTGGGTTTCAAGCATTTTGTTGGATACTGTTTTTGTAATGAAATTTTTTATTTACTTGTTCGTTGCTCAATAAATGTGTTATACTTAAGTCCTGCTCCTTCTTCCCTTGTCTTGTGCTATATTTGAGGATATTCTGGCGGTGTATCATCGGCTAAGACCCCACGAGCGGCTCACGGATGTCTATTATCCTGAGCAGGTTACTGCTCAGTAATATGTGAGTGTACTAGCTTAAAGTTTAAAAAAAAAAATCACCTTGCTTTCAAAAATACTATACTATATTATCTTTATCTGTTTTTTTCCCCCTTTGTACAACCCTGAGAGGATTGCTTCATTGAAAGGGTATTTTAAGTGTGTAGAGTGTGTGGGAGAAGTACACTGATTCACTTTTTCACAATTTTCAGACAATTTGTTGCACTGTTACACAGATCCGTGTACAAGAGCAAGTGCCGTTACAGTCCACATAATGTATTCTATTCCAGTAACACAGGAAGTGACTAAATGAAACATAACTTTATATGCTCAGTATCTATATAATCAGTGCTGCCACACTTGCAGTGGACATTCAGAGTAATCACTGGGGAGGGCTTGAGTCAAATATTAAAAATGCGATTTATGCAGAATGCCTGCATCAAATCACAATGAAAAAAAGTGCGCTATACAAACAGTAATTTTCATCTTGCACCAAAGTGAGTTTGGGGACTAGACTGTCTTTCAGGGCCTTTACCAGGTCAGGTAGGAGTTTCAGTGCAGGGATAGAGGGGGCGTCTAGTTGGATGTTGTTATTCAGGGTGAGAAAAGAAATAGAAAAAAAAGATATAAGGATTGGAATAAGGACTGAAGTAGAGACAAAAGGGGACTTAAGCAAGGGACTGCAGAATAGGAAAAGAGTTGAATATGAACTGCAGTAAAAACAAAGAGCTTTAGCAGGGACTGTAGAAAAAGCAAAGTTAGGGATAGAGAGAGTTAAACAAGGATTGAGGCCTATATTACTGGGCATCTGGCTGGCACTATATTACTGGGCTCTGGCTGGCACTATATTACTGGGCTCTGGCTGGCATAATATTACTGGGCTCTGACTGGCACAATATTACTGGGCTCTGACTGTTACAATATTCCTGGCACAATAATACTGGCTCTGACTGGCACAATATACAGATGTGAGGAATTTTTAGGCCCAATCCTGACCCATGCACTGTGTACTTGGTGCAATCTTGACCCATGCACTGTGTACTTGGTGCAATCCTGACCCATGCACTGTGTACTTAGTGCAATCCTGACCCCCGCGCTGTATACGTAGCATAATCCTGACCCATGCACTGTGTAATTAGCGCAATCCTGACCGCTGCACTGTATACGTAGCGCAATCCTGACCCATGCACTGTGTACTTAGCGCAATCCTGACCCATGCACTGTCTACTTAGCGCAATCCTGACCCCTGCGCTGTATACGTAGCATAATCCTGACCCATGCACTGTGTACTTAGCGCAATCCTGACCGCTGCACTGTATATGTAGCGCAATCCTGACCGCTGCACTGTATACGTAGCGCAATCCTGACCCATGCACTGTGTACTTAGCGCAGTCCTGACCCATGCACTGTGTACTTAGCGCAGTCCTGACCCATGCACTGTGTACTTAGCGCAATCCTGACCGCTGCACTGTATATGTAGCGCAATCCTGACCGCTGCACTGTATATGTAGCGCAATCCTGACCCATGCACTGTGTACTTAGCGCAGTCCTGTCCCATGCACTGTGTACTTAGTGCAGTCCTGACCCATGCACTGTGTTCTTAGTGCAGTCCTGACCCATGCACTGTGTACTTAGTGCAGTCCTGACCCATGCACTGTGTACTTAGCGCAGTCCTGACCCATGCACTGTGTACTTAGTGCAGTCCTGACCCATGCTTGCTATCAGGCTTGAGAAAGACTCTTAGGAGTTGAAACGTTGCCACAAACGTGTGAATAAAACCTTCACCTTATATCGAGTGCTGGACTTTGCATATTTATTTCATTATATGAAGAATTGGGTGGCGTCTTGGAGCCCTAGCACCGAGCACAATCTAGTGTGGATTGAAAACTATTTTTTGAAGTACAATGTCCATGATGCTCAGCTAGTCATTGCGAATTTGTCCTGATTTGGAGGCTGTGTCCGCTTTTGGGGACAGAAGTAGAGCTCTCCCTGTCCTGATTCGGTGGGCGCAGAAGTTCGGCAGATATTAGGACTAATGAAAGAGCCAAATTCCAATACACCAGCCAATCTAATATAATGTTCTACACCAAATAATCTGCTTAGATAAATGTACATTGCAAAAGATGCTGCAAAGTAACCTATTGTTTGATTTACAGTATAGAAAGCATGTGAAATAACAAATATTTATATGCAAGAGCAGAATGTAAAATGATGAAAAGGCAAATAACATAAAGCAAAAAAATAGAAAACAATTCATAGAGACTGTAATAAATATAACATATTATTGTAAGAACAAATCCATTATTGTATTTGGATAAATAATTTATTATTACATTCTATTATGATTTTTTTTTATTGAGTCACATGAGCATAATATATCAACAATACATACAATTTAATACTTATCAATGAAGAACAGAGATTGTTGAGGTTTTCCTAAGATATTTTAAACTTAAAACAAAAAATGCCGTTTTTTTTTTTGTTCTTTGACATAGTAAAAACCCTTTCAAAGTTATTTTATATAAGTAAGAATTAGGAACAGACTAAGGTCATAAAACCTTACCGAGTAGTTCCATAACCCATAATAATAAAAGATTTGTAATATCATAACAAAAGTGACCTCCGTAGAGGTAGGAAGCTAAACTTTCCCAATTAAGACTAATGGTTCTAGAACATTTACTAAATGAAAACATTCCACCGGTTCTCGTCAGCGAACCCATCCTAAATGTGCATAAAAAAGGGCAGAGAGTAATACAAAATATAATATAGGAAAACTAACATAATAAGCATACATATAGTCAAAGTTGCCCAACAGTACTGTCTCAACATTGATTAACATTCACAGTGGGAGAAAAAATAAAGTATAACGAAATTGAGGCAATGCAGATAACTGAAAATTACAATAGAAAGTAGAATAGAAAAGGGTGAAGAGTGAAGGCACCTCGAGAGGGAGGTTGCGGCTGTGGCAGAGTACAGAGTACTAAAAATGGGGGCCCCTGACCACACTTTTGGCAGTCAGGATTTTTTTTTTTTTTCACCTGAACAAGTCAGAGTGATAAAAGTTCCCTGTGTCTTCTGAGGTGTGGGTCGCAGGGTTCTCTGATTCACCAGTTTCAGCTGTTATTGGGGGAAGTCCCAGATCCGAAAGATGCAATGTCAGATGGATCTTCTATGGACAACATTTTTTTTAGTCTCTGGCAACCGATAATGAAGTAGGGGAGCGCCATCTATATTTCACACCAAGAACACGCAGTTGTGTTGTCAGGTCGCTCATAGACCTTCTCCATAAGATTACTTCCATCAGCAAGTCTTATATTAACAGGGTACTTCCTGCGTATTCAGTTGGTTGGGTATTTCTGATCGCTTGTAAGAGTGCAATTTTATCGTGTGCACTATGTAGTTTTAAAATCACATGTTACATAGAATGTGTCGGCAGATAAGAACCATTCGGTCCATCTAGTCTGCCCAATTTTTTTTCTAAATACTTTTATTAGTCCCCAGTTTCCTATCTTATAGCTAGGATAGCCTTGTGCCTATCCCACGCATGCTTAAAATCCTTGACTGTGTTTACCTCTACCACTTCTGCTTAAAGGCTATTCCATACATCCACTACCCTCTCAGTAAAGTAATACTTCCTGATATAACTTTTAAATCTTTGCCCCTCTAATTTAAGACTATTCTGCTTTTGGGTTTTTACGCCCAAGGTGCATAATCTTGCACTTGTCCACATTAAATGTCAATTGCCACAGCTCTGACCATTTTTCTAGTTTAGCCAAATCATTTGCCATTTGGCTTATCCCTCCATGAATATCAACCCTGCTGCAAATCTTTGTATCATCAGCAAAAAAACATACTTTGCCAACAAGACCTTCTGCAATATCGCTAATAAAAATATTAAAGAGAATGGGTCCAAGAACAGATCCCTGAGGTACCCCACTAGTAACAAGACCTTGCATCGAATATACCCCATTGACTACAACCCTCTGTTGCCTGTCACTCAGCCATTGTCTAATCCATTCAACAATACTGAAATCCAAACTTAAAGATTTCAGTTTATTGATAAGCCTTCTATGTGCGACAGTGTCAAAAGCCTTACTGAAATCTAGGTAAGCAATGTCTACTGCACCACCCTGATCTATTATTTTAGTCACCCAATCAAAAAACCATGACACATTACCTTTTGAACTATGACCAAACGCTTGTTGTGGGAGTGGAAACCATGATGCATTTCACCCAGTGTTGGGTTCTTATGCTTTTGTCAATTCCCAATGAAGAATTGAAGAGCAACTGGGATGCTGGAGGATGTCTCACCCCACTCTAAGCCTCCAATTTTGCTACATTGTGTCCTGAAGGCATCTTTAGGACACACAATGGGACTGATGTATAAAGATGATGCAAACGCTGATAGTGCCAAATAGTGGACCAATCGGTGTGTGCGCCTATGAAAAAAGCAGACTCCCGACAAATTTCAGGACTGTGTGCTGCCTCCACCACAAAGGCACTTGTGGGTTGTGATTGTTTGATTAGTGTCGGAGAGCCTCCGACAAACACTGTTTTGCCTTTGTTCCGTGCCTTGTCATTCCACCATAATATTATAGAAAATATTAAAGGGTCTACTTAATAAGGAGAGGATTGCAGGGAACTGAGACAGGAATTTCAAACTTAAGGCTAATGTAGTGGAGTTGAGAAGATTCTCCCATTCAGCTGCACTGGAGATTTTTTCTGGTCTGAAGTTTGAAATTCCCATCTCAATTCCCTGCCATTCTCTCTTTATCGAGTAGACCCTTAAAGAACCTGTACTCACCATACTGCCTGCCAGAGATGACTAAACAATAACATTTAAGGAGGTAAAAGTAGCTGGTAATTTTGAAACATATTGTACTTGAAGTACGATGATTAGCACAACCCTTAAAATAGATCTCAGTTCATAGGGCATTCACACTATACTCTGCTCAGCAGGGAATAATATATCTGTGAATGTTGTAATTAAGCCAGAGATAATAATAATTATAATTTGTCCAATCTAAATTTAGTGTTTCCAGAAATAAAGAGTAAGAACACAGATGTAGTCTGAATATACTGTTCACCCAAAGGGTATTTGATGGTCACTCTGCAAAACAATGACCACATTATATTAATTTCTGTATACTTTTGGTTTCTTGTGCAGTACTGTACCTGATCCATGTCTTTTGGTTTATTGTGCAGTACTGTACCTGATCCATGTCTTTTGGTGTCTTGGTCAGTACTGTACCTGATCCATGTCTTTTGGTTTATTGTGCAGTACTGTACCTGATCCATGTCTTTTGGTTTCTTGGTCAGTACTGTACCTGATCCATGTCTTTTGGTTTCTTGTGCAGTAGTGTACCTGATACATGTCTTTTGGTTTCTTGTGCAGTAGTGTACCTGATACATGTCTTTTGGTTTCTTGTGCAGTAGTGTACCTGATCCATGTCTTTTGGTTTCTTGGTCAGTACTGTACTTGATCCATGTCTTTTGGTTTATTGTGCAGTAGTGTACCTGATCCATATTTTTGGGTTTCTTGTGCAGTAGTGTACCTGATACATGTCTTTTGGTTTCTTGGTCAGTAGTGTACCTGATACATGTCTTTTGGTTTCTTGGTCAGTAGTGTACCTGATACATGTCTTTTGGTTTCTTGTGCAGTAGTGTACCTGATCCATATTTTTGGGTTTCTTGTGCAGTAGTGTACCTGATCCATGTCTTTTGGTTTCTTGGTCAGTACTGTACCTGATCCATGTCTTTTGGTTTCTTGGTCAGTACTGTACCTGATCCATGTCTTTTGGTTTCTTGGTCAGTACTGTACCTGATCCATGTCTTTTGGTTTCTTGGTCAGTACTGTACCTGATCCATGTCTTTTGGTTTCTTGGTCAGTACTGTACCTGATCCATGTCTTTTGGTTTCTTGGTCAGTACTGTACCTGATCCATGTCTTTTGGTTTCTTGGTCAGTACTGTACCTGATCCATGTCTTTTGGTTTCTTGGTCAGTACTGTACCTGATCCATGTCTTTTGGTTTCTTGGTCAGTACTGTACCTGATCCATGTCTTTTGGTTTCTTGTGCAGTACTGTACCTGATCCATGTCTTTTGGTTTCTTGGTCAGTACTGTACCTGATCCATGTCTTTTAGTTTCTTGGTCAGTACTGTACCTGATCCATGTCTTTTGGTTTCTTGTGCAGTACTGTACCTGATCCATGTCTTTTGGTTTCTTGTGCAGTAGTGTACCTGATCCATGTCTTTTGGTTTCTTGTGCAGTAGTGTACCTGATCCATGTCTTTTGGTTTCTTGGTCAGTACTGTACTTGATCCATGTCTTTTAGTTTCTTGGTCAGTACTGTACCTGATCCATGTCTTTTGGTTTCTTGGTCAGTAGTGTACCTGATCCATGTCTTTTGGTTTCTTGGTCAGTACTGTACCTGATACATGTCTTTTGGTTTCTTGTGCAGTACTGTACCTGATCCATGTCTTTTGGTTTCTTGGTCAGTACTGTACCTGATCCATGTCTTTTGGTTTCTTGTGCAGTACTGTACCTGATCCATATTTTTGGGTTTCTTGGTCAGTACTGTACCTGATACATGTCTTTTGGTTTCTTGGTCAGTAGTGTACCTGATCCATGTCTTTTGGTTTCTTGGTCAGTAGTGTACCTGATACATGTCTTTTGGTTTCTTGGTCAGTACTGTACCTGATCCATGTCTTTTGGTTTCTTGGTCAGTACTGTACCTGATCCATGTCTTTTGGTTTCTTGATCAGTACTGTACCTGATCCATGTCTTTTGGTTTCTTGGTCAGTACTGTACCTGATCCATGTCTTTTGGTTTCTTGTGCAGTAGTGTACCTGATCCATGTCTTTTGGTTTCTTGTGCAGTAGTGTACCTGATACATGTCTTTTGGTTTCTTGGTCAGTACTGTACTTGATCCATGTCTTTTGGTTTATTGTGCAGTAGTGTACCTGATCCATATTTTTGGGTTTCTTGGTCAGTAGTGTACCTGATACATGTCTTTTGGTTTCTTGGTCAGTAGTGTACCTGATACATGTCTTTTGGTTTCTTGTGCACTAGTGTACCTGATCCATATTTTTGGGTTTCTTGTGCAGTAGTGTACCTGATCCATGTCTTTTGGTTTCTTGGTCAGTACTGTACCTGATCCATGTCTTTTGGTTTCTTGTGCAGTACTGTACCTGATCCATGTCTTTAGGTTTCTTGGTCGATACTGTACCTGATCCATATTTTTGGGTTTCTTGTGCAGTAGTGTACCTGATCCATGTCTTTTGGTTTCTTGGTCAGTACTGTACCTGATCCATGTCTTTTGGTTTCTTGTGCAGTAGTGTACCTGATCCATGTCTTTTGGTTTCTTGTGCAGTACTGTACCTGATCCATGTCTTTTGGTTTCTTGGTCAGTACTGTACCTGATCCATGTCTTTTGGTTTCTTGGTCAGTACTGTACCTGATCCATGTCTTTTGGTTTCTTGTGCAGTAGTGTACCTGATACATGTCTTTTGGTTTCTTGTGCAGTAGTGTACCTGATCCATGTCTTTTGGTTTCTTGGTCAGTACTGTACTTGATCCATGTATTTTGGTTTATTGTGCAGTAGTGTACCTGATCCATATTTTTGGGTTTCTTGTGCAGTAGTGTACCTGATACATGTCTTTTGGTTTCTTGGTCAGTAGTGTACCTGATACATGTCTTTTGGTTTCTTGTGCACTAGTGTACCTGATCCATATTTTTGGGTTTCTTGGTCAGTAGTGTACCTGATCCATGTCTTTTGGTTTCTTGTGCAGTAGTGTACCTGATACATGTCTTTTGGTTTCTTGGTCAGTAGTGTACTTGATACATGTCTTTTGGTTTCTTGTGCACTAGTGTACCTGATCCATATTTTTGGGTTTCTTGTGCAGTACTGTACCTGATCCATGTCTTTTGGTTTCTTGGTCAGTAGTGTACCTGATCCATGTCTTTTGGTTTCTTGTGCAGTACTGTACCTGATCCATGTCTTTTGGTTTCTTGGTCAGTACTGTACTTGATCCATGTATTTTGGTTTATTGTGCAGTAGTGTACCTGATCCATGTCTTTTGGTTTCTTGTGCAGTAGTGTACCTGATACATGTCTTTTGGTTTCTTGGTCAGTAGTGTACCTGATACATGTCTTTTGGTTTCTTGTGCACTAGTGTACCTGATCCATATTTTTAGGTTTCTTGGTCAGTAGTGTACCTGATACATGTCTTTTGGTTCCTTGTGCAGTAGTGTACCTGATACATGTCTTTTGGTTTCTTGGTCAGTAGTGTACTTGATACATGTCTTTTGGTTTCTTGTGCACTAGTGTACCTGATCCATATTTTTGGGTTTCTTGTGCAGTACTGTACCTGATCCATGTCTTTTGGTTTCTTGGTCAGTAGTGTACCTGATCCATGTCTTTTGGTTTCTTGTGCAGTACTGTACCTGATCCATGTCTTTTGGTTTCTTGGTCAGTACTGTACTTGATCCATGTCTTTTGGTTTCTTGGTCAGTACTGTACCTGATCCATGTCTTTTGGTTTCTTGTGCAGTAGTGTACCTGATACATGTCTTTTGGTTTCTTGTGCAGTAGTGTACCTGATCCATGTCTTTTGGTTTCTTGGTCAGTACTGTACTTGATCCATGTCTTTTGGTTTATTGTGCAGTAGTGTACCTGATCCATATTTTTGGGTTTCTTGTGCAGTAGTGTACCTGATACATGTCTTTTGGTTTCTTGGTCAGTAGTGTACCTGATACATGTCTTTTGGTTTCTTGTGCACTAGTGTACCTGATCCATATTTTTGGGTTTCTTGTGCAGTAGTGTACCTGATCCATGTCTTTTGGTTTCTTGTGCAGTAGTGTACCTGATCCATGTCTTTTGGTTTCTTGTGCAGTACTGTACCTGATCCATATTTTTGGGTTTCTTGTGCAGTAGTGTACCTGATACATGTTTTTTCGTTTATTGTGCAGTAGTGTACCTGAATCATGTATTTTGGTTTCTTGTGCAGTAGTGTACCTGATCCATATTTTTGGGTTTCTTGTGCAGTAGTGTACCTGATCCATATTTTTGGGTTTCTTGTGCAGTAGTGTACCTGATACATTTTTTTTTTTCGTTTATTGTGCAGTAGTGTACCTGATACATGTTTTTTCGTTTATTGTGCAGTAGTGTACCTGATACATATTTTTGGGTTTATTGTGCAGTAGTGTACCTCCATACTTATATTTAGTTGCAATTGACGTAATGAAGAAAAGTAAATCGATTAGAAAAATAAATGAAATGCTATTTCTAAGTGACATTGTAACTTAAGTCATGGTTAAATTACAATAACTTTTTTTTTCTTAATGAACAGATGGTAGGGGGGTAGACAAAAAAAAGAGTAGACAGTATGTTACTCAAGAATAATCCAAAATGTTCCACACTGAAATAAAAGCCATATGTATTTTTAAGTTGTCAGTAAAATATCTCGAAATGCCTAAAGGTTTTGGAAAGGCATCTGCTCAATGAGAGATGCAACCGTGAAAAATCTTTTTGTACATCGAATAATTATCAAATTCCAAAATAGAAAACCTGAATGTAATCACACTACAATGATTGCTTGTGCTGTTATTGGCCTTTGTTATAAATGAAATAAAGCCAGAAGAATGGAGAGCCACATATTGAGAGGCACAGGCCATTATTTTGCAAAGGAAAATTCTTTACTCTTCACTGACCAATAAATGCCACTGTTCGCCTTATGAGATATTCCCAGATTTTGGAAATAATAAACCGGTATACCCTTTAGCAATACAAAATTGCCTCAAAAATACACCTGTAACAGAGCTACTCACAAGATGTAAAGAATAAGTAGGTACATGACAAAAGGAAACAAAATCCACAGAACACAAGCATCTTGCTGCTGAACTCAGTACGGAGTGCATGATGGTACTACCGGCAAACTGCAACTATGTTACGGAGGTAGGATGAGTGCAAGTTGAAAACAAGTTTGTGAGGAAACCGGGTATTTCTGCCCGACGCATTTCATGAAGATACACTTCCTATGTGCATAATTTTGGCAGAAATGAAACCAACTAAACTACTCTTATTATAAAACATTTTAGTATCCCCGGAAAGTTTTTTGGGACACTGGGACAAATCATCCAAAACCGGGATGTCTGGTCCCCCTTGATCAGCTCCTGCTACATTTGAAGAAGTTAAAGACATGTGTAGAGATGAAACAAATTGCAGATGAAGATTAAAAAAAAGATCTTCCACATTTATTCTTGCCCTGATTATGGTTTGTTACATCATTAGAAAACACATAGTTACTCATTTCCACGGACTGAGCATGCAGGTGAAAGAAAGAGTACAAAATGCCCACAATATTTGTGTAAAAAACAATAGCAACAGGGGAAAAGTGATAATTATCAAAAATGAGGTATCTTGGAAAGATTAAAAATGATGGCACGTCTCTATTTTTAATTATATGTAACTGTGGCACTGTCATTTTAATCTATTTACAAAAAAAAAAAAACTGTAAAAAAAACTTCACTGTTCCTTTTATTTTTTAGAAGGAAACAAATGAAGTGAAAAATATGTGCATTTGTATTTATGAGTGCATTTATTCACCATTCACAGCTTCACTTATTATTTTACTATATTACACTATATTGTTTTTTTGCCAATCTTTTAGTGGCTGCTTCCGATTCTGCTCCAGCCTGATTCTATACATACCATGTTTTAAGCTTCATTTTAAACAGTGAGAAAGTTTATTAACTTGTCCATTAATCATGCATGCTTCCTTATTAGTAATATCACCCCCATATTGGGTGGCAGATGCAAAGAGCATGAAACAGACTGAGGTCTACAAAGTAAACATATGTCATAGACTGAATAGTACTCACATTATTATTTTGGTCCTGTAAGTTCCAGATACAGCATTGTATGTCGCTTTCATGTCTACAATTTTCACAACATCAAGACATTGTAAAAAAAACATCAAGTCATATCATTATCTTATTTATGGGAATAATACCAAAAAATTCCATTTATTAATGGTCCGGTAAGGATGGCGGTTTGGGCCAGGCGCGGTAAAGATATTACGGCACCTGTTAATGGCATTAGCGGTGAGGAATGAATCATCATTGCCCATTAATTTACCGCCTCTTTTTAGGGGTTGTTTTTACTCAGTTAAGTGGACTTACATTTTAACGCATGCTTGAAATCTTTATAATGTAGTGCCGTCACAATGTACCTGGCAAACAAAAGAATGGTGTAAAAGTCGCCAAACTTTCACCGGTATTAATATTAGCATAAGCAGCTCCATGCAAGACTCATATCACTAAGTATGACGCCAAGTGTTGGATTAAGTGGTGTAAAGCAGGCTCCCATTGGCAGTCTGTTGTCGAGTCTGGGTTCGGTGAATGCCAGTAGAATATTACCTGCCTGCACTGTGCCAACTGTAATATTTTGGTGTAAGAGTGGTAATGGTATGGGGCTGTTTTTCAGAGTTTGGGCTAGGCCCCTTATAATTCTTCAGCGTACCAAGATATTCTGGACTATGCTATGCTTCCAACTTTGTTGGAGCAGTTTGTGGAAGGTCCTTTTCTATTCCAGTATAACTGTGGCCTAGTGCACAAACAAAGGTCCATTAAGACATGGTTCGATGAGTTTGGTGTGGAAGAATTTAACTGGCTTTAGATAGCCCTGACCTCAACCCCATCGAATTCCTTTGGGATGAACCGGAATGGAGATTGCGAAGCATTTCTTTTCAGCCAACATCAGTGCCTGACAAATGCTCTACTGAATGAATGGGTAAAAATTCCTACAGAAACGCTCCAAAATCTTGGAGTGTTACCAGAAGGAAGCTGGTATAGCTGCAAATGTCCATGTATTTAGAATGCAATGTCATAAAGGCCATTGTTGGTGTGAGGGTTAGGTGTCCCAATACTTTTGTCCATATCCATCACCACTTATTTATTTAGCGCAAATAGGTTACATTTCTGATAGGTACAGGTCATAGAGAGGGACTACATACTAAGTTCAATGAACAAGAAAAAACTAATACATCAGGTAGAGAGCCCTGGTCGCAAGCTTACAATCTAGAGGGAGTGGGGGACAAGAGACACATAATAGTGTACCTTTATGTGAACATGTAATCTAAAACATTTGTGGGTGATGGCTTCGCTTTAAAAAAAGAGCACAATGTAATCTATACATTATGTTTTATTAACTTTAAAATTTGAGCTTCTATCTATATGCCACTAGCCTATAGATTTTAACTACAACTGTGACCATGTTTTGGGATATCTGTGTATTTGGTTTCTTCTACAGTACTACCCCAGCAGAGCAAATTGTGAGCTGGTAGACACTTTTTTTTCTTATTAAATACTGAGGGATTAATGTCCTATTCCAACGGTGGGCAACCTTTGTCATCCCAAATGTTGTGGACTACATCTCATATAATGCTCTTACTGGCAAAGCATCAGATGTCCACAACATCTGGTGTGCTAATGCAGGCCTACCCTGGGCCTATTCAGACACTTTTGTGCAGGGAGAAACCTGGGGAGTTCCCCCCACTAACCAAACTTACCAGGTTTGCCCCTGCACAATGTATAGCTAAAACTGGTGAGATGAAATGTTCATCTTTTTTGTGAATAACCCCCAACGTACTTCACTGCCAGTACATTCCCTCTAAATTTGAAGCGGGCAAGTAGGACAATTTGGAGTTTACAATTACAGATACCCTTAAAGTAGAATATTAAGCACAGTATACTATAAATTATCCAAGTTATAACTAACATAGGAGTATATTACATTTTTGGAAACTATGTTTTCTATTATTCTTAGGAACTGTTAGGAGGACTATGTTTGTCCGGAGTTAAGGTACGTCACTGCTATAATTAATAATTATTTAAATTAATAAAGTCCCAGAAAAATTCTCTGTTGTGAATTATTTTAAAAACTAGTGAACTGATTGAGCACTTTCTTCGAGATGAAAGTTGCTCTGTGCAAATAAGACAGGTTATGTACTATTTAATGCATTATGTTTTGTCTATCTGGTTTGCCCCTTGTTTGTATTCAATGGAAACGTGGTGTATGGTGAACATGTTGTAACATCTATTTTTTATCGCCCTCTCTTAAATCTGATATTCCTTCAGTTTGCAAGGAAAGCCAGAAAATGTAAGGGACTGTGAACAGGAAAGAAGATGCATGCCCCAGTATAATGGCAAAGTCATATGAATTCTCAGGGTGGAAATGTCTTTCAAGGTCGTCTTGGTTTCTTTCTGTAGCTGCTACATGGGGAACTTGTTTATTCCACGACAGGCTTCATTCATGACACCGAGTGCATAGCTCTTAATATTATGGCTGATGACCAGTTTGATAAAATAATAAAATATGATAACAAATTAAACAAAATATATATATTTTTTAACTTTTACTATTTTTCTTTACACATCTGCAAACGCAAATGTAAAAAAACAGCTAAATAGATTCTATTTGTCTTAATTTTAGGGAAAAAAACAATGTTTCTACGTGTTTCTGCTGTTTTTGCAAGTTATAGGGCAATAACTGAAAGTATTGCATATTGCATATTGATTTTTCCTAACCATTTTCTCCTACAGTGATCTTTTAATCCCTCCCCTAAACCTAACTCTAACCCTAAAACTAACAATAGCCTAAGCCTAATGCTAGCTTGAAGGCTAACTTAGCCTATATATTATTTCACTGTAATGTTGCTGACTGCCTTTAAACCACTTACCCACAGCAGGGTAGCAGTGGTGTATCTTGGATTTGTGCTTCCCTAGGCATACAAAATTCGGGCACCCCCCTACCCACGCACGACATTCCCCATAACCTGCATCACCCCATTACATAACCCCATCACATACCCCATCACCCCTATTACATGCCCCCATCGCCCCCATCACATACCTCCATTGCCCCCATTACATACTTCCATTGCCCCATCACATAACTCCATTGCCCCCATTAAATACCTCCACTGCCCCATCACATGCCCTATCACCCCCATTATATGCCTCCATTAACCCCATCACCCCATTAGATGCCTATATCACCCACATTACTTGCCTCCATTAACCCCATCACCCCCATTAGATGCCTCCATTAACCCCATTACCCCCATTACATGCCTCCATTAACCCCATCACCCCCATTATATGCCTCCATTAACCCCATCACCTCATTACATGCCTCCATTAACCCCATCACCCCCATTACATGCCTCCATCACCCCATTACATGCCTCCATTAACCACATCATCCCTATTATATGCCTCCATTAACCCCATCACCCCCATTACATGCCTCCATCACCCCATTACATGCCTCCATTAACCACATCATCCCTATTATATGCCTCCATTAACCCCATCACCCCCATTACATGCCTCCATTAACCCCATCACCCCCATTACATGCCCCCTCTCCCCAGGACTTACCCTGATCCCTGATGGCTAAAGGCAGGCAGCATAGTATCCTACTGCCACCCCCCAATATTTGCCGCCCTAGACATCCGCCTAGGATGCCTCGTGATAAATACCGCAGTGCAGGGAAGCACAAAACTGGAAAGGCATTATGCATATCAATAAGGCGCTTGCGATCGCACATAACCCTGGTGATCATTGATCGCTTCCATAGCTCATTTAACCACAGGATGTGTCAGGCACATCCTCTGTCACCACCTGTATGGAAGCAGAGGATGTGCCTTCCTCTTTTACATCTTTATTAATGTGCTGTGTCAACAATTGATCACAGCATAATGGACCATAATTTCACGTATTACAAAGTAATGCACCAACCACCATGTAACGGAAGTGACACCCTTAGTCCCGCACTCCCATCCCAGTGCTCTGGGAACTACATTTCTCATGAGCGCTGGCTTCAAAGGTACGGCGCCCAGGAGGATGAAGCAAAGGAACTTCATAATCGGGCGCCAGGGAGGCGTGTATCCCTTATCTGAACTGACCCATATAAAAAAGAAGATTTTTAAGATTTTGGACTCATCCAATTTTCTTTTAGTTTTACTGTAAAATTACACATGTGCAACAAACACTGGCTGGTTTCGATACTCAAGAGAATACTCCAGTATCAAAGCCCCTATATTCCTCCAAGCCACAACTGAGCCAAAATAACACCCAACTAGTACACATGTTTAGCTCATACAGTTTATTGCACACCCAATTTTGGCTCTAAAAAAATATATATATATTTAATACACGGAGCCATGGGATTTTTAAGCCTGCAGTGAATTTCTAATTAATCTTTTACTACACTTAAAAAAAACAAATCACTTTATTAAACCATCACACTAACTCCTAAAATAATATTTGCACATATTTTTCAAGGTTTTCCTAACAACATGGAGATTGGTGTGGTCCATGAATGCCAAATCCCATCTGCAAATGATAAGGCTAGCCTTGATAAATAAGTAAGTATCAATGCTTTATTATTTTTTATTATCCCTCCGTGCCTGCAGTGGAGCTGGGATACCCAGGCTCTGTAACACTGTTCTTTATGTGTCTACTTCAGAGGGCTTAAGATTTTAACTGAAATATGTTAAATTGCATTGAGATTATTTGTCTGGGGTCTCCATAGAGCTATCTCGCCCGAGCACAAAATGGAATATGTCACTTTTATGATATTTCTCATCATCCTGTGAAAAAGGACAAAAGAGGACACAACTGTTACAATTCTTTTAAGAAATTAATCACTTTTTTTGACAATGTTTCTTTTATAATAACAAAAAAAGCAATATTAATGCATTTGGCAGTAGAAAGTAATTGTTCCCTTGCTTCTCCGTATATATATAAAAAAAATGTGGAAACTGTGAACGGTGACCATTAGTTCAGTTACAAGTTTTACTCATTCGGTGCTGGATGTATGGGTAGACTTTACCGTTTGTGGCTGACTGACTAGATACTGGTAGATGCTATCTGTAGAATAGAAAGTGGACAACAGAGTAGGGTGCCAAGTGAAAGAAGCAGGGAATGCTGAGATGCAAGGAAGCGTAATGAGATGGAGAGGGGAGAGGTACACAATGACCTTGACACAAAAAAAGGTGCTTTTGGAACTGGATACATGTGGGGATCCCGTCAAAGGCTTGCCCAGGGGTCCATTAACTGAGGATTATTATGAGCAATTACAGGGAAAGAGCTCTAAGAGAGGAAAAAATTATTTTAAAGAACAAAGTCAAAATTGTATGATACTTGATTAATTATAATTTTTTTTTTTTAAATTATCAAAAGAATAATATCACTAAACAAAGCAAAGAATTGTATAAACACACAAAACAATAAAAGTGAACTTGTGAAAGTCCTAATAATAAAGTTGTAAAATGTAAATTGGGCCGTATTATGAAAAATATTTTGTATTGTTGTGTTTTTTTACCCTTTATTATATTGTCAAGGAAAATGCTGGTGAATTGGTAATTTCTCCTTGATTACGTAAATACTCCAATGAGTGTATTTAAGGAACATCTATTTTTGTTGTGTTTTGAATAATACATATTTAAGCAAAAAGGCTAATATAACAGCTCCTTCTACTGTTTTGTTTTTATTATATATAAAACTCTATATACATTATAGAATAATGCCTTTATCCTTTTTGATGTATGTGATACAAACACAATAGCTCATCTGGCATAGATATTTATTTATTGTTTCCTTAAAACTAAATAGTAATTTTATTTTTTCCCCTTGGATATATATTTTACCTTTCCAGTTTTATAAAGTTATGATAAAAGATATAAGCTTCCCACGCTGCTACACACTTGCAATCATAATAATGAATGCTATTGTATCACCTATCACAGCTGGATATTACAAGACAAGCACATGTCTGACTATGCATACTGAAAGATTTTTATGCGGAATCCTGGAAAAGAAAATATATACTCTTAAAAGATAAAAATAAAAACCCAACACAGAATATTCCGTTTCTGTACAAACCACAAATAAACTAATTTAAAAAAAACCTGATCATGAAACCTATAGATTTAACCACTGGCTGTACTGAGTCAGAATGGACTAGAGTAAAAAAAAAAAATACTTACTGATACATGCAGGATCAGCCTACATATACAGGCAAAAATGTAATTTTAATGTGTGATTTTATTTTGATTTTTTCGGAGTTCTCTTGTAAAAAAATATTTTTTTTTTTCATGTTTTATTATTATTGCTCTTTTATTATTTCTTTGTAGTGACCATTCATTTTGTACCGGCCTCGATTTCCTTGTGTGTGAGGTGTTATTTTCTATATGAATCTATAAGTGAATATCATATGCAGACAGTGTTAACACTTATTAAAGAGACTTCATCACCTAAACATTGTTTATATTGCGAATGTCTCCTGTGATTTCGCCTTTGGTTTCACATGCAAATGAGCAACTTCGGTTTTGTGTAATTTGCATACCAAGTCACGGGTGATGTCATAAATAGGAGACACCACAGACACATCTGAAACATATTTTTCTTTTAATTTAAGCCTTTATTTTACAATTCTGTTAACTTTTTGGGAATCTCTCCTATTATTCAAACAGAAGACTTATCTTTCGTTCCATGTGTTTAAAAAACAACATTCTTTTTGATCTCCAAAATACAGGGGGCGCTGTGACCAGCCCTGGCACGGTGAACTGGTTTAATGGGCCACTATCATTTTAAAAATGATTTCTTTGTTTATTTAAACAGTGCCTGTTGTACAAATAGGACAAGGTGTTGCTTTAAAGGGAAAACATTTTAATAATAATTAGCCCCACTGCAGATAAAGTGTAATTTTAATTTTAAAATTCCTCTAGCTTTCCATAGAAAACTTAATCTACATATTTGTTGTTAACTGTGCCATGAAAGGTGTGGATTAAATTGTACTCCCACCATAAAGGTGACCTTGTCATCTGCACTGATTCAGTGCATCTGTTTTGAAAATAGATTAATCCCTTCTTTGGATCAATTTTTACTTAAGAGAAAATTCAATAAAAGTTATTGTAGAATAACAGATAACTTAGCTGCAAGTGATGAGGACTTTATTTAATGCCCGGTGCTTTCAGTAACTGTTAAAAGCAGTCCATGTTGAAGCATAAGAAGAGAGACCTGTGCGAAACGCGTAAGTCTTTGTGTACCACCGGGGATTATTTTTTTTTCCCATTTGTGCCATTTAAAGGATCATTTTTCATCTATTATTATATATTAAAGAACACTCATAGATTTTTTTAGTCTATGAGTAAGCACCAAGCAGGCGCAAAATGAGTAAGGGTTTTTGGGTACCACCGAGGGCCCAATAAAAGGATCATTTTTCATCTAGTTGGACCTGTTATCATGAATTAATTTGCATGTCATTTTTTTATTCTATGTAGTCAAAGTGCAAACAATGTTACAAAAAACAACAACAATAGGTTTAATCATTGTGAAATACGCCACTTCATGCCGACAAAGTATATTGTCAGTATAAAATACACAATACAAGAATGGGTCATAAATAGCAAAGAATCCATTAAACACCAGTTAACTTACAATATCCATGCGAATTATGTCCCGGAATGCAATTATAAGCTGAACATATAAAACAAATAACAGTTTCTGTATTAACATGAAAAAAAAACAGTTAATTTCTCCTGTGAAGTATATTATCACTAGAAACACTAACTACATATGTGTTAATTTAGATATCCAGAAGGTCATGCCTACTGACAACCTGCAAAAATATTAACACCAAACCAGAACACCATGCAACATCTAACAATGTGGCTAATATGAGATTATAATGCTGTAAAGTACTATTTTAAAAAGTGTTATTGTTTTACTTTCCTTTTCTAAACATAGTCCTGAGGTGTAAGACTGGGAAGATTGCAGGATACGAAATGGTGTTTTGCCTCAGTAGCATCATAAAAAACATATTTGGGGTTCACTATTCTTTCATGGTCGTGTGCTAATAGAGAGTTAATTAATCAAGGTGACACTGAAAAATTTCTAGGGAAGACATGCAATTTCTACTGGGTTTTGTCCTATTATATAGTTTTGTACAAATAAAGAGCCTGGTATGTTACTCGTTTTCTGCAGGCCACTTGTATCATTTGCATGCTGCCTTGCAGTGTGTAAAAGGCATATGTGACCAAATGAAAATCAATTAACTAATCAACTTGGTTCTGTGGAATCCTTGGTTCCTTGATTAGCTTACTGATTTTCATCTGGTCACATACGGCCTTTACCCACTGCAAGGCAGCATGCAAAAGTTATATGCGTTTAGGAAACAATGGCCTAGGTGGAAACCCTAGCCTCAGACAGGGTTTGCAGTAAGTTGGTTCCTTCACCCAGGGACCCAGTGAATGAATGTAATTCCATTTAGAGCCCCCCACAATGGGATAGAAAGGCTCAACACAAGAAATGTCCCTAATTTGGCAGTGGTCTTTGATTTGCAGGCTCTATATCCCCAACCCAATAGAGTCCAAGCACCTCCATTCAGTTCCATAGGGTATAGAGTAGGTGCAACATTGTTCATGGTGGCTATTTACCTGTCTCTATGACAGACAATTTAATCATGTTCTGTGAACCTTTACAGACCTTGCCACAGACAAGTGTGGACACTTTGCCTATTCATACCTTAGGGATCAACTGGTGTCTCCAGGCTGGGAATTCTCCTTAACACCTCAAAGTGTGGCCTTTCAAGCCTCTATCATCCTGAACTTCACAGTCCAGTGCCTACTTTATCTACTCTCTGGGTTCTTGCCAAGAGGTCAAAACCAACTAAGAGGAGCAGGGTTAAGTTCCACAACACAAACATTGCCAGGGTGCTACATAACAAATTATCAGAACGCCACAGACTGGAGGGAATAAAGGAGACTGTTCTCTGACCTATTTCTTATCATTGTCTTCTATCCAGTTCTATAATCTGATCCAGCATTCATTGTCAAAACCATCTTTGTTCAGTTTCTTTTCTATATTTCCTGGTATCTTTCTTTGATCATTTAAGCTTTCATGGGCGACTGGTTGGGGAGAACCAACTTAGCATACACAACGGTGAATATCCGAATATCTGGTACAACGGACAGTAGGGACTTCGGTGTGTTTATACAGATACTTTGTAAGTAAAAATAAGAAATAAATAAGACAAGGCAAAGTGATATATAAATGCTGTATCTACCAGTGTGAACGTTAACTGTAATTTATCTATAATTTATTTATATCTATAAAATAGGTAATTGAATAAGCAGAGCTGCATCTTTTAAAATGTTATCCAGTAAACATTGGCATTAAGCATTATTTTGAAATTATATTCAAATTATTCAAGATTAACTTAACTATATATTCACACCTCCATTTTTTTAAATGATGTGTGTTTTTACATTTATTTTATGTATACAATGATAATCCATCTGTTATAATTAACCATCAAGGCTACCATAGCACAGCAGTAGTTATTTTTTTTGTAGAGATTTTATCATGTAGCAGAATTGCCAAAACAAGAATGACAAATTAGATGCACAAGAAAGACGTTTAATATGACTCACTACTCAATGAGGGTATTTTTTTTAAACTAGAATTTTTTCATATTTTTTTGCGACACTGTATCTTTCAGATTCAAATGGAATGTCTTTTATAAGGTAGAAGTGGAACAGAAGATGCATTCATGATGGAGGTAGAGGAACAGAAGCTACTCATTTCCCTAAAATACTACGACAAAAGTTTCTTAATGTTGAAACAGTGACGTAAAGGAGACTCCACAGCAGGGTGGTCTCACATCCAAAAGGGCCTTGTCAGTAATCGCCAGTTAAAACTTAGAGTAGTTGGTTTAAAAAGAGACTTTTCTGCAAACCCCCACATGGTTGCCAGATTGTCCTGACTAATCCCACCATCCTTAGTGTCTCTCCCACTTGCTTAATCTTTTCCCCACTCCTCGACTTCACCCCACCCTAAAACAAGAAGCAATTACTATTAGAAATGGAAGCAAACCTCAGCCAACCAGGAGAGTCTTATAAACTCTCGTAAGATTCCACAAGTCTCTTCTGATTGGCCATCCCAGCTAGAAAACAAAACAAGAAGTAAATACTGTTAGAAGTTAAAGTAAGCATTAGCCAATCAGGAGAGTCTCATGAACTCTCATAAGATTCCAGAGGTCTTCTCTGATTGGCCTTGCCAGCTAGTGGCTTTTCAGCTCTGCAGACAGCAGGAAGATGTGAGAGCAGTACCACACAGCTCATATAGGATCATAGTATGATGGGTGGGGCATGATGTGGGTGTGGTCTAAGTGTATAGGTCTAGTTATGAAGGGGAGGGGCTGTGGAGGCCGACTCATAGTGTCTTGCCCAGAGCATATTTTTTATACCACTATGGTGAAAGGGTGTTTACAACCAGATACAGAGAGGTATAGGCTGCCACATATTGGTGTTCTAGATAGAGTATTTCCTCCTACTTATTTTTCTCATACAGTTACCCAGATGGACTATTCAAAAATAGACTTGAGAAAGAAAGAAAAAAGTGAAATTTATCTTATGTTCAAACACAAATGAAAAATAAACAGTAAAGAATAAAAAGCTGTTAATATCATTTGTGTAGTTAATTAAGTTACTCGATTTAAACTTGACAAATGTTACAAAAAACAAACAAATCGTTCAGCTCCAGTTATTGTGTCTTATTACATAGGCAGTTAATACTAAGACAGGAACAAATTGTCCTTAAGCCTCTGGATTGTGGATGAAGTGGGAGATAGATGCTTGCCTCTGATCTTCCCCTGTCTTTTCATTATTTAAATCAATAAGTACGCATTTTAGCTGTGAGACATTGCTCTAATTAGTCCCTCCCTGGGGTCTTGTTTACAAGTAAAATATAAATCACGTGGCACATCTTAATCCTAACCACCGTAGCTAAGCGTTCAGCTATCTCCAGCAAATCAGCCGGCTACAAAGAGATTCTCTGTGCCTAGGAAATTTACAACCGTGGCTGCGTGAATACATTATAAAGGTTGATAATAACGGTTGAAGCGTATTAAGGCAGTGTGGGTTTATTGAAGGTTGTAAATATGACAAATACAATAAATGTAATATAATACAGCCTATTAGGGCATAGGATTTTATTCCTACCTCGAATTGCAGTATAAGAAAAACTGGAGACACGCGAATGATGTTTATATAAGAAGAATTGAAAGCTGCAAAATGTATTCAAAGCAGAGAATGGAAAATCGACAAGTAGTACATGTATACTGGTATAAACAGTATGGGCCATAGACTAAACAATGCATCGGTGGTGGACACAGCAGGGTATGTAATACAGATCAGGCATTGAATTTAGGGTAATAGGAGAATTTTCCCAACTGCAGTTAACTTGTCAATTCACGGCAGTGTTATTAATCGTTAGTTGCCATTCTGGGCACAGGGCTAGGCCATACAGAGGTCATGGCTGTGTTTGGAGTTGGACCTTAGGAGTAGGTTAGTTAGGGTGCTCTGTATTTTAGTGGCTATTTAGTCAAAATCGACCTACATTTGTTCGTCCCTTGTTCCCTTTGGATTGTGTGTATGTCTGGTATTTTAACCAACTAAAGCGGTAGGTGCTTGGCAGGTATTTAATAGGATAAAACTGTGATCGTTTCACTTGGGCAAGAAATAAGTTAGTGGAAGATTCCAAACTTGGAACTTTGGATGTCTAACTTGGATCTGAAGTAATAAAAATATTCTAATTAACTATTTAGGGCTCAAGGGTAAAGTTGCTTGTAGGTTTTAATGAAAGCACAAATACATTGTGGTGAAAGCAAACTTCTGGGGCAAAAGCTATAAAAATGGAGCGCCCACCTTATAAATCACCACAACATGCATGCAGATTGCTTTACATTGGGGTGGATGCAGTGGTGGATCTTGGTTTTGTGCTTCCCTAGGCAGACAATATTTGGGCACCCCCCCCCCCCCCACATTGCACACATACGACATGCACCCCCCATCACCCCATTACATGCCCCATCACACACATTAAATGCCCAATCACCATATGACATGCCCCCATCACCCACATTACATACACACTAAATACCCCATCACCCCATTACATGCCCCATCACCCACATTGCCCACACATTAAATGACCAATCACCCCATGACATGCCCCTATCACCCACATTGAATACACACTAAATGCCCCATCACCCCCATTACATGCCACCATCACCCTCATTAGATGCCCCCACCCCGTCCATTACATGCCCCCATCACCCCAATTAATTGGAAGGAGCTAAAGCTTGCTGAACAGTGGGGGAGGGAGCGAAAAAGTTTGAAGCACCAGAAGTGTGCTTTAACACCCTCTGGCAAAAGTGCCGCCCCAGACGAGTGCCTTGTGGAAGATACACTACTGGGTGGTTGTAATGCAAGGGTGCACATGTTGATTGCCAATGTATAGTGCTAACTCCTGTCAATTGTCAGGATTTTGTGCTATGTGCAGCACTCCTGCCCTTCCAGGTTGCTCCTGTCTGCTGAGTACTTGTTTCGGCACCTGAAAAGTATCACAGAACCTCTGCCAAAAAAAATGACTATTTTTTTTTGTTAACCCTTTGGTGTGCGGCCACTTATATACCAAATGCCCTATGTCCTATAATTCTTCTTTATGCATAACATCCCATTGTGCTGGCTCATCCAAAGTCAAAATTCTTTTTATACTGTTTATTACATTCACTAGCTATTGTCAGGATCCTTGGTTATCATTTAGCTTTGACTATTAAGAGCAATACCCTTTCCCCCTTTCAAATTTTCATGTACAGAGAGTAAGGAAAATAATTAAAATTCTGACAATGTCTATAAATGTCAAAATGGGAGAAATTTAAAGGAAAATGGAGAGTGTGGCCAGATCTCTATTATCACTCATGGTTCATCTCTACAGACAGCTGATTCCCATCTCTGTATGGGTTCCAGCACTCTGTGATTTATTGGGTAATTCAGAATTTGCCAGTATGTCTTGTGCTAATTAAATGCATCGCACTCTATTCAGAAATGTCACAATTGATTTGTCTTCGGCTAGCACTGACTTTATTTCAATCTTCGGGTGGGGGGGGGGGAGATTTTATGAGCCCCAGATAACTTATCATGGCACATACATTTCTCCTAGGGCAGCAGAAGTGCAAGGGGGCAGTGTAAGAAGATCCTGATATCTAAGATTCAATACAAATTTATTTTTAGGTACTTTAGGTCTTCTGGGAGGTATATCCGGGGGGGAGGGGGGGTGAAACATAGAAATTACAAAGATGCTTTAACATTTCATAAAATAGAAATATAAAAAAAAAAATGCATTAAAAACGAAGATATTTTAACTGAATTTGACACTGGCACACGCTATCCCCAGGGCGACATACATATATTTAAATGGATATATTTTATAAACCCTGCAACACCCTGCTTGTTTATATTGTAAAGCGTGTTACGATCTTAATACGGTGATTCTGTGGACAGTTAAAGTGTCTTCATTAAACATTCAATGTAAATGGAAATGTCCCTCATCAGCTGTTTGCATATATTTGATAGATATAAACTGTTTTAGTTCATATTTTGTTTTTATCTTTGGCGTTTTTATGTATGGTTTATATCATGCTCCAGATTTCCCCGGTGCTTTATGCAGTGGTGTATCTTGATTTTGTGCTGCCCTAGGCAGACAAAATCCGGGCACCCCCCTACCCAAGCTGCACACCCACGTTACACACCTAAAACATGGCCCATCATTCAGACTCACATCAAGCTCATACTCCCATCACACACACACTCCCATCACACTCAGTCACACACTCCTACTCCCATCACACTCAGTCACACACCCCTACTCCCATCACACACACTCTGACTCCCATCACCCTCAGTCACACACACTGTCTCCCATCACACACACTCTGACTCCCATCACACTCAGTCACACACACTTTCTCCCATCACACACACTCTGACTCCCATCACACTCAGTCACACACACTGTCTCCCATCACACACACTCTGACTCCCATCACACTCAGTCACACACACTGTCTCCCATCACACACACTCTGACTCCCATCACACTCAGTCACACACACTGTCTCCCATCACACTCACTCTGACTCCCATCACACTCAGTCACACACACTGTCTCCCATCACACACACTCTGACTCCCATCACACTCAGTCACACACACTGTCTCCCATCACACTCACTCTGACTCCCATCACACTCAGTCACACACACTGTCTCCCATCACACACACTCTGACTCCCATCACACTCAGTCACACACACTGTCTCCCATCACACTCACTCTGACTCCCATCACACTCAGTCACACACACTGTCTCCCATCACACACACTCTGACTCCCATCACACTCAGTCACACACATGTCTCTCATCACACACACTCTGACTCCCATCACACTCAGTCACACACATGTCTCCCATCACACACACTCCTACTCCCATCACACTCAGTCACACACACTGTCTCCCATCACACTCACTCTGACTCCCATCACACTCAGTCACACACACTGTCTCCCATCACACACACTCTGACTCCCATCACACTCAGTCACACACATGTCTCTCATCACACACACTCTGACTCCCATCACACTCAGTCACACACACTGTCTCTCATCACACACACTCTGACTCCCATCACACTCAGTCACACACATGTCTCCCATCACACACACTCCTACTCCCATCACACTCAGTCACACACACTGTCTCCCATCACACTCTGACTCCCATCACACACACACACACACACACACACACATCCCATCAGCACTTACCTTTCCCTTCTGTTCGGCTTCCCGGCGATTGTGCCGACAGGTCACGTGACCGGGCGCGCGTATGACGTCAGCGCGCCCGTCACGTGACTGTCGGCACTTCCGTGTCGGCACACTGCACGGGGAGCCGAACAGGCAGCACGGAGGTTTCTCTGTGCTGCCTGTTCGGCTCCCCGTGTAGCCTGGCAGGCAGAGCGGAGGTGAGAGGGGATCTTCCGATCCCTTCTCACCTCTGTCTCTGCCTGCAAGCGCGGTCTTTTTTTTTTTTTTTAAAGGGCCGTTTTTTTTTTTTTTTTGTATTTTTTTTTTTTTTCAGTGCTGGGGGGCGCTGCCGCCCCCCAAAATTTGCCGCCATAGGCATCCGCCTAGGATGCCTCGCGGTAAATACAGCACTGGCTTTATGAGGAATATCGAGTTGGATAAAATGGAATGAGCGCAGTGATTTCTGGCTCCTGGGAAAGACTATGTTGCTCTGGTGTAAAGAAAGAAAAAGTTAAAAAGCAAATCCAGACTTATTTTAAAATCACGTGGCAAATTAATCCACACCTCTTTTGATTGGTCTCACAGTGTGGGATCCATTTTGTGTCTGGCACTTGAACACATAATTCTCCCTTTTTCAGTCCCCATTTTCCCAACCTTTATGAGATCACTGCCAGACTTCAGGGCAGTCAAGTTTTGCTCCACCCACACCCTATCTTGTCCTACACAATCCTCTAGACCAGACACTTTCCTAAAGCATAATTATTTGGTTGGAGTACTATGGAAGTAAAAGAGTAGGAACATTGTGACCCCCACACACCCACATTGGCACACATCTCAACTCCGCTCACATTTTCATTTTTTGCATTTGGTAAAGGATTACTGTTGATACTTCATAAATATGTGTGCATTTATTTCTTCCAGTTTTTGTTTTCATTTTTGCAATATTTTGCAAGATTTCTTGTAATGTTTTGATCCTTTGCAACCGATCCTTGACAACAGCAGTTCAAGCAAAATATCTCCACTGATTCTCTTGCAAGTAACAAAAAGCAATGTTAGATGATTTTGAAAGACATTCCTTAGGAAGCCCTGTCTGTATTTGTATGTAAAGTAACTGTATAATGTGCTGATAAAACAATGATAGATGCATCAAAGTTAGTTTGATGCACAGACTGTCAAAGCATGCCTCTCTCTTCCCACCTATGCCTGGTCCACAATGCCTTTTCATTAACTTAAGGCACACAGAAGAAAAGAATTATATGACGAGTGGTTGAAAAAGCTCTGCAGGTAAACAGGAGCTTTATTTGTGGAATTAAGATGGGAATTTCAAACTGAATAGGAGAATTTATCAACTCAGCTACTTTGGCCTTAAGTTTGACATCTCTTTCTCCATCCCATGCAATTCTCTCTTTTATGAATAAAGCCCCAGGTGCCCTTATGCTCAAAAGATCCAAATAGAACTGCACAGACTAGAATACATCCACCACTGGTACTTAGATCTGGTTCCCGTGACAACATCGGGATGTTCAGCAAAGGTATGATTCACAACTACTAGTTATTATGTATCTCACCCTCATAGCAATGCTGTGGACCTTCCTCAAGCCTGACAAGTCTGTGTCACATCTGATACATTTGCTTTATCCCTGCAGTAATATGGTCAAATAGACCTCCATTTATCAGGAGCTCAAATTGTGAAGGGAAATATAAGAAGAGTGGCAGAGACATGCACGTTGATAGCATTACCTATGATAAATGTTTTCATCTATGGTTTAGGGCCTTCTCATCTTACCTCTTTAAAGTCATGTGCTTATTATTTTGGACATAAAGCAATGTTGGTTTCGTGTGAATAAAACCCCTGCTTTATTAATAATTTATGAGAAATGTGACTGATAAAATGTGAGTATAAATTACAAAAATGTTCTCCACACAGAAGGCTTTTCAGAGAGGAGCGGTCATTGGAAAAATCATCTTTAGTGGTCAAAATTCAAGGATAACAAATGTTTTGCTAAACACTGTCTTGGAGGAGGTTACAAGACAAGTGAAAACAAAAGCTTTTTTTTTGAATTTTTTTAAAAATATATGAATAGTGGAGTATTAAAGAAATATAACATATTAATAATGGAGTTTAGTCACTAAAAGGTGAGTTGAGGTGACAAGGGCAATGCTTGGTGAGCTTCTCCTGAGATGAGATATTGTTATTATTGCAGATTGTATAAAGCATCATTTGAGGGACTCTGTCAACCTAAATATTGCTTACAGGGTGAGGTGACTGTTGAGAAAAAAAAAAACACAATGAAAAATGATCTATATATTGGAAGCAAATGCATCAAAGAAGAGAAATATATGTTTTAAATGTGCTTGTGGTGTCTCCTGTTTATGACATCACATTGTGGCTTGATATGCAAATTACACATTTCAGCAGTTAATATGCAAATTAGGCCACAGGTGATGTCATGAACAGGAGACAGCATGGATGCATTACAAATGTCTCCGCTTGTCTACATGACAGTATAAGCCATGTTTAAGTTGAAAAAGTTCATTCAACCCCTTCATGACCAGACTTTTTGAAAAGATTTCTTCAACATTTGTTTTCAGCTATAATTTTCCTAATTTCTCTTTCACTGTAGCCCCACAACTTACATATTAATTGCAGGTAACTGAGACGGGAATTTCAAACTTAATCCCTATCCCATGCATGCTTAAACTCCTTCTCTGTATTAACTGCTACCACTTCTGCTGGCAAACTATTCCATATATCCACTACCCTCTCTGTAAAATAACAAAAAGTTTCTGACCTCCACTGTATTAACCTCTCCCATTTCTGCTGGAACACTATTCCATGCATCCACTACCCTCTCAGAAAGTAATACTTCCATTAATCCATGACCTCATCTTATATCTAGAATAGCCTTATGCTTACACTCCATTCACTGTATTAACCTCTACCACTTCTGCTGAAAGGCTATTCCATACATCCACTACCCTCTCAGTAATGTAATACTTTCATTAGTCTCTAGCCTTATCTTATATCTAGGATAGCCTTATACCTATCCCATGCATGCATAAACACCTTCACTGTATTAACCTCTACCACATCTATTGGAAGACTATTCCATGCATCCACTACCCTCTCAGTAAAGTAATACTTTCATTAGTGTCTGGCCTTATCTTATATCTAGGATAGCCTTATACCTATCCCATGCATGCTTAAACACCTTCACTGTATTAACCTCTACCACTTCTGCTGGAAGACTATCCCATGTATCCACTACCCTCTCAGTAAAGTAATATTTTCATTAGTCCCTGGCCTTCTCTTTTATCAAGGACAGCCTGATGCTTATCCCATGCATGCTTAAACTCCTTCATATATTAACCTCTCATCCACCACCCTCTCAGTAAAGTAATATTACTTTTCTGGACACACACAAAAAAACGTTAAAATATTTCCAGTCTTATCAAAAGCTTGAGGTGGACCCCAATATATGTATATAACTAGCTGCATGTATACTTATATGAACTTTTTAATATTATATTCAACTATTTTCACATGTAATGAAAATGTTATTGAAAAATTGTTAATTTCTTATTTTTATTATGTTTCCCTGCACCCACATTGCACCTAAAGGTCTTAACACAGCACTATACAGTACCCATAGCACTTGGCTTGTACTCATATTGCACCCACACGATTTGGCATGCTGCAGTATAAATTTTCCCGCCAGAACATACCACAGTGTCACTTTGTCCCACTGAACTGCCCCTGCAGAACATGCCACAGTGTCACTTTTCCCAATAGTACACATTATTTTGCCCCACAGAACATGCCACAGTATCAATTTGGCCACAGCCAATTAACCAAGGCCAGATTGCCAATATGCCACAACCAATTTTGCCCATTTACCAGTGTTATTTGGCTCGTTTGCCAGTTATGTGCCCATTTGCCAGTGTTATTTGCCCATTTGCCAGCGTTATGTGCCCATTTGCCAGTGTTGTGCCCATTTGCCAGTGTTATGTGCCCATTTGCCAGTGTTATGTGCCCTCAATATGCCAGTGCTGTGCCCATTTGCCAGTGTTATGTGCCCATTTGCCAGTGTTATGTGCCCTCAATATGCCAGAATTTAGCCATTCAATATGCCATTCTTTTGCCATTTAATATTACAGTATTTTGCCCCTCAGTATGCCATTCTTTTCCCATTTTAATATGCCAGGATTTTGACACTCTATATGCCAGGATATTGCCATTTAATATGCCAGGATATTGCCATTTAGTATGCCAGGATATTGCCAATTAATATGCCAGGATATAGCCACTTAATATGCCAGGATATTGCTATTTAATATGCCAGCATATTGCCACTTAATATACCAGAATATTGCCACTTAATATACCAGGATAATGCCAATTAATATGCCAGGATATAGCCACTTAATATGCCAGGATATAACCACTTAATTTGCCAGGATATTGCCACTTAATATACTAGGATATTGCCACTTAATATACCAGGATAATGCCAATTAATATGCCAGGATATAGCCACTTAATATGCCAGGATATAGCCAATTAATATGCCAGGATATTGCCACTTAATATACCAGGATAATGCCAATTAATATGCCAGGATATTGCCATTAATATGTCAGGATATTGCCACTTAATATACCAGGATATTGCCATTTATTATGCCAGTAAATTACCACTTAATATGCCAGGATATTGCCAATATACCAGGATAATGGCAATTAATATGCCAGTATATAGCCAATTAATATGCCAGGATATTGCCACTTAATATGCCAGGATAATGCCAATTAATATGCCAGGAATTTGCCATTTAATATGCCAGGATATAGCCAATTAATATGCCAGGACAATGCCAATTAATATGCCAGGATAATGCCACTTTATATGCCAGGGTATAGCCACTTAATATGCCAGGATATTGCCATGTAATATGTCAGGATATTGCCAATTAATATGCCAGGATATAGCCACTTAATATGCCAGGATAATGCCACCCAGTATGCTCGTAATGCCACCCTCCTCCCCCTTTCCCCAGCCAGTACTTACCTCCTTGCTGCTGTCTCCCGGTGCAGGTCCGTGACTGTGAGGGAAGCGTTGTGCGCTCCCCTCCAGCCAATGCGCATTCAATAAAGTTTGTTTAAACTTTTTTTTTCAACAAACTTTATTGAATGCGCATTGGCTGGAGGGGAGCGCACAACCCTTCCCTCACAGCCACGGACCTGCACCGGGAGACAACAGCAAGGAGGTAAGTACTGGCTGGGGAAGGGGGGAGTCACACGTGTAGTGGGGGCCCACGGGGAAAGTCTAGAAACCGAATGTCGTTCAGTTTATAGACTTTCGGCTTATGAAATACATGTAATACTATTGGCTTTCTATAAACCGAACTAGAGTCCCCATTCATAAGAAATTCTTATGAATGGGGACTCTAGTTCGGTTTATAGAAAGCCAATAGTATTACATGTATTCCATAAGCCGAAAGTCTATAAACCGAATGACATTCTGTTTATAGACTTTCTTTTTATAGAGTAGCAATAGCATTACATGTATTCTATAAAACGAAAGTCTATAAACCGAATGTCTTTCGGTTTATAGACTTTCGGTTTATGGAATACATGTATTGCTATTGCTATTCTATAAACCGAAATAGAGTCCCCATTCATAAGAATAGGTCAACTGACCTATTCGTATGAATGGGGACACTCACCCACATTTTACTTCATTTTGCAGCCCTCTAGCCCTTTCCAGGACTTTTTTAGAGTTATTTTAGTGGCCAAAAGTTCGGGTCCCCATTGACTTCAATGGAGTTCGGGTTCGGGGTCAAGTTAGAACATCCAAGTGTCCGCTCAACTCTACTTGTAACTCATTGCTGAACCTTGAGGCAGTTACAGGCTGAATTTACAGCTGATTCTATTCTTCAAATGTTTTAAAAATCTATATTTTACTATTATATGTATTTTATTTAAGTTTCTGTTATCCTGTATTTTTGAAAGGCAATCTGAATAGCCGAGCTTTCTCTATTGTAACTGAAAGTGGTTTAAGCTCACCTTACATCCCCTCCTTCTCTAAGGTCAAAAGATGACTGATAGACTTGTATGACGGTGAGGACAGGGTTCTGGCAGACTGTATCTCATGGGAACTTTTAGCAATCAGCTTGGTGGAGAGAGAGAGTCCCTCACAGGACTCTAATGAGCTAACTGAAATTTCCACTGAACCCAAACAGAGGGTGATTTAACAATTAGAAGCTCGAAGCAGCTTTTCACTTGCTATCTGTCACGTTTTACTTTAGATGTTAATAGGTTTCTGAAATTTGTTTTAAATGGACTTTTTGAGCCCTTATGACTAGAATATTTAGTGATGTCGGCTTTCAATGTTTTTTTTGTTAAACTAGGCTTCAGTAAAACGTTTAGAAAAAAAAGACATTTTTTTAAAGTAAAATTAGGGTAGCAAGAGAATAATTGATAGATGTTCTATGAGGGGTGCATGATTTCTGGTATTTGTCTGGTTTGTATGCAACCTTCACATTTGACATTTTCATTGGTATATAATGCATTTTTAGTGAGTGCAACAAACAGAAGACGATTTCACATTAATAATTAATGACATCATTTTATTAAAGGGGAGCCCTCTTAATGATGTCACTGAAATTAGAGCCCATGGTGAAATTATTTTTCCAGGAAAATACAGTATAGATTAGATTTAAGGCAAAATAAGTTAATATGACATATAGCAAAATCATGTACCACATACAAAAAATAAAATAAATTATTGTATGTGTAACTGCCCCTGGCATCCGTGTTCTCTCTCATTTCATTCAGTATCATAGTCCAGGCTGTCATCTATTTCCATTCATTGTCCTAGCGCTCCTTATTGCATATTTGTCTCCATGTCCCATATTTGTCTCCTTGTTCCACGTTTGTCTCCTTGTTCCACGTTTGTCTCCTTGTTCCATATTTGTCTCCTTGTTCCTTATTTGATTTTCATGTGTACCTCTGTGGTTGCCTTTAATCCATGTCTTGCTACACCTATCTTATTGCTCTGTATGTTCACATTTGGGTACCAAACTCTAATGGAAGATCCCTGTAGTTTGTAAATTAATGTAAAGGAGAAACTGTATCTGTATGCCCATATTCAACTCTTTGGAGTTGTTATCTTAGAAAACATAGGATGTGTCGGCAGATAAGAACCACTCAGTCCATCTAGTCTGCCCAATTTTCTAAATACTTTTATTAGTCCAGAGTTCCCTATCTTATATCTAGGATAGCCTTGTGCCTATCCCACGCATGCTTAAAATCCTTCACTGTGCTTACCTCTACCACTTCCGCTGAAGGCTATTCCATACATCCACTACCCTCTGAGTAAAGTAATATTCCCAGATATTACTTTTAAATCATTGCCCATCTAATTTAAGAGGACTATGTCCTCTAGTTGTGGTAGTTTTTCTTCTTTTAAATATACTCTGTTCCATTATTGTGTTGATTACTTTTATGTATTTAAATGCTTCTATCATATTGGCTATGTTATGTCTTTCCTCCAAGCTATACATGTCAAGATGCTTTAACTTTTCCTGGTAAGTTTTATCCTTCAACACATGAACCAGTTTAGAAGCCCTTTTCTGAACTCTCTCTAATGTAGCAATATCCTTCTGGAGATACGGTCTCCAGTACTGCGTACAATACTTCAAGTGAGGTCTCACCAGTGCTCTGTACAATGGCATGAGCACTTCCCTCTTTCTACTGCTTATACCTCTCCCTATGCAACCAAGCATTCTGCTAGCATTTCCTGCTGCTCTATTGCATTGCCTACCTACCTTCAAGTCCTCTGAAATTATTACTCCTAAATCCCTTTCCTCAGATGTTGAGGGTAGGACTGTACCAAATATTCTATATTGTGCTTGTGGTTTTTTTGTGCCTAAGGTGCATAATCTTGCACTTGTCCACATTAAATGTCAGTTGCCACAGCTCTGACCGTTTTTCTAGTTTAGCTAAATCATTTGCCATTTGGCTTATCCCTCCATGAACAAACATGCTGCAAATCTTTGTATCATCAGCAAAAAGACATACTTTGCCAACAAGACCTTCTGCAATATCACTAATAAAAATATTAAAGAGAATGGGTCCAAGTACAGATCCTTGAGGTACCCCACTAGTAACAAGACCTTGCATTGATATTGATTTATGTTTATTGATAAGCCTTCTATGTGTGACTGTGTCAAAAACCTTACTGAAGTCTTGGTAATCAATGTCTACTGCAGCACCCTGATCTATTATTTTAGTCACCCAATCAAAAAAAAATCAATAAGGTTAGTTTGGCATGATCTCCCTGAAGTAAAGCCGTGTTGTCTCTGATCTTGAAATCCATGTGATTTTAGATGTTCAACAATCCTATACTTTAAAGAGGTTTCCATTATTTTCCCCACTTACGGTCTATAGTTGCCGGACTCCCTACTACCCTTCTTTTGAATGGGCACAACATTAGCTAATTTCCAATCTTCTGGGACTACTCCCTTTAACAATGATTGGTTAAAATAAAACGGTTTTGCTAGTACACCACTAAGCTCTTTTAATAACTTTGGATGTATCCCATCAGGGCCCATCGACTTATTTGTCTTTACATTAGACAGCTGAAGTAAAACCTCTTCCTTTGTAAGCTTACATGCATCAAAAAACTCATTAGTCTTTTTCCCTAAATAAGGTCCCTTACCCTCATTTTCATTTGTAAAAAATGAACCAAAATATTCATTAAGGCAGTCTGCTAGTCCGTTATCTTCTTCTACATAGCATCCTTCTTTTGTTTTTAATCTAGCTAATCCTTGTGTTATTTTTTAACTACTTGTTTGTATTTGTCTGTGTCCATTTCACCATTAGTCACAGTTAGATTTGATGAATTTCATGACACATACATGAGGCCCTTTCCAAAGCATTCTGTACTTTAACCTGCATATTTCATTATTGCAAACCTTTTTTTTCCCTTCAGATACTTTTTTAATAAAATGTATCCACTGTAAGTTTATGGACTGCCTCCAAGCTCTGTGCATTTTTCTTTTGAAACTACTCAAGGCAATCAGGGTAGGAGGAAGTTACTTCACAACTGCAGCAAAACAATCTCTTATAGTGCCTGGGATTGGATAACATTGTTGCTACTCCTCCAGCTCTAAAATAGTTATCGAACACACAAATGTTGCAGAACTGCCTCCCCAATAAAGTATAATACACAGTTATTTATTTTAAAAAATTTGACTTTTACCCTGAACAAAAAGCAGACTTACAGAGAAAAATACCAGTTCCTGCTGACAAAATGCTGTTAGTCATCACAAAAAAAGCCAACTGTCACTTCCTGAGAATTAAAAAAAATATCTCTTGGTCTCATAAATCTTGCATTCTGCTGTGCCAGGGTCAAATTTTAGCCTAAAACTCAAACACCCATTGATCCATCATATCTTTTGTCAATGGTCCAAGTTTCTGAAGATGGTGTAATGGTTTAAGAAATGCTGAAAAATAGTTCTGTCCTGTCATTACTACTGCCTATACAGACTCCAGAATAGTTGCCAACTTTTCCTTCTTTCCTGGATCAATCACGGCAATTGGGAGCATGTCCCAGTAAATTCACTGTGCCGGGACAGTCCCAGCAAATAGGTAACAGTTGCACATGCAAAAAAGAAACACGCACCTTTAAAAAAAATAAAATAAAAAAGGAGCTTCCCCGCGCGACGTGTGCAGCAGTCTGAGCGACGGGGTCACGTGGCCTCCCGGAGTTCAGTCACTGGAGACATGTCGAGGAGAGGCCGCATGAGGATAGCTTGAAAGAAATCCTCTGTGCCTGGACAATGTCAAACTGTGCAGTAGGTAATGTAATATAAGGTACAAGATAAAAGATGGTGTGAATTTAATATTGTCTGATTTTTACATAGTTGGCAACTGGATTGGGCAAGCTAATAGTGGCATATTAATGTGAAATTGGCTGTGGCATATTAATTGGCAATCTTGCTGTGGCATATTATTTGGTAGGCTAATAGCGGCATATTAATGGGAAATTGACTGTGGCATATCAATTGGTAATCTGGCTGTGGCATATCCATTGGCAATCTGGCTGTTGCATATTCATTGGCAGTCTGGCTGTGGCATATTACTGGGCAGGCGAATAGTGGCATATTGGTGGGAAATTGGCAGTGGAATATTAATTGGCAATCTGGCTGTGGAATATTAATTGGCAATCTGGCTGTGGAATATTAATTGGCAATCTGGCTGTGGCATATTACTGGGCAGGCTAATCATGGCATATTAGTGGGCAAATTGACTGTAGCATATTAGTGGGCAGGCTAATAGTGGCATATTAATGGGAAATTAGCTGTGGCATATTGGCAATCTGGTTGTGGCATATTAATAGGCAATCTGGCTGTGGCATATTATTGGGCAGGCAAATAGTGGCATATTAATGGTAAAATTGGCTGTGACATATTAGTGGGCAGTCTAATTGTGGCATATTAATGGGAAAATTGGCTGTGGCATATTAATTGGCAATCTGGCTGTGGCATATTAATGGGCAGGCTAATAGTGGCATATTAATGGGAAAATTGGCTGTGGAATATTAGTGGGCAGGCTAGTAGTGGCATATTAATGGGAAGGTTTATAGTGGCATATTAATGGACAGCCTAATAGTGGCATATTAATGGGAAAATTGGCTGTGGCATATTAATTTGAAATCTGACTGTGTCATATAAATGGGCAGGCTAATAGTGGCATATTAATTGTCAGGCTAATAGCGGCATATTAATTGGCTGTGGCCAAAGTGATGTTGTGGCATGCTCTGTGGGGCAAATTAACATGTACTATGGGGAAAGTGACACTGTGGCATGTTCTGCAGGGGTAAATCATGTGGGTGCAATATAAGTACAAGCCAAGTGCTGTGGGTACCGTATGGTGCTGTGTTAGGCTGAATATAATATTAAAAAGTTCATATAAGTATAAATGCAACTAGTTATATACATATATTTGGGGTCCACCTCAAGCTTTTGAAAAGACTGGAAATATTTAATATTGTAATGTTTTTTGGTGATCAGAAACGTAATATTACTTTGCTGAGAGAATGGTGGGTGCATGGAATAGTCTTCCAGCATAAGTTGTAGAGGTTAATACAGTGAATGAGTTTAAGCATTAATGGGAAAGACATAAGGCTATCCTGGATATAAGATAAGACCAGGGACTAATGAAAGTATTACTTTACGGAGAGGGTGGTGGATGAATGGAATAGTTTTCCTAAAGAAATGGTAGAGGTTAATACATGAAGGAGTTTAATCATGCATGGGATAAGAATAAGGCTATCCTAGATAAAAGATAAGGCCAGGGACTAATGAAAGTATTTTTTTCTGAGGTGGTAGTGGATGCATAGAATAGCCTTCCAGAAGAACTGGTGGAGGTTAATACAGTGGAGGAGTTTAAGCATGCATGGGATAGGCATAACGCTTTCCTAGATATAAGATAAGGCCAGGCAGTAAAGAAAATATTACTTTGCTGAGAGGGTAGTGGATGCATGGAATAGTCTTCCAGCAGAAGTGGTAGAGGTCAATACAGTGAATGAGTTTAAGCATGCATGGGATAAACAGAAGGCTATCCATGTATCCACTAACACTGATAGGGTAGTGGATACATGGAATGGCATTCCAGCAGAAGTGGTAGGTTCATACTAATGTATGTTTTATGGTGTACACACAGCTCTCTGACTGAAGCACATCTGCACAAGCTCTTACTATATTTCATGTGAATGTGATAAAATGCACCTGTAGATGTTGTGCTGCGAATGTTTCTGTTGTATACCAAGGATGCATGGTAATGTTGGTGGGAATTTGGTGATATAACCTACAATGTGACAAGTGGGTGGAGTTAAATATGTCATTTGAATATCTACTGACTTCAAAAAATTCCATTGAAGTTTCAGAGTTTTTTTTACTCTTTACCTTCTATTGGTTAATATAGTTCATACTAACCTATAACAGACATTACAATACAGTAGAATCACAATTACAGTTAAAATGACAGTTACAGTTACAGTGTGGGGGGGGGGGGGCGGCTGGTTTGTGCTTTTGCTCGGTGAGGTTTGGAGCATCATTGGATAGAGTGAAGAGGTGGAGGCGCGGCAAGATGGCGCCCAATATGCAATGATCTCTTTTAAAGAACCCACATGGCAGAGTTTCTTAACCTATTTCTTTTTTTTCTCTTCCCTCCTTTCCCTTTACAATGCGTCTGTTTCAAACATGTCTAGCCAAGCATTCCAATATCTGTACTTAGTATTATTCCATTCTATATGGGTTACTCTACCCCTTTCCATGCGACATTGCCTTATAGGATATTGAAGTGATATCGTTGCTCTTCCAACGAATACAACATTTTTTAAACAATGTTACACTGAAAGCTGCCTTTACGAAGATCTGAGACAAGGGCAAGAAGGCTAATCCATATGAAGATTGAAGCAGCATGCATAAACAGGGCACACTACATATTTTGAAGATAATTAATACTCCACTTCCATTTCAGACTAATTTGCCTTTAAGTGGTTAAATCATTTTGTGACATAATTAGGAATACATCGAATAACTATATAACATGTATAGGGCCTGCTTATGCTAAATTCAAATGGACTAGAATTAAACATGTAATATTGTTAACAAGCCAAACAGAACAGTGTGTTTCTTCACTGATGCACACACACACTCGGAGCCTCATGGGATCTCTATTATAATCGGCTTGAAATTGAATTGTGCAAGCAAATTGGTCACAATATATTGTTATTCCTTTGTGTATCTTCTGGAATAGACACTAGCTCTATAAACCCATGGAAATCACATTTGTTGGTTATTATTATTTTAAGGTTCAGTAACAGTATTTGATTTTCTCTATATGGAGGAATTATTAATCCATGTTTTAAAACGGTATGGGTACCACACATATCCTGCACAGAATAACTAAGAAATACATTTCCGTTTCAGTTTAGTTGGACAGACAGTAGCGAGTGCAGGGGGCCAAGGATAGGCTCTCCCCACAATACGAACTACACAGGCCATGCAACAACATTAAAGTTCCTGTTATTTTCCTAACAATTAGGTTCAGAGCTGGACTGGCCTACTGGGATACCGGGGGGAAATCCCAGTAGGCCGTCTTCCCTGGCGCCGCCACATGCTGCTTTTAAAAATACGCCCGCGGTGGCCGCCTTAATAATTCGGCCGCCGGGGCCACTTTAAGAGTGCGGCCGCCGGGGCCGCTTGAAGAAAGTATGATCCGCCCCCCAACTTCCCAAAGACTGTCTTAGTGGCAGATGTAGGTAACATACGACACGTAGAAAAAAACAAAACAAAACGGTGTCCTGCCTCTGCAGATATGCAGATATACGAGGCAGAAACCGTCTCATCCCTGCGGCGTTTAAAAAAAAAAAGAAAATCAGTGTATATGTAAGTGTGTCTGCGTGTGTGACAGTGTGCATGTGTTACTGTGTGTAAGTTAAACTATAAGTGTGTATGTAAGTGTGACTTTGTGTGTGTCTGTGTAAGTGCGCATGTGTAAGTGTGTGTACACTGTCTGGCAGGGGCGTTGCTAGGTCAACAAATGATCAGGGGCTTGAGCCCAGATGAGCACAGTCGCACACAATCTCACCCCGTCTCTCTCTCTCTCTGTCTCACGCACCCTGTCTCTCTCCCTCTCTTTCTAACACTCTCCGTCTCTCTCTCTCTCACACTCTCCGTCTCTCTCTCTCTCACACACTCTCCGTCTCTCTCTCTCTCTCTCTCACACACTCTCCGTCTCTCTCTCTCACACACTCTCCGTCTCTCTCTCTCACACACTCTCCGTCTCTCTCTCTCCCACTCTCCGTCTCTCTCTCTCCCACTCTCCGTCTCTCTCTCTCCCACTCTCCGTCTCTCTCTCTCCCACTCTCCGTCTCTCTCTCTCCCACTCTCCGTCTCTCTCCCACAGCGTCTATATCTCCCACAGCGTCTATATCTTTCTCACACACACTTACACATACACAACCTGACACACACACACACCCTCATACACTTATGCAAACACCCTGACACACACACACACACACACACACACACACCCTCATACACTTATGCAAACACCTTATGCAAACACCCTGACACACACACACACCCTCATACACTTATGCAAATACCCTGACACACACATCCTTGACACACACACCCTCATACACTTATGCAAACACCCTGACACACACACCCCCTCATACACTTATGCAAACACCCTGACACACACACACCCTCATACACTTATGCAAACACCTTATGCAAACACCCTGACACACACACACCCTCATACACTTATGCAAACACCCTGACACACACACCCTCATACACTTATGCAAATACCCTGACACAGACATCCTTGACACACACACCCTCATACACTTATGCAAATACCCTGACACACACACACCCTCATACACTTATGCAAACACCTTATGCAAACACCCTGACACACACACCCTCATACACTTATGCAAACACCCTGACACACACACCCTCATACACTTATGCAAACACCCTGACACACACACACCCTCATACACTTATGCAAACACCCTGACACACACACCCTCATACACTTATGCAAACACCCTGACACACACACCCTCATACACTTATGCAAACACCCTGACACACACACATTTATACACATTGCTTCACCCACACAGTCACACTTACACACAGACACTAACACACATTTTGTAATATTTAAATAAAAAAAATAAAAAAACCTTATAGCGTTGGTCCCCCTCCCTGCTAAATACCTCTGTTTGCAGGGAGGAGGACGGGGCACTCACGATGGGGCACTCACTTTCTTCTGCCGGATGTCACATCCGGCGCGCAGCCAGACTCACAGTGCGACGGGGGCGGAGCTTGCTCCCGTCGCGCTGTCAGTATGGCCAGGAGGTGCGGTCACCGCAGGCACTTGCCTGTGGGCCGCACCTCCAGGAGGAGGGGCCAGCAGCAGCGCCTCTCCTCCTCACCACCCGCACGAGCAGAAACCTCCGATTCTAGGACTATGTCCCAGACGGGGGAAAGCTCTGCGGGGGAGATTTTTTTATTTTTTTTTTATAACAGTGATAGCCCTGGAGTCTAGGGGCTAAAGTATGCTTTAGCCCCAGAGTCTCCATTCGGGGCTATGCACTGGAGATTCGGGGCTATAGCCCCAGTAGCCCCCCCCCTAGCGACGCCTCTGCTGTCTGGTCTGAACCATCAACCTCCCTGCAAACAGCATTTAAAAAAATAAATCTCTGTGTAAATATGTGTCTGTGTCACGAACTGGGTAGAGTACCGGAGGATAGGAACCGCAATCCAATGACCTGGTAGCTACTGCAACAGGTTTGGAAACAGAACAGTGTTTTTTCACCTGTATGGTATTATACCCTATGGTTGAGCCTCAGGCAAATGACCACCCAGGACGTGATACACTGAATGCAACCGCACAAGAGTACTGTATGAGAAGGATAGTCAGAAGGCCGGGTCATACACAAAACAGGAACAAAGTACAACGTAGGAATTCAGATGGCAAGGTCACTAGGCAGGCAAAATGGTCGAGGCAGGCAGAAAACAACGGAGTCAGAATCAAGCAGGAGTCAGAACCAGAAAATCAATAATCAGAGGCTAGATCAAGATACAAAGAACTATCTCAGGCAAAGTCTGAGTAGCAACTGAAGGGGTTATATACAATCCAGGAGGTAAAACCCGCAAGAGATTCCCAAAAAAGTATAAGTATAGCCCTATATTAATTTTCTGTGTGTAGGGATACTGCGCGTAGGGATACTCTGGCAGACCGGGGAAAATGGAGGGAGCACGCCTGCAGCCCTAGAGGGCTGAGACGCCGAACAGAGCCACCGCCACCCCCTGTCTTATTTGCTGAGGCGGCAGCGGTGGTATGGACCACCACGTGGCGACAGGTAAGTATTCTCTTTATAGTCTGCGTGTGTGACAGTGTACATGTTACTGTGTGTGACTGTGTAAGTGTAACTGTAAATGTGACTGTAGGTGCCTCTGTGTAAGGGTATCTAATTGTAAGTATGTGTATTTCTGTATGTATGTGTGTTTGTGTGTGCGTAACTGTGACTGCGTGTATCAAACACGTGGCGACAGGTAGGTATTCTCTTTACAGTCTGCGTGGGTGACAGTGCACATGTTACTGTGTGTGACTGTGTAAGTGTGTCTGTAAGTATGACTGTAAATGTGACTATAGGTGTCTCTGTGTAAGGGTATCTAATTGTAAGTGTGTGTATTTCTGTATGTATGTGTGTTTGTGTGTGCATAACTGTGACTGGGTGTATCAAATACCAAACAATATCAGGAAAAGTAGCAGTGCAGTGATTCCGCTGTGTGCCAGAACACTCTCGTGGCCAATGCGATATTGCCGCCTTTTCCTATTTTCCCCCCTACACAGTGCTGGAGCTACGGTGCTGGAGCCTGATAGACATCTTCTGTGCTGGGGCAAGTCCTGTGAGTGCACTCTAAGTGATAGAGTAAGTCCTGGTTGCTGGGGCAAGCCCTGTCCGTACATTCTTAGTGCGGGAGCATGTCATGTGAGTGCTTTCTGCATTCTGGAGTAAGTGCTGGGTGCTGAGGCAAGTTTTGTGAGTGCAATCCATGTGCTGGGGCAAGTCCTGTGAGTGCAATCTAATAGCTGGGGTAAGTCTTGTGAGTGCAATATGTGATCTGGGATAGGTCATGGGATAGGTCATGGGTGCTGGGGTAAATAAATATATTCACCCAGTATGTTCACAAGTTTATATCTCACACACTGCCTGAAATAAACAGGGCCGGCGCTACCGTAAGGCAGCACAGGCGGCTGCCTTAGGGCGCCCCAATGGGGGCGCGGGAAAATCGCCCGCTCCCCCAGGCCCGTTTACTTACCTCCATGCTGCTGTTCAGGTCCGTGGCTGAGAGGGAAGCGCTGTACGTTTTCCTCAAGCCGCGCGCATTCAATAAAGTGTATTGAAACTTTTTTTTCAACACACTTTATTGATCCGCGCGGCTGGAGGGGAGTGCACAGCGCTTCCCTCTCAGCCACGGACCTGAACAGCAGCATGGAGGTAAGTACTGGGGTCTGGGAAGGGGGGAGGAGAGTGGGAAAATCCTAGCATATTGAGGGGCACAATCCTGGGATACTGAGTGGCACAATCTTGGCATCTTGAGTGGCACAGTCCTGGCATATTGGAGGGGCAAAATCCCAGCATATTGAGTAACACGATCCTGGCATATTGGAGGGGCACTGTCCTGGCATATTGGAGGGGCAAAATCCGGGCATATTGAGTGGCACAATCCTGGCATATTGGAGGGGCAAAATCCGGGCATTTTAAATGGCATATTGGAGGGGCAAAATCCTGGGAAATTAAATGGCATATTAAGGGGCAACATCCTGGCATATTGAGTGGCAAAATCCTGGCATATTAAATGGCATATTGAGGGGCAACATCCTGGCATATTGAGGGTTAAAATCCTGGCATATTGGAGGGGCAAAATCCTGGCATATTAAATGGCATATTGAGGGGCAACATCCTGGCATATTGAGTGGCAAAATCCTGGCATATTAAATGGCATATTGGAGGGGCAAAATCCTGGGATATTAAATGGCATATTGAGAGGCAAAATACTGGCATATTGAGTGGCTAAATCAGGGGTCCTCAAACTACGGCCCGCGGGCCACATGCGGCCCGCCAAGCACATTTATCCGGCCCGCGGGGGGTGCTGCCGGCTCCCCGCTGTTTACCTTTTTTTTCTTGCAGCCGCAGCGGATGCGGCAGCAGGAAAATGGGGGGAAAAAAATGTTCCATCACATCCGGATCCGGTAACTGTGTTTCCCTCCTCTGTGCAGGAGGGGAACACTGCGCAAGACGTCCGGCCGGGGACACAGCAGCTGGAGGTAAGTGATGGGGAAGGGGGGGGGGGAGGGAGGTATAACGAGCATCTGACTGGCACAATATTCCTGGGCTCTGACTGGCATAATATTCCTGGGCTATGACTGGCATAATATTCCTGGGCATCTGACTGGCATAATATTCCTGGGCTCTAACTGGCATAATATTCCTGGGCATCTGACTGGCATAATATTCCTGGGCTTCTGACTGGCATAATATTCCTGGGCATCTGAATGGCATATTAATCCTGGGCATCTGAATGGCATAATATTCCTGGGCATCTGACTGGCACACTATTCCTGGGCTCTGACTGCCATAATATTACTGGGCTCTGACTGGCATAATGTTCCTGGGCATCTGACTGGCATAATATTACTGGGCTCTGACTGGCATAATATTCCCATTGAAATACTGGTACGTTTGTTGATTTAACTTTACTTCATTTTAAATATTGTATTTGTTCCTGTTTTGTTTATTCACTGCAAAATAAGATATATGCAGTGTGCATAGGAATTTGTTCATAGTTTTTGTTTTTACTATAGTCCTTGCACCGGCCCTGGATATAAACCCCATGCACAGGGCAATTCATATAATCTTGTGTACATACTGAGGCTTATATATTGCCCTGTGCATTGGGTATATATCAGGGCACTTTGTTTGCTATAACTTTGTGTACATACTGGGGGTATATATTGCCCTAGGTAGGGTTAAATATCAGTTTTATCTATAAATAATACACTATTTAAATGTGCTTTAAAATGCATGGTTTTTCCTTTTATGAACAAGAAAATAAGGTTATGCTATACAATACAATTATTTCCAGGGCTGTTTTTTTATCCCCAGTCCGGCACTGCTTAGATGGAATAACCATGATCTGCCTCACAGCAATATATACAGAGATCTCTTCTCTAGAAGTTGCTAAAATTAACGTAAGAGGGCCTTGACATCAGTGTGCAAAGCAGGGCTGGCAGCTGATTGGTGGCTGGGTCATAATGGGAGGAGGAATCTTTGAGCTTATTTAGGTCAGGATTAATCTCTTTTCATTAGCCATTTAGTTTTGGATGTCCCATCTTTTTACATGTTCAGGGTTACATTGGCATATTCCTTTTAGGCTTCATATCTGGGGTCATTGTGCTGCTGGTTTATTTTAGTTCCATCCAGGGTTTTTGGGAATTGGAATATGTTGGGCTTTGTGTTGTAATTCAATTTCTCTACTGGTTTTATCTATCTTTTAGGTTGAAAAAACACTTGCATCAACCTCAGCCCTTTCCTATTCCTTGTTTACCTCTGTTGATCCAAAAGAAAAACCCGTATTTCAGCAATTTCAAAATCTGCTTTCAATGGGGAAATAAATCCACTCACTTTAAAGAGCCAATTACTCCCTGACTTTGTTTTTTTTCCGCTCTGGACAAAATGGGAATTTTCACCTTCCTTGGTTCCCCTCCAACCATTTACTTGCCGACACATTTCAAGGGGCCGAGAAAACAGAAGAAAAAGCAGAGACATTGCATAATATAGTAAAAGGGTTGGTTTATCGGCCCCCTATTAAAAAGTATAATAAAAAGATAGGTATAGTAATGCATATCATATAAAACCATAAAAGGAATTCACATGATGCTCGATTGCCTGAGATGGCAGACTCTGAAGTCTCTCCGATACAAAAACTTTCTGGTTCTCTGCAATGTCCTTCAATGTTCTCACCACGCCCTTTGTTTTTATATAGATGGGAATTTGTTGGATATCAAATATGTATGTGTTGGAATGTGGAATGCTAGAATAGAAAAATGAGGAAGATACAGGTTTTTGATAATTAAGACAGGGTTTTGTGTATAGAATAGGCAGCAGTAAACAACAGAGTTGACCTAGAGACTTCCGATCAAGATAGCTGGGTTTTATCGCTTGAGTAGGTCCACGCAATTCTTTGAGACAAAGGGAATGTTATGTTGTCAGCAAGCATGCTGAGACTATGAGTGGGTACAATCTGTAACTGTCTTTTGCACACATGGGAAAGACTCCAGGGTGATGAGAGGTGTGTGTTGTGTAGCCACAGAACAGGAGAGAGATGGAAAATACTAGACCAGCCAATCACAGATGATCCCATGTCACAAAATGGAAGTTAATGGTATATAGAGGGTGTGACAGAACCCGCCATAACGGGTTTTTGGACAGAAATAATGGCCTGCATCCTAATAATAGACTATGGATAGTGATAGTTATGGGGGTATACACGTTGGGGCCCCCAGCAGCACCCTTTCTTCAGTACAGCTGGACTCCTAGCACAGGGTGCACAGGCCTAGTTCACTCAAGATTTCAGCCAAGCCATTGTGTTCCCAGGCTAAGATTGTCTCCTATCCTTCACACTCCAGTCTCTCAGGAGGTGTTAAGGAATGTTATTATGTTACTGTTGCAATATGATAAATACCCAGTTCCTGGTTAATATGTGTTCAGTGTACACTTGTCATTATGTCACATTCCCCATTGTCTTTATGTAAGTCATTCAGTGTCTTGTTGTTAAGTGATGTCTTTTAATTAAGAACTTACTTTAATTGAGGGTATACTCTATATGTATCTGAACTTGACACCTTCTGTATTCTGAAAGGTGTGAGGCAGGATTTCCCCATTATATGTCCTACTGTTATGTTGTGTTCATTATGTGTTTGTATTTAAAGGTGTGATTATGTTATATCCTACTGAATCTAATTACCTGTTGTAAATGGGTTGCTCTATTGTTTGAGGCTTACCATTTTTTAGTTAGATTCCCCTGTCCCTCTCCCTTTGTTGATGTCATATTTGTCTGTATAAACATATGTGCTTTTTTCAAATAAACATTCATTCCTGTTCTACTCCTATACTAGTGTTGTCTGGTACTTGGCTGAGTAAATGGCTGAGGGTCCTGTCTGGTGAACTGCAGTAGTACACTACTGTAGTAGTAGTACCTACAACACTGGTTCTGTCTGGTGGCAAGGAAGCAGAGCTTTGATGGAGGTACCCAGCCAGGGTATTCCACCACATAGGGAATCCTACGAAGGGTTTGTAGTACAAACAATTGGACAGATGGACACCCTTATAGTGCTATTCAAGCAGAGAAGGCTCAAAAGGCTACTTTATCTATATTCTTTCATTAAATCATTTAAAATACCTACACTTGATGCAATCTTTCAATTAAACAGAAGTTTTATTTTTTTTTGCTGACAGTTGGCCTTTAACACATACCACTAAGAGAATTAGTCTAAGATCCTGGCATAAATGCCTCAAAGGGATTTTCAGGATTTGCTGTCCGAGTGTTGCCTTTTCTGCCTTCAATACTTTGTATACTCCTCCTATTCTAATGCATGAGTCAAAATCCATCTAAAACACCAGCAGGTAAAAGGTTAAATACATCCAGACCATAGTCTTATTGACTATATCAATCATTTTCTCTCAACATTCTTGTCTTACAGACTGAAGCTCATCTAATTATCCCCGGCCCTGTGAGACAGTGGAAGCAGCTCCTCGGTGCTTTGCTTTTGATGTGCGACAGTGTGTGCACGCTCTCCTGTGCTCTGCTGTTGCTAGAGTCAGGCTTGTGTGATGCATTATCAATGAAGCCCACCCAATTTGGGGTCTATTCTGTATCCTGCACACAGACTGAGCATCCCACTGAGACACAGTGAGGAATACTATATATGTGACAGTCGGGTACACATGGGGTTTCATTCATTACTACCTGCACTGTGATTTGATTTTCTATTCACCCATTGTGAAAGATGCTGGTTTCCTTTTTTTATATATAACACACGCATTGACATATATTTTGTGTAGCACACTGCATTTCAGATAATAAATGATTCTTCCCTTTCTTCTGTAAGCTATAAAAGCACATTTCAGGGTAGGAACACACCAATAAAGTTGGATGTGACAAGTGCATTTTTTGTTATCGGATTACTCGGTAATAGGTCAATAGAACAACTATTACACAAAGCTGCAGCTAGATAAATCAATAAAATTAGGACAGACAGGGGCCAGTTTAAGCTACTTGGTACAATTTACTTTGATTTAATAGGGTCTCTCTGCGGAAGTTGAAAGGAGAGAGCAGCAGTTCCTTAGGATTTTTCACTAGTTCACATTCGAAGCAGAAAATAAATGATTTGTTTCTATCTTATAAGAAGAAGTCATGAAAAAAATATATATATTATCATTTTTAAGATAGATGTGAAATCCCCTGAGGAGTCTAAAATAATCTAGTATATTGTAAATATTATTTATAACATTTGCTGTTAATCTGTTTATGTGCAAATTTATTAATAGGTTAAAAAAAATCCCAAACAGCCAAATTTTTTTTAATAAGAATTGGTAGTATTTATGTTTAAACTAGCTTTACTACCAGGCTTGGCCCAGGATTTTGATTCTTGTCGCTGCTCCTCACTTTCAGTAACTATTGAGTTTTATTTTGTGCACATTCACACACTCTGTTTTATATTTAAGATGATAATCCCTGAATAGAGAGCACTTCCAGAGTGGAAAGCTTCTTACGTTACCTTCTTCTCCATCCCAACACCAAACAGAGTGACATTTCATGCCATGACTTTTGAAATGACAGGCAGACAACCAATCCAAACACTTCCCCGTAATAAGCCGGAGCGGGCTCTATCTATAGGCTGAACCCATGTCACGTGACCTCATCGAGATGCCATGTTGATTAGCATGCATTGCTTGCTAGCGGACATTATAGTTCTTTAACGCATAACTCGGGAAAGGAACAATGTAGAGAGCTGAAAATAGTTGCGTTGACCTAGAAATTCCAGCATGAATAAGCTGTGCAAAATATATTAACATACTGTTAATCTTCAACTGCATATCATGGAATATTACTTAATAAAACCGTATCTCTGACAAAGAAGAACCCAGGTGCCTCACCATCTGCTTATTACCTTGCTGACACCTGTTGTATTTCTATAAAACCTACTTGGAAGAAGAGATGTGTTCACACTCATAACGTTCCTTCTAACATTCAAGATAAGCTTTCAAGGAATAAAAAGCAGATGAAGTTTATTATACATGTAACTGCATATTATAAGACAAATTGGTTTTAGATGTGCCTGTCGTGTCTCCTGCTTATGACATCACCTGTGGCTTGAGATGCAAATGAGTTATGTTTTGATGTGAAATGTATCATTTTTGCACATCAAGCCACAAGCTGATGTCATGAGTAGCAAACACATTTAAAACCCATTTTTCTTTATTATATGCATTTGCGTGCAATTTTGCTAAAACAATGTATATATAGTTTTTCATAATTTCACAGTGTAAGCAATTTTAAGGTTGACGGAGCCCCTTTAAATTTTTATCTAGTAAATATACAAAAGCGGTTATAATGTATGTACGCATCTTTGCAGTAGAATGTACATAATTGTCACCCATTATTCATGTAACTATAATGCATCCTAGCGATTTACCAGGATTGGTATTATGCTATACAGTGTTGTATGCATGTACCATATTTTTCCTGCCGTAATAGGAGTCTTACCATTTGTTATCTGATTATATTTCAAGTATCATCGCTGAATTATGTATTCTAGTGGTTGATGTTGTATAAAACTATATTTCTCCCACCTAAAGGGACTGTCCGGTGCATCTTACAAATGTTAATGCATATTAAAGTACATTCAAAGTAATTTACAATGCATATTTTACATTTTGCATAGCTTAAAGTATGAAAATCTTACACTGACATGAATTTGTGAAGTTACAGTAGTTTAAAAAAAAAAAAAAAAGGACTGCCCACACTAGCTGAGTAAAAGTCAATTTCCTTTTTTTTCTTGTGCATGAACCAATGAGAATAATGCCAGACCATGTGTTGCACTGTTAAGAGCGAGGTCACTTAGATTCAACACAATGCATTGTATTCCACCAGCAGAGCAGCAGAGGAAGTGACTAAATGAAGCAAAACAGATACATGCACAGTGCCTACACGCAATCAGTGCGGCAGAACCTGTAGGATAGGATGCAGGGGAGGGATTGAGTAGAATAAAAAAAAATGTGATTTATGCAGAATGCTGCATCAAACCACACTGGAAAAAAATCAGTAGTCTTCCACTTGCTTCAAAGTGAGTTTAGGGACTATCTCTTTGAGATCTACTCAATAAAGAGAGAACTGCAGGGAACGGAGATGGTAATTTGAGGCCAGTGTAGCTGAGTTGTAAAAATTCTCCAATGCAGTTGAATGAGAGTATTTTTCCATTTTGGCTACTGTGGTCTTAAAGGAACATTAAATCTTGTTTAACCCTTGCTTCCTCTGAAGAAGCCTTCGGGTGAAACGCGCCAGTACCACTCCAGAAACTTCTCAGGAGCCATTCTTTGATTGTAGGACGTACTGTATTTTTATGTGAATGTTTTAAAATTGTATTTTAACTTAAAGGTCCTGTTTCTCTCTTATCTAAAGTGCTCTTATACCCACTACACTATTACAAAGATGTTAATTTTCATTCCAGATCCATGTCTAAACTGAAGAGCTCTGCGGTGAGAGCAGCAATCTGGCCGTTGATTAGAGCTAGAAGTGACTTTATTGATAAAGTGGGGAGCCGAGCATGGCCTAAATTGGACAAGAATAATCTTCCACGTATGGCCAGCAAGAGAGTTCAAGGGTCCAGAGCATTAAGAAAAATCTTATTAACAAAGAAACAGAACAGTACAAGGAGCTAATGTGCCCTGCTAGCCTCTTCCCTTCACTGCTGGATGGTTTAAAGAAATGACAGAGTGAAATACATTACTTACTGATGGCGAGCGTAATATGTCAGATTACTGTTTTTTTCACTCCTGTGAATTTCTGTGAATAAATCTTGCAGAGATATCAAGGCTTTGATTTTTACTAAATGTTTCTCAGCAAGAGAGTATTTGATTTTAAGTAGGGTGTCAGTAATGATGCCTTTTTTTTCTGTGTTTTAGTGCAATACTAAAACTTATTGTATGCTTATAAAAAAAAAAAAAAACAGTGTTCCCAACTCTCTTATATATTTAAATGTAAAAAATTGGGGTGGGAGCACAGACTCACCAAGAATGGACAGCCCTACAATATCCTGTCCTGTAGGATGGTACCTACTCGCGAGGGGAGGGCATCACTGTTTTTTGCTTGCTTACACCATTACAGAAGAAACCACTCCATTAGAATTAGACTAAATCCATGGCTAGTCTCCTCTGCATGAGGAACACAGCAAACCACAGACGTACGTTTCGGCCTACATTGGTCTCGTCAGTGTGGTATGGCTGATGATCCTCTAGGTGCAGCAAGCCAGGGACCCACGGTCATGGGCATACCCTGACTTATAGAGACAAAAAAAGTAATGGGACCGCATGTCCTATGGGATGGTACCTACTTGGGAGGACATCACCGTTAGGCATTAGCAGTTGAGTTGGGAAGAATTTTTCATCTTAACTATTAATGCATGATTTACGATTTCGATTATCCGCTATTATACACGTCGATTAACCCAGAGGTTCAGGACTTGCACACGGAGTGCAAATGCCAACATTTGTCGGAAGTTCATGTGATGCATAGGTGCACATGTGATAGCACCACTATTGGGCGGTATCTAAATGTATTTATCAGTTGTAGATAACCACTTCCATTTCCCTTCCACATTGCAGTACGTTTTCCTATAACCCAAGAGTTTATTAACCCCCAAATTGCAGCCAAGTTGTTACCACACCAATAGACTGGGCCCTGCAGTGCATATAGAAACAAAATAAAGTAAGGGTCTTGCAAAGACTGGGCTCTATAGATCTGATATGTAGTGCTAGGAAAACAAATAAACATTTGTTTATCATATTCAAGTGCAAGACTCTTACTTTTCTTTTTTATTTTAATTAGTTTATTTTATTTTAAGTAGAGTTGTGATTTCACTCCTGGAGAATAATTTGGCAGCACTCAGCAATAGAGTTGAGCGGACACCTGGATGTTCGGGTTCGAGAATTTTGAGCGAACTTTGGAAAAAGTCCAGGTCCGTGCTCGAACTTGACCCCGGACTTGACCCCGAACCCCATTGAAGTCAGGTTCTATTTGACTCTCAGATGTAATACATGTAATGCTATTGCTATTCTATAAACCGAAATAGAGTCCCCATTCATAAGAATAGGTCAATGGACCTATTCTTATGAATGGGGACTCTATTTCGGTTTGTAGAATAGCAATAGCATTACATGTATTATATAAAACGAAAGCCTGTAAACTGAAAGACATTCGGTTTATAGACTTTCGTTTTATAGAATACATTTAATGCTATTGCTATTCTATAAAAAGAAAGTCTATAAACAGAATGTCTTTCGGTTTATAGACTTTCGGCATATAGAATACATGTAATGCTATTGGCTATTCTATAAACTGAAATAGAGTCCCCATTCATACGAATAGGTCAATTGACCGATTCGTATGAATGGGGACTCTATTTCGGTTTATAGAATAGCAATAGCATTACATGTATTCTATAAACCGAAAGTCTATAAACCGAATGTCTTTCGGTTTATAGACTTTCGGCTTATAGAATACATGTAATGCTATTGGCTATTCTATAAACCGAAAGTCTATAAACCGAATGACTTTTGGTTTAAAGACTTTCGGTTTATAGTCGTACCTCGAACTGCAACACGGACATACAGTGAAATTTCCGGGTTCGGGTTCGTGGCACGGACACCGTAATGTCCGGTACGAACCCGAATAGTGCGGTCCGGGTTCACTCAACACTACTCAGCACTTTTACGACTCTGATTAACTCAATAAGTTAGCTTTTTTTTAAGCTAAATACCTTCTGATGGGGCAGAGCTAAATTTGCTAAGCTAAAAATCTCCAGTAGCTTTGCCTTCTTGGCATTTATTGATGCCTTCCCTACACATTTGCTACACCCTGGTGCCTACACAATATCTGGGCAGTTTAAAGATAATAAGAACTTCACACTCTTCCTGTAGCATATGGATACCTCTCAACATGGCCGACCGCCAACGTGGGACGTGGGATGACCAGTGGCTTGGTAATGATGTTATTGGGACTTGCAGAAATGAGAGGTTTCGTTTACCCCCTTCTTCCACTTTGTTACTTGCAGTGGAACATTTTGTAGCTTCAACCGTGTTCTTTCTGTTATCAAACTGGCTTCACGCCCAGCTTCGCAAGTAAAATGTTTAGACTATAGACGCCATTTTTTCATGGCCTTGTCTGTTTGCCAAGAAATCAAGACTGAAGGTTAATTAATATTTTCTTGATTGAAAAAGTAAACCATAGTTACATGTATTAATGTATCATTTGATATTTTTCTTGCCCATAAATGACACAGAATGAGGAGGCTATGTTGATGCGACAGCATTAACAGAAGAATGAGAGATAAACCCGTAAACAACCAGGAAGGTATGGGATTTTATTTTACTTATTGCACGCATATACATTTAACTTTATTTACTCTGCTTTTATTATAAAGGATTATTAAGTTTTTTTTTTTACATTGTATATATTTATTTATATTCAATAAAATATTTTAAAAGACAAAAGGTTATTGCTTCCAACCAGTGGCGTAGCGTGGGTTGTCAGCACCCGGGGCAAGGCAAGTAATTTGCGCCCCCTAACCCGTGGATTTTAGCACTCGAGTCTCTTCTACTAGATTAGTTAAAGAAACCCTTACCCCCCAAGCACATGTATTGTTTGTTATGAAAATACTTATGTAATTAAAGTAAAATGCATCTAAATACAAGTTTATTTTCCAACACTTTATTGAGTGCGAACATGCATTACACACATTCTCCACATTTTCAGCAGGTCTATGAATACAAATATACACATGTAGTAACCTAGCATGGGCCATGCTATTATATGTCGTCTCACAACCATCGTAAACGACAAACAATATCAAGAACAAAAACTAAACATCAAAATGGAACCATACCCTGGAGATGATCCAAGACTGGGCTAGATGGAGCCAACTTCCTCAATCCTGTACCTCTAATGTTACCCCCCCCCCCCCCCCCCCACACACACACACACATATGCCATAATTGTTGTGCCATTCAGATGCCAGTAATATTGTAACTTTCGGATGCCAGTAATATTGTGCCAGTCAGAGCCCAGTAATGTTGTGCCAGTCAGAGCCTAGTAATATTGTGCCAGTCAGATGCCTGCAATATTGTGCCAGTCAGATGCCTGCAATATTGTGCCAGTCAGAGCCCGGTAATAATGTGCCAGTCAGATACCAGTAATATTGTGCCAGTCAGATACCAATAATATTGTGCCAGTCAGATACCAGGAATATTGTGCCTGTCAGAGCCCAGGAATATTGTGCCTGTCAGAGCCCAGGAATATGGTGCCTGTCAGAGCCCAGGAATATGGTGCCTGTCAGATGCCTGTAATATTATGCCAGTCAGATGCCTGTAATAGTGTGCAGTCAGAGGCCAGGAATATTGTGCCAGTCAGATGCCTGTAATATTGTGCCAGTCAGATGCCTGTAATATTATGCCAGTCAGATGCCTGTAATATTATGCCAGTCAGATGCTTGTAATAGTGTGCCAGTCAGAGGCCAGGAATATTGTGCCAGTCAGAGGCCTGTAATATTGTGCCAGTCAGATGCCTGTAATATTATGCCAGTCAGATGCCTGTAATATTGTGCCAGTCAGAGCCCAGTAATATAGTGCCAGCCAGATGCCTGTAATATTATGCCAGCCAGATGCCCAGTATTATTGTGCCAGCCAGATGCCCAGTAATATAGTGCCAGTCAGATGCCCAGTATTATTGTGCCAGTCAGATGCCCAGTATTATTGTGCCAGCCAGATGCCCAGTAATATAGTGCCAGTCAGATGCCCAGTATTATTGTGCCAGTCAGATGCCCAGTATTATTGTGCCAGCCAGATGCCCAGTAATATAGTGCCAGTCAGATGCCCAGTAATATAGTGCCAATCAGATGCCAAGTAATATAGTGCCAATCAGATACCCAGTAATATAGTGCCAATCAGATGCCCAGTAATATAGTGCCAATCAGATGCCAAGTAATATAGTGCCAATCAGATACCCAGTAATATAGTGCCAATCAGATGCCCAGTAATATAGTGCCAATCAGATGCCAAGTAATATAGTGCCAATCAGATGCCCAGTAATATTGTGCCAATCAGATACCCAGTAATATAGTGCCATTCAGATACCCAGTAATATAGTGCCAATCAGATACCCAGTAATATTGTGCCAGATACCCAGTAATATAGTGCCAATCAGATACCCAGTAATATTGTGCCAATCAGATACCCAGTAATATAGTGCCAGTCAGATACCCAGTAATATTGTGCCAATCAGATGCCCAGTAATATAGTGCCATTCAGATACCCAGTAATATTGTGCCAATCAGATACCCAGTAATATAGTGCCAGTCAGATACCCAGTAATATTGTGCCAATCAGATGCCCAGTAATATTGTGCCAATCAGATACCCGGTAATATAGTGCCAATCAGATACCCAGTAATATTGTGCCAATCAGATACCCAGTAATATAGTGCCAGTCAGATACCCAGTAATATTGTGCCAATCAGATGCCCAGTAATATTGTGCCAATCAGATACCCAGTAATATAGTGCCAGTCAGATACCCAGTAATATTGTGCCAATCAGATGCCCAGTAATATTGTGCCAATCAGATACCCAGTAATATAGTGCCAATCAGATACCCAGTAATATTGTGCCAATCAGATACCCAGTAATATAGTGCCAGTCAGATACCCAGTAATATTGTGCCAATCAGATACCCAGTAATATTGTGCCAATCAGATACCCAGTAATATAGTGCCAGTCAGATACCCAGTAATATTGTGCCAATCAGATGCCCAGTAATATTGTGCCAATCAGATACCCAGTAATATAGTGCCAGTCAGATACCCAGTAATATTGTGCCAATCAGATGCCCAGTAATATTGTGCCAATCAGATACCCAGTAATATAGTGCCATTCAGATACCCAGTAATATTGTGCCAATCAGATACCCAGTAATATAGTGCCAGTCAGATACCCAGTAATATTGTGCCAATCAGATGCCCAGTAATATTGTGCCAATCAGATACCCAGTAATATAGTGCCATTCAGATACCCAGTAATATAGTGCCAATCAGATACCCAGTAATATTGTGCCAATCAGATACCCAGTAATATTGTGCCAATCAGATACCCAGTAATATAGTGCCAATCAGATGCCAAGTAATATAGTGCCAATCAGATATCCAGTAATATAGTGCCATTCAGATACCCAGTAATATAGTGCCAATCAGATACCCAGTAATATAGTGCCAATCAGATGCCCAGTAATATAGTGCCAATCAGATACCCAGTAATATAGTGCCAATCAGATACCCAGTAATATTGTGCCAGTCAGATACCAGTAATATTGTGCCAATCAGATACCCAGTAATATAGTGCCAATCAGATGCCCAGTAATATAGTGCCAGTCAGATACCAGGAATATTGTGCCAGCCAGCCCCCCCCCCCCCCCCCCGTACTTACATGAAGCGGCTCCGTGTCCCCCGCCGGATGTCTCCTCCGTGCAGTCTTCCCTCTTGCACGGAGGAGGGAAGCAGACACCGGATGTGACGCGACGTCACATCCGGCGTCAGTTTTTTTTTTTTTTTTTTCCGGCCGTCGCATGCATCGGATGCGGCTTGCCGGAAAAAAGCGTTCACAAGCGCAATGCGCTGTGAACGCGGCAGCAGGGGCTGGGGGCCCACGGGACAGCTGCCTTGGGGCCCCCCAGGAGTAAATGGGCCCAGGGCAGCTGCCCCGTTTGCCCCGCGTTAAAGACGGCCCTGGCGGCCACGCGGCCGCATAGGGCTAGTGCGCCCCCCCAGATATTGCGCCCGGTGCGGCCGGCCCCCCCTGCACCCCCCACGCTACGCCACTGCTTCCAACTCCCTATTTTTTGATTGTATTCTCAATTTATAAATTTAAATAGAGAAACCTGCCGATCTATATAATATTGTTGTTAAAAGATACACTACAATTCCAGTTTCCTTCACGTTGGTAGACATTCTCCAAGCTGTGTGATTCCCCATACATTGCAGGAGATCACTGGTTGATGAATCTGAATGATTGTGTCTGTCTCAGAACATTCCTCTAAATTCCCAAATGTTCTCCTGTCTAGTAAACTATATTAACTAAATAAACAGCTAAATGACTCAATATAATCATTACAGAAGTCGTGCAGCCTACTCGTACTGCAAACTATTAACGTACAGAGAACAGAGGAGCAGGAAAGAAACAGTCTGAAAGGATACTGGGAGGGCTGGCAGGTGGGGACAGGGGGACTAAATAGGCTGGAATTGCACCACTTCTCACTTCTTAATGCCTTAGTGCGCAGGCTAGGCAGCCATCTTCCTCTGATGAGACCCATGCTAAGATCAGTAGATTAGTTTCGGCTGCACGGTTTGGCCTTCCACACAGGCTCTATAGACAAGCACTTGGGTGAGACGAGAGGTCTTCCCTGTCTCCACCTTCACATCCTCTCGCCCCTTTGCATCTCTAAATAAACAACAATAAAAGGTCAGTGGAAACTTTGAACAGGTCAAACCACACGGTCTGTCTGTCTCTTTATATTTTTTTGTCTGTCTATTTATCTGTGGGTCTGTCTCTCTCTTTATATTTTTTTGTCTGTTTATTTATCTGTCGGTCTGTTTATCTGCCTTCGATCTATTTCTGGACCTTGTTTGTCAACATATATGTGTTGCCTGTCTATTTGTATCCATCTCTTATGATAAGGGGTGGGCTGGAATAAGTTGCAAATTTTTTTGGTCCTCCAGGCCACACAAAAATCTACCAGGGGTCCGGGAGCATGTCCCATCCGTCCCTCCGCTAGCAATAATTCTGTTTTTCCCATTCTAGTGGTAGCATGTTTGATATTAACAGTGTATGAATATAAGCAGTCATGTTCCACTTTCCTACACTTTAAAGATCAAACAAAGCAAGAAAACTGCTGTGCACAGAAGATATTTCTCAATTGACCCACCCATCGCTCATGAGAAGGAAAAAAACATATTTTAAGGTCTTTGTAGATGGTTGTGGGAATATTCATATCTGAATATAATTGGTGCCAGTTATATGTCAGAATCTTCAATCCAATAAAAATATAGAGGAAACCTGCTGCACACAATTATATAGGGGATAATGAATGATAAAGGTACGTATGAAAAATGGTATCTGTTTACTCTCACCTGTCCTTCTGGTAAAATAGTCCTTTCTCTTTGTGCTTCAATTATCCTCAATTTTTTTTGCTTTATTTAAATATAATTTAATTTAATTAAAGAATCAGCCTTTACTTTATGTTATGCATAGAGTTCTTGGGAGTTGGTTAAATCAGTATAGCTGTGCATCAAATTTCTCTATACTAGGGAATTGTAGACAAACCATAGACGTTCTAGATCCAATCAGATTTGTGTTGTATTTTCTCTGTTTTATAGTTTTTATGTTATAATGAACGTGTCTATGGTAGTTCAGATTCAGGTAGGTATACACTCTTAATGTACATGTTTTCTGGTGCAGTCATCTGTAGATCATGAGATATATTTACCTACGTTATACTGCCGCTTCCAGTAAGATGTCTGCTTCTTCTGTCTATGTGCGGTGGCCAAAGATGTCTGCTCACCCTCAAACACAGATGTTCGCATCCCACATTTCAACTCAATCCTTTTGGTGGAGGGCAGACGCGTGATCGCTGCCATCTTGGTAGTTAAACTAGGTTCTATGCCGATGCATAGTGAAAGGCATCTAGACCTATGCCTTGATCAATATGGGCAGTATTTATCCAGACAAATAGGCAGTATTTCAATAAAAAGTGCTAATTTAGTATTAGTAACCCTGGAAACCAATGGTAAGTTATGGCTGTTTGCTCCAAATTTAGCACTTTTTAAAAATAGCACCTGTTTTGCCTTGATAAATTTGGCCCTATATGTCTAAACATGTGCTAAAAAATTGGCTAGTGCTATATATAGGTATTTTCATTCTCTATAAAGTTTTTTTTTTTTCATATAAGTGGTCTGTGTAACTATAAATTGTAAGATGTTTCTTTATTTTATATGCCAGGTATACTTTAATAATTCTAGAACAAATTGGAACTCAGTGTGTGTGTGTGTTTTATGTTTGTTAGAGTTAAATACTCTCATACTCACACATATTTGTATGCCCAGATTTAGAATCATTAACTGATTTTAAATGTGAAAATACTAATGGGGCATGAAGAAGACATAATATTTTTATCAGGAGACTTGAACTTTAATCTGCCTGGTTGATCAATAAATAACTCCTCCAGGGTTAAGTCTCGCCTCTTGGCCATCTAGCGTACTTGGTTAAAGTCCATACTACACAGATCATTCACCAGTTTGTATGTTTTTTTTTTTTTTTCATACACTAAGGTTATTTATCAATTTGTCTTCATTGTAGCGCTTTGTTGCTCTCAAAGATTCTTGGATTGAATCTTGTGTAAATGTTTGTTAATGTTGAACCTAAATGAGCATTAGGTGCTTCTTTTTAGAGGGGAGCTATTCATTAAACAGTGTGCCGTTAGGTGAGATACCAATGTGAGACATTAATAGCTGATTTGGAAAAATTAGCAAGTTGAATTGTATTATTTAAAGGGACACAACCACTTACATAAACTGTAACTAGATTATCTGTGCATTTAAAGTAAAACTATGTGTAGAATAGATGCCAAGATTTTTTTTTGTGTTTATTTCAATATATTTCAGTAAAAGGGAAAAAGAAAGTTATGTGTTTATTGCCCGGAGCCATTTTGTAAAATGTTCCCATGATGCAACAGCCTCAAAAATCAGGGCTCACTTTACAGCTGGTGGCAAATCCTAGACATGATGTCATAAGATACACCCCCTGCCATCCTCCTGGCTCCTGCTTATCAGTGGTGCAGGGCTAGGTGTGTCTATACAGTATCTTCCAGCACATTCTGAAAAAGTGACCAGGACTCACAGAGCTATTCCACAATTTACAAGTACATTGTGTCTTTTACTGCTGACAAACTCTGTGACACACTCACACACTGCACATTACTGTGAGCTTTATTGCTGTGGAGCTCTGTGATACACTCACACACTGCACATTACTGTGAGCTTTATTGCTGTGGAGCTCTGTGATACACTCACACACTGCACATTACTGTGAGCTTTATTGCTGTGGAGCTCTGTGATACACTCACACACTGCACATTACTGTGAGCTTTATTGCTGTGGAGCTCTGTGATACACTCACACACTGCACATTACTGTGAACTTTATTGCTGTGGAGCTCTGTGATACACTCACACACTGCACATTACTGTGAGCTTATAAATATATATAAATAAAACCCTTGCATTTTTTTGGTGGGAGTGTCCCTTTAAATTAATCTATTTTGCATTTTTTTTTTCAATTCCCTTGTCAATTCCCCATGTCACTGCTATTCAACTTGTAGGCTGTGGGTCAAATGCTGCCCATTTGACAGCCTTCTTTCTTCCAAGTCTTCTATTATGATCAACTGGAAAAGTTAAAATAATACCACACATTCAAACTTTAAACACATATTGCACATATGACACTAGTAATGTTTTACTCAGCAACCTTTATCAGCAATGCATGATTTATTACAGAAATAGCTCTAATCATAAGAAATGGAATCCCATAATGAAATAATATTGCTGCTTCTCATAAAATATTGTTGGGAAACTTGGAGCAAATAAAAGTAGTCCAGCTGATTGAATATTGAATAGTAATGCATTTTGCCAGCAAAGATTTAGGATTTTTTTCTTTTGCTAGAATTAGAAGAGCATTTGAAAAATGTTCTGGCTGTAATGAGAAAATGGAGAAAGATTAAAGGCGTCTGCAGCATACCTCCCAAGTGTCCCTACTTAGGAGGCACAGTCCCTGTTTTGCACCCAAATCCCTCTGTGCCTCTTTCCTCCTCTATTGTCCCTCATTTTCTGGGAGCTTTGTCTTTTATGAATGTATCACAGAGTAGCCCTGGCCCCCGATCTATTTTAGGGGGGTCTAGGAACCATTTGATTTGCACCCAGTCCCGGTAATATTAGTGGAGGCCCTAGTCTTTAATATATTTTATAGGGGGGTGGGATTACCTGTCCCCAATATGTGAAACATTTGATAATAGGGCGGGGTCTGGGCTATTCGCCCCAAGTATATTTTAGGAACTGGGAACCGTTTAGTCGGTTCCTAGCCCCATTTGTTATTAGGAGGGGGGCAGGAGTAATTTTTTTTTTTTTTTTTATGGGGCCAGCGGAAATTCACTGACTCCGGGAGTGGGGGAGGAATCGGGCGGCTGGAGCTTTTTTTAAATTATTATTTCTTATTTTTATTTTTATTTGTCTTCTCAAAAAAGCTGAATTGAAATGGCTAAAATGTGGCAATCATCCCCAAATCCTATTCAGGGGTTATTGGGCATATTGGGATGCGATCAAAGGAGAGCTAGCAACATGACCACACAAAGCTGCTTCTGAGTTACAATTTGAGTACATGAAGGATTTATACAATTCTTAGGCAGAAACAATCCTATGTGGTTGTGCACACTTCAAACAATGGTTTCAACAGCCCCCTGCATCCTGTCTAACTAGTTTACCCAAAACATGTGCATGCCAAATGTCACATAGTCACTTCTACCCACAACAACTGTTATTCTGGTTACGACGGTTCATTTAGTTACTTGCACTGAGGTTAAAGGGCAGATAGTGAATATTGTACATACACACATACCTTAGTATGGTTATGGAATATAGAATGGCTTGAACCTGTTGTGCCCTAGCAATTAATAGTACTAAAATATGATACATAGATATTGGCTATGTTTTCTCACAATCCCACCTTTGAACATAGAGTTTACCTCGTATGTTCACTAAACTGATCCTTGCATTTCTGTTTTCTGATTGCCACAGATTATAGATAAAACCGTGGGCGGGGGGATCAGGAAGGCGCAGTATCAAGTTGAACAAACAGAGGTATAGATGGAGCTTGTCACAAATGGCTGGGTATAAAACTTGGTTTAAACTGTAAAAAATTAAAAGAACACACATGTGCAGGACCAGATAGACACAACCCTTGGCCCCACTGGGATTCCACTTACAAGCTGTTGGTCTCAAATGCGCATGTAGATATTGTCCAAGGTGTAAAACTGAGTCCAATTCAGTAGATGAAAGAAATGGCTACTGCTGGAGGATACACTGGAAACAAATACTGGAAACAAATAACTGCCGGAACTCAACGCGTTTTGCTGGAACAGCTGTCACAGCTTCATCAGGAGAAAAACATTCTCCTGATGAAGCTGGGGGATGAAACCCCCCCGGTTTTATCTGTATATTTTGGCACTTGGGAGAGTGTAATAGGGGGCTGAGTTCAAGTTGCTCAGCACGTATCATTGTAATTATTGCACATTTTGTTTACACACACCGTTTTTATCCACTGGTCACAGATTATACCCTTCTCCCATCATAATCTGACAGTGCAGTCTGTACAAGTCTTTGCCATTCATCTTTTGTCGCCTGATCCTTTGTCCTTGTTCATGGAACTCCTTTTGGTGGTAGGTGGTCAGGGATTATTATGCCCATCAAAACACCTACTTGTTCTCCCCTTAAACAGAAACTTCAGATCTTCTCCTTGTTCTATTGCCCAATGTCTCTCTGTAAAGATCTCACCTTCACCAGGCAAAGAAGGTACAGCATTAACTCGAGACTGATTAACCCACGTCTTTCCTTTCTTTAGCTTGATGGCACTGTAGGAGGTTAGCAGCACTTGGTAAGGATCTTTCTACTGAGGAAGCAACTTCTCATTCTTCCAAGTCTTTATGTATACCCAATCGACAGGAGTGAATGTGTGGTTTGGTCCACTTAGTGACTAGAGGTTGCCGTTATGCTGCATATTTGTGGAGAGAAGCCAACACAGACTGCAACGCAATTACATATTGTTGTAAGATATTATCACCTATCTGTACCTCCAAGGTCTACCAAATAATGACTCAAAGGGGCTGACACCTAACCCTTTCCTTGGAGCTATGTGAATTCTGGTCAAGGCTATTCAGAGTAAATCTGGCCATTTGAGTTTGGTTCCTGAGCAAAGTTTAGTAAAAGTCTTTTTTCAAAGTTTGATTCAACTTTTCCAGAGGATTGGGGCCTCCATGGAGTGTGGTACTTCCATTCCATCCCGAGGCTAGAGCACAACATTTGCATTATGGCTGTAAAATGTCTCCCTTGATCCGATTCAATAACATAATACTGAGGGATAGTGACATTATCAAAATAATTCTCACCCCATAATTTGGGTAAAATGTTTCTTTTTCCCTAAAAGCACAATCAGACAGTATTCTGACAGCAGAAATTGATGTTTAACTTTTGTCCCATCAATTTCCACTACTGTAGTGGGTTATATTCACCAGACATTTACTATTCACATCTAAAAATGAAACACTCAATTTGTGACAACAGGGCCAAAAAACAATGACAATCGTGAAATAGACACATCATCATGGCTAACAATATTGATAATACATTTGACCACTTATATCTAATGTCTGTATGGATACATACAAGAAGTAAAAATACTCTTATATCACTATATATGAAACTGTATATATGTCAAACATTTACTTTAAAACCTGGCACTAAATTTCAAAAATAAATTAAATTCAAATTCACTGTTTGAATACATATCCATACATTTCTCCTCCCTTTCATCATTATAGGTAAGTCCTCTTTACCTATTACTTTTTTTTTTTATCACTTTCCTTATCACATTCCATATACACACACCAATGACCTGAGGGGAGGGAGGCATTGTTTCAACTTTTCCTGCCCTACTAACAATAAAAGATTACTGGCATACAACTTTCTTCATCCCTTTAGTCAAAACATTTCACTTGCGTTAACCTTTGTCTCTACTTTAGCAAAACGTTCATGCCAAAAATTCTGTATTTAACTCATACAGTGATTTCTCTTAATTAGGAAGGAAATTCACAATTGTTGCTTACTTTTTAGCCATACAGACAACACATTAACATAGCCACCAATAAATAAAACACTTGGAAAAATTAATGTTGAACATTTGCTACAACCCATAAGGAAGGGGCTGCAGGTGAGTAACCATTAACTACTACATTGGAGAATCTCGTATTGCATAATTGACCATTGTTAGACATAGTAGGTAATATAAGTGAGTAGCTCTAGTCTATAAGAAAATATCTCTCCTTACCTCTCACCTTGAGAACATTAATTATAAGGAAAAGAGAACAAAACAAAATAGAAAAACATAATAAAACAACAAAGTCTATGAAGATTGAGAGAAAAACATAGATTGAATGCTACCATTACATTACAACTGTTATTCTGGTTAAGACAGTTCATTTAGTTACTTGACCTGAGGTTAAAGGGTAGATGGCGAATATTGTACATACACACATACCTTAGTTCCACTGGTTATGGTAAATATAGAATGGCTTGAACTGGTTCTGCCCTAGCAATAAATAGTGCTAAAATATGATACATAGATATTAGTTATGTTTTCTCACGGGTAATACGCCTGATCCATACATTTCAGAACTGATCCGTGCATATTGAGTAGACCCTATTGACTACAGTTTAAACACACTTTATTTGGAGTCTGTAATATTTTATTTGGAGCTCCAAGAAAAAAAAGGGACAATAGAAGAGGAAAGAGGGACAGGGGATTTAAATGCATATTAATGACTGTCCCTTCTAAATATGGACACCCAGGATGGATCTACATGTCAGAGTATGCTAATTAGCAGCTCAACCAACAACTTAACACTTTTATTATTATTATTGCTCAAGAGGAAGATTAATATAAATTATGAAGAAATACATGCAAAACATATTTTCTGCTTTGGACAATGTAATACATACTGGTTTATGTACTTTAAAAAACCTGCTTCTTAAGAGTCCATATAATCTTACACATCAACTGTAAAATGTAATCCCAGTGTAACATAGAATGAGGAATACAGTCTGGATCATCTACCTATATAATGCCCAGGGTAACATGCAAATCAAGGATCAAAACAGTCTACTGCTGTCTAAACATAATAAGTAACTCATTTAAAAAGCACACTGACCAATCAGGGATCGGCTTGAAACAACCAATCAGAATCTTGTTTCCATTCCTTGCGTTCATGGTACAGAAGGACTGGACAGTGTGGAGAGTTAGCTGTGTCTGTTCACAAACTAAAAGCAAACTGACTGTGCTGTAGTAGGTAGGTGAGGTCAGCATTGTTCATGCTATAGCTCTGACTAAAATAGTTGTCTACTTGTTCAACTTTAAATATTACCAAGAGTGTTTGGAAATAACGGGACGTGGAGCACTGATTGCGAAACTCTGGGACTGGCTGACTTCTTAAAGGAGAACAGTAATTATTACGACCTGGGCACACAAAAAAAAAAATAGCAAACACATTTTCACAGACATCTGTGGCTAAAGCCCAATTCTTGTACACAGTTCTAATTGTGGCTCATTGTACAGGAATATTCCATTGGTTTCCATGGCGATTGCTCCATTTTTATAACTTTGCTCCAGAGCCCACAATATCATTTCTCTGCATTGTTTTTAAATTTGGCCTTTCTGAAAGCTGTGATAAACTATTTAAAACTTATTTTATTTCAATATAGGAACAACTCCCACTATGCTCAGCCAATCTTTGGTGTGCAGTATTTAGAGTTCCAGAAGGAAGAATACATGCCTCTATGGAATAGTTCATTGGTTTCCTGGTGTGTATTAAATACCACATGTGCTCATACTTTGAGTAGAGTATTTCAGAGTAGCACAAATATATATATAATATATATATATATATATATATATAATTTTTTTTTTTTTACACAAAGCATATGCCATTTCACTTTTTACATCAAATCACAGTGCAGTTATCTGTGGAATTTAATATTTTAATAATGGGGATACATATAGGACAATTATTAATTGTCTTTAAAAATCACATACGGTAATAAAAAAAAATCTGTATTTTAAACTATTGAGTGGGAGGGATAATAGACTTAATTTGATTAAAAATATTGTTTATTCATACCATTACTGAGTATACAGTTAATCAATTAAAGCAGAATGTAATGCATTACTTTGCAGGCTATGGATACAGTTAGCAGTGACATCCACTGGTCACTTCAGTCTGCATTACAACATGAAGACAGATTGCATCCTTAGGCTATTGGACGAATATGAGGAGATATTCTGATGAACTGGAATTTTCCACTTGATACAATTCACTTGTCAGAGATGCTCTTTTCTCCTTAGAGGAATATGGTTATATTTCACAAGGGGTATTAGGAACTTTCTGCTTTTTAAAAAAAAAAAAAAAAAATGTAATGTAGATACTGCTGCAAGAAAAGGGAGAGCATAGGTTGCTTTTCTCAGATAGAATTTTAGCCCTCCATGCCCTTGGCGCTATCTGCTGGCAGTGGCCTTCAGTGGGTGCTAAACATGTAAGAATGAGAAGGAACCTTAGGCAACATAGAGCAGGACTTATTGCACAGACAGGCTTAACATTTATTTCTATAGGGCCAACACTTTCAAAGCTGCTTATTATATTATTTAAAGGCTGTTACAAAAACAATTAGATAAACAGAGACAAAAGGGTCTATTTAATTAAGAGAGCATTGCTTAGGGTTTTGAAACTTTAGGCCAAAGTAGTCGAGTTGGAAAAATTCTCTAATGCAGCTGGCCTTAAAGTGACAGTGTAGTCCCCAAACTCACTTTGGTGCAAGATGAAGATTACTGCTTGGATAGTGCACAGTTTTTTTTTCCAGTGTGATTTGATGCAGGCGTTCTGCATAAATCACAGTTTTAATATTTTACTCAAGACCCCCCAACTCACTTCCTGCGCTCCTGAAATAGAATATATTGTGTGGACTGTCATAAACTTGTACACAGTAGGATCTCTTAAAGGGACACTAAACAGTTGTTTTTTTCACTTGTGCTTCTAATATAAAAGCACAAGTGAAATGTCCATTGTCCCAAGAATGATGATGAACTGGCGTGTACTTTTGATAGTACACTCCAGTTTATCTTCTGATCGACAGCTGCCATGTTTCCATAGGAAGCAGTCAGCTGTCTGGTCGGCAACCGGCTCTCTCTGCTAGTGCAGAGAGACACCCTCGTTTTTGCATGGGACCTGCTGATCCCATGTAAAAACTAAAAAACGAGGGGTTCTCTCTGCGCTAGCAGCGAGAGACCCTCGCATTCGGCTGTCAGAGCGGAGTGAGCTATTAAGATACACGTCGGGTTTACTTCCAAAGACTGTGACATGTATTGTTCACATTGTCGGATGACATCACCAGAAAGACAGGAATTCCATTCATTTTAATGCCATTATTATACTGCATTGGTTTCCCCTTTGGGCTTCTTGCAAACTGCTGTAATTTAGCAATTTCATCTAGCTATAAGTATATTATATTTTAAGCAGTGCAACATGTAAAACATTGACATTACATTACATTAACATTTATTTGTACAGCGCCACCAATTCTCGAAGCGCTTGGTACAGAGCAAAGAAAGGAACTACATACTCATTTAGACAAACTAGTACAGTACATTAGGTAGAAAACCCTGCTCGTAAGCTTACAATCTAGAGGGAATGGGGTCCATGACACAATTAAGGGATTGAAGAGGTCAGAGGGATTGAAGTTGAAGTAACAGTAGAGTGGATTGGAGGCATTAGGTGGGATAGGTCAAAGAGGGAGTGTGTGTTCCAGCTAGGTTGGGTAGTAATCCTCTCTAAAGAGATGAGTTTTGAGGGACTTTTTAAAGTCTGAAAACGAGGGAGAGAGCTGGATGCTCCGGGGAAGGGAGTTCCAGAGAGAGGGGGCAGCTCGGGCGAAATCTTGGAGACGCGAGTGAGAAGTGGTGATGAGAGAGTGTAAAAACATTCATTTTACATTTTTTTGAAAGCACATTAATATGCATTAACATTTGGAAGATGCACTTTGGGCACCAGACAGTCCCTTTCAGTTTGTAATTCCAGTTTAAATTCCCTGAAAATCCTTGCAATTCTCTCTTTATTGATTAGAGCCAAAAGAGAGCCCTGAGTAGCAGAGGTTGGAGGACTACATCTCCCATACTCATTTGCCAATCCTTTAGCTGAAAGAATATTATGGGAGATGACAGCAAGCAGGAGCTGGAGGGCTACAGTTTGGCACCCCTCTAGAGAAGGTATCGGAAAAAGCAGAAGAAAAAGACGGTACTAGAAGTGGAGACGTGAGGGGCCTAGCTAGAACCAGGGGGAGTGAGTGGAGACTATTGGTGTATTTTAGTTGAATAAATTGAAAGCATCTTTGCAGAAGTGTCTGTTTTGAGGACTTTGTTATCTTGACACTGCAGATGTATGGGAACTACATAAACCATGATACTTAGTTAACCTTAGTGTATTTTTTATAAAAAGAGTTTGCTTAAGGCAGCGCACTACGAAAGCCCAGAGAGGCCATGGTTTTATTTATTTTTTCTGACTTGTTTTCTCCAGATAACAAGTGGTTTTCTGAAGAAAGCAACTTATCTAGAGAAAACAACTTGTTCCTCCAAACCAAGCTAAAAAATCTCTTTGAGTGTACCTTTAATCGGATATACTTTTTGAGATTTATTACCGTTAAAGACAAGTAAAATAAAGTATACTCTGTCTTGTTAAATTTTACCAGTTGTAATGCTACATTATAATCATTGAACACTGAAATTAGTAATTTTTTTTAAAAAATTAAAATGTACCAAATATTAAAGCAAGAAAGGAATTTATAGTTTTTAATGTAACCTGCATTAGAACCAGTAGCAAAAGATGAGCTACTGACTTACTTGCGAAGCTGTTCCAATCCATAGCTCTGGTCATAAACACATTCATTTCACGCAGTAAACTGTGCAGCTCTGAGAATGAAGTCCTCTGGCTCAGTTATAAAATCTTATTCTGAATCGTAAACATTTGATGGCATGAAATATTATCAGTGAAAAACTTCATATCATTCCGTCTTCTGATATTCTCAAATCAGAATACAGTCAATTCATCAATAACCTTGATTAAAGAGAAATGCAGTGTTTATATTTTGAGGAGGGCACAGTATATTAAAGATCTTCCTCTAATACACATTATTTGTCAATTGCAAATGGCTTTTGTGGAAAATTGGTTATTTAGTGGAGTTTTAGGGTTTATTTTTGAAAGCCCATGGGCAAATACAAATAATGTTTGTTTTGATTAATATTGTCCAATGAACTTGGTGTTTCATTTTCCTTATATGTTATATACTCCGGAGACCAGGGACATATAATTCTAAAAAAAAGAAAAAATATACTATAAAATAGTTATCTTGGAAGTAAAACCTCAGAGCCTCTCAGTTGCAAAGTAAATGTTTATTAATCTTCCCATCTCACATGTATACGGTATTTGCGTTGCCTTAACAGTTTGAAAGGTTTTGATTTATTTGATTATTATTGTACTGTTAATAGAGAACCAGAACTACTTTCATCACCAAAACCATTAACACCTCAACATATTATGGGGTCTATTCACAAAACTAGAATATCTTGCTGTGTTTTTTCAACTTGTGTATTTTGACCTAAGTCAATTTATGGCAATCTCTCTCTATTCTTTATTTTCTCACTATTTTTTTTTTAAAAATGACCATCCCAGAATTTGACTGTAAAATGATGGGAAAGGAGAGGAATCACATCATTTGACCAACTTGTCAAAACCCAAATCAGTCTCTTTAATTATTTAAAAGACAAGCAGGATCTTCCTCAGTATGTTTTTGCCACCATCCCTTACATGGCCAGGAAGCTAATGTTTCACTTTGTTATCTCTATCAAAAACATGGTCAGAAATTGCAAAGTCCAGTTCCCTGAGAACTTAGATAATGTTACCATTTGTGCAGAATAATTGTGAATATAAAAGAACTAGCAAACACACCATTAGTGGAGTAACCCTAGATGCACTATTACCCAATGGACATGTGACCTCCTGACAGTCCGTTCCTATCCAAACCTTAGCATAAAGCACATTAGCTGCTAACCGTAGGTGCAATTCATGTTGGCATTACTGGTGAGTTAATGGATCTGAATTCGAGTCAACAAATGTAACGTCTAACTGCTTTCAATAGGAATCTGAACTATTATGTATAAGGAATAGCAAAGTGTCCATGCAAGGACACCAGTGTCGGTGGCAAGGAATGTGAAGGTCTATAGAACATAATATATCTCCCAACCTTCCTCTTCTCCTTTTTCTTCCATTCCAATTCAAATCCCGAAAGCCAATGACAAGCTTTATTGCTAAAATAATTCAGTGTAGTAACTTAATCACATACTGGCTTTACTAGGCATTATGGTAGCTTTGCTAACTAGCTGTATCTCTGTCAAGTTGGAGATTGACTTGTTTAGTTAATTAACATTGGATTTCTGAGCTATTCTTTTTATATAGCCGTTAATTCATGGCAAGGAAATAATATATCATTAAGTGGAAGTGAGTTTAATTCTTCAAATCGACGGCAACATTGATTCTGTTAACCAGTAAAGGGACAGTCTAGTCCCCAAACTCACTTTGGTGCATGTTGAAGACTAGTGCTTCTATAGTGCACAGGCTGTTTTCTAGTGTGATTTTCTGCAGGCATTCTGCAAAATCACATATGTAATATTTGACTCAAGTGATTGCTCTTTATGTGTACTACAGGTGCAACAGCACTAATTATATAGACACTGAGTATATGAGTATATACATTTTTGTTTAATTTAGTCACTTCCTGTGCTGATGCAATAGAATACATTGTGTGGACTCTAAGTGACCTTGCACTTATACAGGGTAGGGTCACTTAACAGTGCAACACATTGTCTGATGACATCACTAGTGAGACAGGAAATTCCTTTCATCTGAATGGCATTATTATCATTGGTTCCTGCAGCAAAAAAAGGAAATTACTTTTACTCAGCTAGTGTGGGCAGTCCTGGCTTCTTGTAAACTGGTGTAATTTCACAATTTCATCTAGCTGTAAGTATTTTATATTTTAAGCAATGCAAAACGTAAAACATGCATTTTAAAGTACTTTAAAAGCACATTAATATGCATTAATATTTAAAGATGCATTTTGGGCACTAGACAGTCCCTTTAAGGAGTTTTTTCTTTTATGTTCCACTGACTCCCAAAATAACAGTTTTGTTCACTAAAATAAACCTTTTTTTTTTGTAGGCTTTCAACAATAAATACTGGAACATGTCTTCCTTGACTGGTAAAGTACAGACTGTGCTGGGACCCATTCATCCCGATCAACTGGGTTACACCTTGACCCATGAACATTTAACAATGACTTTCAGCTGCTGTTACTACCCACCTCCTCCTCATCAGAAAGCCTTGTCTAACGACCCCATTATGATGAAAAATTTATTTTGGCTAAAACAAAACCCATACAGTAATAAAGAAAACCTCCTGCTTAATGAAGAAGTCCAAGCCGTAAAGGAGGAATTATTAATTTTCAAAGCCGCTGGTGGGGGAAGTATTGTGGAAAATACAACCACGGGTATTAGCAGAGACGTACAGGCCCTGAAGAAGATGGCAGAGGAGACAGGCGTGAACATCATCTCGGGAGCTGGGTTCTATGTGGATGCCACTCATTCACCTGAAACACGGTCAATGTCGGTCGAACAGGTAGGAAGTTATACAATCGCCAAAAAATATCATCTTTATCCTTTTCCAATACCTATGGATTGATAAATGCCCTTTGATTAGACTGTTTCCACCCATTGTTAAAGGTGTGACGTAAAAATGTGTTGGAAGAATTGAACGCAAATGCCAGAAAAAGAACATTATTTGATGTTTGTCTGTGCTGTCTCCTGTTTATCACCTTTTTGGCACCATATGCAAATGCACTATTGCAATGGAGCATATGTATTTGGCATGCAGGACCACAAGATGGTTTAATTAATGAGAGACCACGTTGAAATACGTAAAAGTCTGATTTTTATTTTTTCTTTATCTATGCTGCTCATTCAATGCTACCCAAAGAATATTGAAAACCTGTTTTATGCCATATGTTCACACTGTAAATAGTGTTAAGGTTCTTTTAGTTGTTTTTCGACAAGAGGTGCACGATTCTACCATAAGGGGATCTGAATGTTAGCTGTTATTAGTTATTCTAAATGCCCCTATAGAAAGAGATAAAACATACATTTTGACACAGAAATAATTGCTATTTGGGAGCGTCTCTGCTGTATTCATAAGATTTAGTCTGGGGTTTTTTAACTCTGCCAGGATTAAGTATTATATAAGCCGCACTGCAGGACATATCCTTCCTACTTCATGAAGACATTCAAGTTGTCAGTCTGCTCCAGGTATCTCGGTTCACTTCAGCCTGTAAAACATTGATTTCCCTATTAGTTAAATTTGTATTGTCAGCCAGCTGAACAAAGAAAAAAAAATCTGGATTCTCATATGTATGTTCAGCTAGAGTGCAGGTAAACCCTTTTATAACAATATGAGTTACAATGGAGGGTGGGATATAGCACAGTATTCGGATGGATACCACGTACCTAACACTTGAAGTTTATGTTTATCGGCAGTCTCGTGAATCACATCATGATGCTGCTTGAGTTGCGATGTGATTCCGTAGATCCTGAACCCAGCACTATAGAGTATGTATTTATGTCAGGGTTCTACCTTCTGACTCATGTTTTTTAAAGTCCTAAATGTTGTGCTTATATACCTCCTTCCTCCTATAGAGGCCTCCCTACCTTTGTTTCCCTTTGACTACAGCAACATTTCTTCAGCTAAGTTGTTCCCTTAAAGTGACTCCTGCTTAGTCAACCGCGGGGATTCCTGCATAGTCACCCTCTTGCGCGGGTTCCTGCTTAGTCATCCTCTCGCGTGGGTTCCTGCTTAGTCATCCTCTCGCATGGGTTCCTGCTTAGTCATCCTCTCGCGTGGGTTCCTGCTTAGTCATCCTCTTGCGGGGGTTCCTGCTTAGTCATCCTCTTGCGGGGGTTCCTGCTTAGTCATCCTCTTGCGGGGGTTCCTGCTTAGTCATCCTCTCGCGAGGGTTCCGGCTTAGTCATCCTCTCGCGGGGGTTCCTGCTTAGTCATCCTCATGCGGGGGTTCCTGCTTAGTCATCCTCTCGCGGGGGTTCCTGCTTAGTCACCCTTTTGCGGGGATTCCTGCATAGTCACCTTCTCGCGGGTGTTTCTCCTGTTTAGTTACCCTTTTCAGACCTCACCCCCTCTAGGGTGTTTCTGCATAATTACCCTTACCTAAGGCCTCATCCCTTGTATCTCTCTCTACCCCTATCTCTGCTTTGTCTACAGTCCCTGCTATAGCTCTTTGTTTATACTGCAGTTCCTACGCAAACCCTTGTCCTATTCGGCAGTTCTTTGCTAAAGTCCCCTTTTGTCTCTCCTTCAGTCCTTATTCCAACCCTTATCTCTTTGTTTCTATATCTTTTCTCATTATGCACAATAAATAACATGCAACCAGACACCTCCACTATCCCTGCACTGAAACACCTACCTGACCTGGTAAAGGCCCTGACAATTTATATATATATATATATATATATATATATATATATATATATATGTGTGTATGTGTGTAGTTATACCGCTATATACAGATATATATCACTATGCAGTGAGCTGACAACCGACTTGCAAAAAGAAGTACAATATAGCTGGGCCTGAAAAACTGTACAATTTACAATTCATTTCCAAATAAGATCAGCTACTTTAGCCTGGTTTTTACCGGATTTGCTGATTGTTTTATAAGTTACAACATTTCCCCCGGCATCGCAGGACATCAGGGGGTGTGGCTTGGGAGGCAGAGTGTAATTAATGGCAAGTACAGTACATAGCATTCTCAGAGATGCCAGCGATATGTCACTTTGTTTTCAGGATGTAATTTCTGCATTTTTATTGTTGACCAAAAAAACGCTCTCTGTCTTTAAAATGTAGCTGTAGTTATGGAAAAGGTAAGTTTTTTTTTTTTGTGTGTGTGTGTAATTGAGTCTATTGGTGGCATTATTTTCACAGTGGAATTGTGGTGAAAAGTCAGGTGGATTCCCAGCTAAGCTATTTTATCCCACGTTTTGCAATCCAGTTGTCATTTTAGCACTATCTTGGTGTCATATGTGATTCTGACATTGATACTTTGGCCTGTGCATTGAAATTGGAGATTTAAAAGTGTAACGATATATTACATGTAATGTATGGTTGTTTTAGTGCAATACCTTACACAATTGTAGATGTAATATATTTATTACAGTGTATAGCAATTTCCTTCACCATTATTATGTGAATACAGTATTATTTATTATTGAACATTACAGTATAGATATTTTTAAATAACGTTGCTGTATCTGATCTGCGATATAAACGTTTATATTTTTGTTAGCTCACCCAGGTTCTTGTTAATGAAGTGCTTGTAGGAGCAGATGGGACTGAGATAAAATGTGGAATAATCGGGGAGATAGGATGTTCCTGGCCAATCACAGAGAGCGAAAAGAAAATTCTGCGGGCCACAGCGGCAGCTCAGTCCCAGCTTGGCTGCCCTGTGAATATACATCCGGGCAGGAACAGCGATGCTCCATTCCAGATCATAAGGATCCTGCAGGAGTCAGGGGCAGATATCTCAAAAACAGTGATGTCTCATCTAGATCGGTAAGATAGCCAAACACTTAATAGATCAATGATGGATGATGATTGGGAACTGCATATCCCATAATACTCGGAACTACATATCCTATGATGCCCACTCAGCCCTGAAGCTGTAGTGCATCATGCAATACTTAATTCCCATGCATCTACAGTGCCAAGATTAGCCATCACTTCTATAGATTATCGATTTCTAACTGACAGCTTGTAACAGATGTGCCCAGCAGGGGTTTTTGCTACACAGCTCACAGACATCCAGTCAGTCACATACACAGCTCACAGACATCCAGTCAGTCACATACACAGCTCACAGACATCCAGTCAGTCACATACACAGCTCACAGACATCCAGTCAGTCACATACACAGCTCACAGACATCCAGTCAGTCACATACACAGCTCACAGACATCCAGTCAGTCACATACACAGCTCACAGACATCCAGTCAGTCACATACGCAGCTCACAGACATCCAGTCAGTCACATACGCAGCTCACAGACATCCAGTCAGTCACATACACAGCTCACAGACATCCAGTCAGTCACATACACAGCTCACAGACATCCAGTCAGTCACATACATACACACACCTCACAGACATCCAGTCAGTCACAAACATTCACAGACATCCAGTCAGTCACATAAATACACACACCTCACAAACATCCAGTCAGTCACATAAATACACACACCTCACAAACATTCAGTCAGTCACATAAATACACACACCTCACAAACATCGAGTCAGTCACATAAATACACAAACATCGAGTCAGTCACATAAATACACAAACATCCAGTCAGTCACATAAATACACAAACATCCAGTCAGTCACATAAATACACACACCTCACAAACATCCAGTCAGTCACATAAATACACACACCTCACAAACATCCAGTCAGTCACAAACATACACACACCTCACAGACATCCAGTCAGTCACATACACACACACATCTCCCAGACATCCAGTCAGTCACATAAATACACACACCTCACAAACATCCAGTCAGTCACATACACACACACACCTCACAAACATCCAGTCAGTCACATACACACACACATCTCCCAGACATCCAGTCAGTCACATACACACACACATCTCCCAGACATCCAGTCAGTCGCATACACACACCTCACAGACATCCAGTCAGTCACATACACACACACACACACACCTCCCAGACATCCAGTCAGTCGCATACACACACCTCACAGATATCCAGATTTGCAGGTAGGTAGGACTCGTCTTACGCGTTTCAGGTGAAATCAGCCTATGATTAAGAGTGATTTCACGCGAAACGTGTCAGGCGAGTCTTTGTTTTCTTGTTTTTGATACTATTGCCTCAACAGCTTGATGAAGCACCCTCAATCCAGCATACTACAACTACAAGAGGATTCTCTATTTCCACAAATGGAGCCGGCTTATCCTTTGAGGAGACCCTTTTCTACAAATTACAGGCTTTTATCAGCTCTTTGTTTGGTTACATTAATTTATTTGTACAAGTGCAGTCCATAGGGATATAATATTTTATTTCTGTTTACCTTTGTGATATGTGCACACATACTGAGAAATAGAAAGGAAGGTGGTTGGCCTCAGAGGTACTGTTTCCCCAAAACAGACAGTAATGCTTTCCAGTTTATATATCCATACATTTCAACAAGGGGGTGTGTCCTCAGGGCAGATTAATGCTCTCCTGCTTTGCCAAGACAATGCATGGGCACTGGAGGTGAATCAGTGTTGAGGGTCCCTATCAAACTATCATGCCTGAAGTTGAGGACCTGTATATCTACCTAATTTTTGGGAGATTTGATGACAGTCCAGCCCATGCCAATTTCTGCGGGGGGGGGGGGGGGGGGGGGGGAGAAGGAATTACCTAGGGAGGCAATTGCCTTCTGTAGCAACGCCAATGATTCTTAGCTCACTGACCAGTTTTTGCAAAAATGTTGCCTTAAATTGTTCTATTCAAATGATGTGCACTTTTGTTCCTCATATCTCTCACTGTGTCCTCCTTCTGTCTTTAGTCATCTACATAAAATGGAAGCACTTTCCTGACGATTCATCTGTCTTCAATTAAACATGTTATTACACCAACTCAGTTGAGACAACAAAGAAATCTGTAATCCCCTTTTAATAGAAAATGCTTAATGTCAACAAATAAGTAATAAAGTTGATGCCGCTCATTATCATAGGACTATATTTGATGAGAAAAAGCTGCTGGAGTTTGCTGAGCTTGGGTCGTACCTGGAATACGATTTGTTTGGAACAGAAATGCTGAATTACCAGTTTAATGAAGCTGTTGACATGCCCAGTGACAATGAACGGATCAAAATGTAAGTGGCACCATTTCAGTATAACATGTTTAGTTGTATAGTATGTTTAGTTCATAAAGGGATACTCCCACCAAAAAATGAAAAGGTTTTATTTTTTTAAATTTTTTAGCTTTCAGATATGTCTTTTGTTTTTGTTATGTGACTGTATTTAATAAAATATTTAACTAAACAAGTGTGACTGGGTGCCACCATTTTGTGAAATATAGTGTTTTTGGGTGCCACCCCCAGTGACTTTACAGCACTAGTATCTCACTTTATGGCTGGGGACACAGAATGCAGTCATTAAGTCTCAATTCTGACCATAGACTTGCATTGAATGGGAGGGTAATGTAACTATTACATTACAAGGCGCCTGAGTTATGATCCTGTTTGATCTGGTCAATCTCCTCTCTTTGTGTTGGAAGGCAGGTAAAAAAAGGTTGTACATCCACCTAGTCCTGCCCACTAAAAATACACAGGAGCCAGTAAGAGAGCAGGGGGGTATCTTATGACATCATCATGCAGGCTTTGTCAACAGTTGTAAAATGAGACTGGCTGGAAGATTTTTGGACGATGTTGCATGATTGGAAATATTCACAAAATGGAGCCAGGAGATAAACACCTAATTTTATTTTTCCTTTTGAATGCAATTAATTCAATCATATAAAAAACAGTGGCATATGATTTATATATGGGTTTATTTTAAATGACCAGATTATCTAGTTACATCTCATGTAAGTGGTAGCGTCCCATTTACACTCTAATGTTTACTCTTTGTACTCCCATTTTCCACGGTATACATCTATCACAATTTCCCTGCTGTCTTCATTGTAGGTGGAATATAAGTAGAAAGGAGGTGGGTCTTATGCTAAAGTGTGTGGGGCTTAGTCACACGAGGCAGAGAATGCCCAAAAGATGATGGACTGTGACCAAGAGACCAAATTCTGAATAGCCATTCCTGTTTTAACTCTGTTTGGCACCAAGATGCAGAATTCAGCCCTGAAATATAGGGGGTTATTGATAAGACTAGCGCATTTGCTAAAAGCACTAAATAGCAGCACGATCACCACTGTAATGAATATATTTTCATGTGTCTTTCTCAAACTTTGGATAATGTCATCAAGAATAAAGGTAACTTGCATCATGCTAGGTGATTTTGTTCATTGTAGACATTTATATAAATTACGTCCATTATTACTGTTTTTAATGTAGAGCACAGCAAATTATTAACAATGGTCTATGCATTGTGTTAAATTGAGAGAAAAATGTGTTTTGTACGGGTCTGTGGTGTCCCCAGTTTATGACATCACTTTGTTGCTTGAAATGCAAATTGTACGTTTCCCATTGAAAGCCAGTTTATTTACATATTAACACACAAGGGATGTCATAAGCAGGATTGACCACAAATACATTTAATACACATTTTTCTTTTACATTTTGCATATACAGATCATTTTTTTTTATTCTCTACATTCAAAGTGTTAACAATGTTTAGATGACTGTGCCCCTTTAATTTATTTAGCATATGCAATATTTTTTTACGAAGCAGTTTCATGTGGAATAACTTTTCTTTGTGTTTGTCCCTTCTCTTATTACCGTTTAATATCTGTCTGTAGTAATCGACTAGCATTGTAACCAGCCACCTGCAGGATCTGCTAAGAAGTTGTTTTGTTTTGTTTTTACCTTCTGCTTGTCACCTTCCCTCCCACCGGCTGCATTCTGTTGTGTTTGTGCTCTCAGAATTTCCCTACAGAGTTTCATAGACAATCAGAAGGTAAAAAAAACAGGTAATGGGATATGATGACCCTGCGCCTCAAGCACCAAAACAATTATATTACTCTTTGTGGTGCTGGGATGAAAGCTGCTTGGGAAATGCAGTGCACTGTATGGAAAGCAGTAAATATTGTGATATTATTCTACAAAGAAAGCTGAAATCCAGTTTAAACCATACCTTACTTTGACAGTCTCGTTAATGCAAAACCAATCTTTCGTTTAATTCAATAAAGAGAGAATTGCAGGGAATTGAGGTGGGAATTTCAAACTTAAGGCCAGAGTAGCCGAGTTGGAAAGATTCTCCAATGCTGCTGAATGGGAGAATTGTTCCAACTTAGCTACTTTAGAAACATAGAATGTGTCGGCAGATAAGAACCATTCAGTCCATCTAGTCTGCCCAATTTTTTTTTTTGAGTACTTTTATTAGTCCCCCGTTCCCGGTCTTATAGCTAGGATAGCCTTGTGTCTATCCCACGCATGGTTAAATCCCTTGACTGTGTTTACCTCTACCACTTCTGCTGGAAGGCTATACCATATATCCACTACCCTCTCAGTAAAGTAATACTTCCTGATATTACTTTTAAATTATTGCCCCTCTAATTTAAGACTATGTCCTCTAGTTGTGGTAGTTTTTCTTCTTTTAAATATACTCTCTTCCTTTACTGTGTTGATTCCCTTTATGTATTTAAATGTTTCTATCATATCCCCCCTGTTACGTCTTTCCTCCAAGCTATACATGTTAAGATGCTTTAACCTTTCCTGGTAAGTTTTATCCTTCAACCCATGAACCAGTTTAGTAGCCCTTCTCTGAACTCTCTCCAATGTATCAATATCCTTCTGGAGATACGGTCTCCAGTACTGCGTACAATACTCCAAGTGAGGTCTCACCAGTGCTCTGTACAATGGCATGAGCACTTCCCTCCTCCTACTGCTAATACCTCTCCCTATGCAACCAAGCATTCTGCTAGCATTTCCTGCTGCTCTATTGCATTGCCTACCTACCTTAAAGTCCTCTGAAATTATTACTCCTAAATCCCTTTACATAACAAGCTGCATTTTCTGTCATTTATTTGTCATTCACAGAATAACACACCATGACTACAAAACAAGTACATTAGGGATTTATAGCAATATAGAATTTAATTGAATAGACACAAAATGCACATGTCTGGCTCAATTCACTATCCTGAGTTATAATAGACAGCAATAGAACATTTTGAGTTAAATAAACAGTAATAGGTGATAACAACATAAATAAATGTATCTTAGTTAGATGATGCATCCTCTGTTAATCTGGCTGCAAGAACTGCCAACAGGGATAGCCATTACACTTGTAAAGAGTCCAGCTCCCAAGGAGTTTCAACAACTATGGCTTTGCCGTTTTGCACATGCCAAGGGATGGGTCCATGGAAGTGCATTAACAATGGGCCTGCGAGTTTGCCTTTTTTTTCTTAGCAGTTAAGGTTTCACTGTATATTTCATTCCAGAGCAAAAAGGGCAGGGAGGGGGGGCAGAGACAGAGGGAAGGGGGGAAGACACAGAGACAAGGGAAGGGGAGGGGGGAAGACACAGAGACAAGAGGAGGGAAGGGGGGAAGAGAGAGAGAAGGGGAGGGAGGGGGGAAGAGAGAGGGAGGGGGGAAGAGAGAGGGAGGGGGGGAGAGAGAGACAAGAGGAGGGAAGGGGGCACAGGGGGGAGAGAGACAAGGGGAACGAGGGGGGAGTCAAAGGGAGGGGGAGAGAGAGAGAGACAACACTAAGGGGGGGAGAGAGACAAAGTTTGGGGCAAGGGAAAGAGAGAGGCAGCATTGGCACATAAAAGGAAATAAAAACAATAAATGCATTTTTTGATATAATTTTTTTTATTAAAAAAGCAATTTACATGTGAATATATACAAGTTGAACTTTTTTCCTATAGGGTAGTCTTATATTCAGGCTTTTAGTTTTTTTCCTAAAGGAATATCCAAAGTTTGGGGGGTCGTCTTATAATCAGGGTCGTCTTATTATCGAGCAAATACGGTATGTAAAAATGAGCAAAGTGTTTGAATTAAATATCAGGGAGCACCAAAAGCCTGGCTTTATTGCAAGCGAGTCTTAACTAACTATCCCGTATCACAGCAATCAATAGCCTCATTTATTCTGTCAATTAGCTGGGTTTTTGGTAAAGGCTGGTTTGAAAATACATAAAAGTTTCCTTCTGTTTCCCTTGTCTCCCCAAACAGTTTACCAGTGACCCATGTAGAATAGAATGTGTTACCATTCCATCAGACTAATGCTTGAAACTGACTTTAGCTCAGGACTTGTCAAGTGTTTGTAGACATTAGGAGCCAAACACACTAATTCGGGAGCCAGGCTTCTGCCAGCAGCAGGAGTTTTCAGGAGCCATGCCGTCCTGGGCCTGGCTTCTGGGATTGTCAATCTCTGCTTTAGCTGGATATCAGCAGATGTGGGTAATGTAACTCAAATGTTCAGTCCCACTGATACCTTTTTATTATTGGCTAGTCATGCTCTTTGCACTTAGGCTCATTAGTGTTAGCCATGTTAGACTGGTGGAAGTTTTTTTTTTTTAATTACTCATTGGGCTCTATTCAATGTTTTGAGTTATCACTTAACACTGGTTTTGTTGACCTGAGATAAATTAACTAATTCAGCGGGATTCAGGACCAACATTCTGCAGTCCTGATCGCACCGATTGAACACCGGAGAAGGTGAGTAGAGCTGACACACAAGCTGATCTCCCAAGCTCCGCCCCCGGCACCCTGATTCACTGGGTGGAAATGTTGGGATACTGGGTAATCATGCTGGAGAACAAGGCAACATAATAGATTATACGGAATGCTCCATTACCTGAGAGCAAGTGTCTTTTTTTCCCACTAGGTTTGTCTAGGTATTCGTTCAATCCTTAAGGTTGCAGATTCGATTGCTGGCAGGGTTGACTCTGCCCTTTATTCTTATGAAGGTAAAATTGAGTAATAGTAGCATCCGCTGGATTTTGGGCATTGGTGGACAGTGTATTTGAAAATGAGAGAATATACCTTTCCTGATTCAATATATTATTATAACTTACTGTTTTCCTGCACCAACACTGCCTTACATAAGCTTTATTCAACATGACGCCTCTGTTTTACTTCCATTTTGTCTTGCAGGCTCAGGTTCCTGATTGATGAAGGTTATGAGGACAGACTTGTAATCTCTCATGACATCCACACGAAGAACCGGCTGCTAAAATATGGAGGCCATGGTTACTCTCACATTCTTGCCAACATTGTTCCCAAAATGCTGCTCCGAGGCATATCCCAAACAAATATTGATAAGATATTATTGGAAAACCCTAAAAGATGGCTGACATTTAAATAGGATGTCCTGTATGTATTATATATATATATATATATGAGAGAGAGCGCGCGCGCGCGCGCGCATCAGGTAAATAAATGATAACGCACATGTAATTCTATAGGTGAAAATGTAAACACGACTTATGATATCCCATTGGGATGGACACTAGTGATTCTCAATTAAAAACAAAACCTGTATTTTATTATAGAAATAAACACTTAAACAATTGTCTCTTAAACAATTAATTTAATTCCTACAGGCAGCTATAATCAAGGGTACTTTGAAGCAAGTAATAATAATAATGCACAACTTGTATAAAAGTAAAGTGATTGCAATTAAATTACTCCCCTCTGGAACAATTTGATGTTCCTTGTAATATTGATGATGCTTGTAATTATCCTGCTGTTCTTTAATTAATGCTTGATACGGAACATGGCAATTTAAATTTCTTTCCAGTGAAAAGTTTGGATATTACCTTATAAATATATGTGTTTTTTTAAATCCCCCACCACACACACTTTTTGTGGCCACATTTTCTGTGGTAAATAGGTTTTATTGTTTATTTAGTAATGAAAGTGTTTAGTAATGAAAATTTAGGTGTTGATCTCCTGCCTCAATTTTGTGAATATTTCCCATGATGCAACGTCATCCAAAATCTTCCAGCCAGTCTCACTTTACAACTGTGGCCAAAGCCTACATGATGATGTCATAAGATACACCCCTGCTCCTTACTGGCTTCTTAGTGGGCAGGACTAGGTGGCTGTGTACAACTTTTTTTTTTACTTGCTTTCCAACCCAAAGAGAGGAGATTAACCTGATCAAACAGGATCATAACTCTGCCCCCTTGTGATGTAATAGTTACATTACCCTCCCATCCAATGCAAGTCTATGGACAGAATTCAGACTATAGACTGTATTCTGTGTCCCCAGCCCCAAAGTGAGATACTAGTGCTGTGGCACCCAAAAACACTATATTTCACAAAATGGCGGCACCCGGTCACACTTGTTTAGTTACATATTTTATTAAATACAGTCACATAATAAAAACAAAAAAACATTTCTGAAATCAACAATACAAAATAAAAAATAAAAATGTTTTATTTTTTAGTGGGAGTGTCCCTTTGAGTTGTACCAAGATTTGGAGTTACTCTCTGAGAATAGACCTGCCAACAAAAAAAGTGTCTCTATCTTGTATTTATTGATAATTATATCAAACAGTTTAGCAGGTTTTGTTCAATTATAAAGTTTGATTAGGATCTTCTCACACAAATACAACAAAATAAATAACAGCGACCCCCCCCCACAAAAGATAAATGGAATTTTAGCCAAAAAAGAAGTAAACAAAAAATAAATATAACAAATGTGGATGGAAAAGTTTTGTTTTTTGACATGCCACAATGCAAACAAACAAAAGGTAAGTACAATACTGTGATTCAGAGAATAAAGGTGGAGAAGGGGGTAAAAGTAGCATACATTTTCCTGACACTAGAAGATTTGAAGTATCAGAACCTAGTCAATTAACCTAACTATAGAAAGCATGAAACCTAGTCTGTTCTGATTTTTTTTTGCTACTAAATGCAAGGGAGACTCCAGACACCAAACTAACTTTCACATACCTGGGAGTGTTGGAGCTATACAATGTATATATACAATGTATATCGGAATCTTTTTTTACAGCATTAACTGGTGGGGCGGGAATGTTGTATTATCTCACTGGGAACGTCACGGACATCGGGCATCCCTCTGCATCGCTATTGCAGATCTCTGATTGGCTTCCAGGAGATGCTGCGGGTGCTCATTTGTTGCTTGAGCTGGAGCTATTATTGATGAAAGGATCAATCCTCAGCACTAATCCTGCAAATGGTATATTTTTCTAATTAAATATAGCTAAAACAAGAAAGAAAATAAATGTATTTACTAATTGTCCAGCATCTTTCTGACTGAAGTGAAGAAGCTGTTCATCATATTCTAAGTACATTTTTAATTACATTACAATAAAACTGCCGCGAAATTCCATATTCTATCAGCATTTTGAGCATAAATAGAATCCTGTAGTAAATTGTGAACCATGTTAAAGAAATTATAAAGAAAGAAAACTTTAAGAAGGCAACATGTTATAAAATAAGTTAAAAAAACGATCCTTCGTAAACACACCACCATTAATCACACCGCAGAGGTATTTCATGCTTTGTTGAATAATGCTAAAGCCGCTACTTCGCTTTAATACTCGAGACGCACTACACGGTTTTTCCAAATCCTGTCTATATATTCGCAAAATGCCATTGTAATTGTTGCCAATGATCATAACAAACGATATCGCCTCAAATATTAGTCAACTGTATAATACGTGGACACACTTGCCTTTTAAAGCTTTGCCGTTCTGTTTCCATGCCTTGCTGATAGGTATCATGGTATCTTATTAATTTCCTTGCTCCAGTGTTAGCTTGCTCTGGAACACTCTGGCTTTATAAATTGTTGTCACAGTCACTTTAAGATTTTATACAGATGCACAGTACTATAATTGCATAATGCTTGTACTCTTATCACAAGCCAAGCTTCTGTTTTACAATGACAAATGCTATAATTTTAACACTTGCATGTTATTTTGCTTTGTATGGCAGCTTGGCTTTTTTACCTTCCTTGTAAAGTAAAAGGAAGTAGAGTCTTCTTCAGTCCAATTTTGCTTAAGCATTAGCCCGGCATCAGTTGTCTCTAACAGTGAATCATTTAGATCAGTGTTTCTCAGCCTTTACCCTTGTGGAACCCTTGACATAATATTCATGTCTCAGTGAACCACTATTAATATCTTTCTTTTTCTTTTATAAATGTAAGGTTTATAAGGAAAAGAAGGACACATTTTTTTCGATAGCGTAAACTTGTAAACTGTTTTTTTCATACTTAATAAAAAATAATGATTGAAAAAATGCATTTCTTGTTTTTATTTGCCAATGCATCCCCAGGCTTGCCAGTCTGCTCCCCAGGCTTGCCAGTCTGCTCCCCAGGCTTGCCAGTCTGCCCCTCAGACCTGTCAATCAGCCCGCAGGCTTGCCAGTCTGCTCCCCAGGCTTGCCAGTCTGCCCCTCAGACCTGTCAATCAGCCCGCAGGCATGCCAGTCTGCTCCCCAGGCTTGCCAGCCTGCCCCTCAGACCTGTCAATCAGCCCGCAGGCATGCCAGTCTGCCCCTCAGACCTGTCAATCAGCCCGCAGGCTTGCCAGTCTGCTCCCCAGGCTTGCCAGTCTGCCCCTCAGACCTGTCAATCAGCCCGCAGGCATGCCAGTCTGCTCCCCAGGCTTGCCAGTCTGCCCCTCAGACCTGTCAATCAGCCCCCAGGCTTGCCAGTCTGCAAATGCACACTTTTTTTTGTAAACCATAACTAAAAATGTCTTAGGTGAATACAGCACAAGTATTTGGGGGTCTGTTCGCGAAAAGGTGCGTTGTAATTGAGTAGAGGTAAGATTTACGTGAACAGTTTAGTGTGCAGAGACAAACCTGGTGACTTGGCCCCCGTTAAGCAAACTTACCAGGTTTGTCCCTGCACCATATATTGGTGAGATGAAATGCTCATGACAACTATAACTCAGCTTGTAGTCAGTAGCCCCCATTGAATGTGCAGGAAGACGGTGATCATTGTCCAGTATTAGGTGAAAGATGCCGCACCAATTTAGATATACATTATACGGATCCAGGCCTGGTGAGTTTCCCCTGCCCAGCAATCTCAACTCTCCCCTCAGCTCCCCGGCACTTAGAGAATAAAGCTCCTGTTGTCTTTTAAGGGGAATGGTCCTTTATTAAAAGTGTGTGGGGGGCTGTTCACTAAAATGTGAGTTGAGGTAGATGAACATTGCATTATTATTTGTGCAGGAACAATCCTGGTGAGCTTGATTTGCATAATGCAGAGTTAAATCTTTCAATATTCGTCTCACCTCATCTTTTAGTGACTAGCCCTCCCCGTGTCCTGCTTCCCCAGTCCCCTTTCACAGTACTATGCCATCACTAAACATCTTTTCCTTACTTCAGTGCTTCCGCTAGTGTTATTTCCCAGCTACTTTGATTCTCAATAAGGCAGTATTTGTCTAGCACCATTTCTCCTGCTAGAAGCCTATCCATAATTTGTTTTTAGCTGCCCACTTAACAGTAGATGTCCTTGACTCTGAGATTTTTTATTCAGTAACAAGTGCACTTGTACTGTTCCTGCACATATTTCATTGTAACACCAGATACTTAGCAATATAGACAGGCACTCACCTCCATTGAATGGCATCATACCAATGCAATGATCTTCATTATGTATTATTGCAGTCAGTGTTAGTAAGGTGTAATCATATAAAACAGGATACATATGATAAGAAAAAATAGCTATAAATACAGTGATACAACACTATCTGTAGTATTTTCCCAGACAAGTTTTTTATTTATTTTTTTAGAAATAATACTTCCATGTAATAAAGCAGTGAACAGGCAGATTATTCAGTGGCTGCCCATTTTCAAATAGTCTTATCTATAACCCTATCTTTCTGTCTGATATCGATCCGTCTGTGTGTCTATAGGTCTGTCTATTTATCTACCTATCTTTATGTCTGATATCTATCTATCTGTTTGTCAGTCTGTCAGTGTCAATCATCCTTACCCCCCTCTGTGAGGTTGGACAGTAAAGATAATTTCCTCGCTATATATTGCCACTGATCCAGTCTTTAGGGTGAGTGTGCCATCAATGTACAGCACAAATGACCCAATAGAAACTACATAAACACCCCCCCCCCCCTGTTTGAGGGGGGTGCTTCAGTTCACCCTGGGTGCCATGATGTAGTGGTGGTGCAGACCGCCCCCTTCCCCAGGGAATCTGTTCTGCACATAGACATGCCAGACAACCACAGGTCAACACTGTATGGCCCAAAGTGACATTCAGAGAATCAAGCCATGATGCTCTGAGTCATCACTATGAGCAGGGAGCACCATAACCTGCTGACTGAGGTCTGAGCATGAAAGACTATTAGACCTGTGGCTGCCTGAACAGGAGGGACAAGAGAGGGGGAGAGACAAGCATATGATATGATATGCATATGGTTATGCAGAGGCACAGGCAAAACCTTACAAAAAAAACACAATGTATAGATCAAAAATAAGATCCTTTACGACACACCTACTTTATTGATGGATGACAGGTGCCCTTTCTACAGGTTTAAATGTTGTCAGTCATATGTGCATAAGGTTACTTGTACCATAAGATTAATAAATCCATGTAAAGAATCATGCGGTAAGCATGTTGTAACATTTATTTTTTCACAGAAACAAAATAATAGTTTGCTTGTCAGATACAACATACAACCCCAAAAATAAATAAAAAGGGATAAAATATTTTGGAAGGTATAAACAAAGTATAGCAAAAGGATCCATACTAATGTTGACTTACATTGTTTGTGCACTAGATTTAAATAACCTATCGGTTTTGGACTAGTTTGGAAGAACTAGATTCATATTTTTTGATACAAAAAAAAAATTGTTTCGGTGAGAATCCTTTGATGTTTAGCAAGTAATTAAAACCTTCACCTAACTATCTGATGTCAGACATCTCTAGTTCTGAGCCAGGTTTAATGCATTTGTGGATATGACATTGTGCTAATTGGTCAATAGTCATTATAGCGAGAGCCATGAAGTTCATGTACTTAGAATGAGAGAACTAATAGTGCAGTTGCTTTATTATTACATCTGATCCACATCAAAAATATAATTGTTGTCGTCTTAGAATGTTACCTACAGAGTAATTAGCGAATAGCCCTTGGCATTTAGAGCTTCTGTGTTCTTTATATGTTTTTGTATCTGGTGAGATAGCTCCGTAGGTTAGTGCACTATCTGCATCAACTGTAGAAGATAGGATTGCAGGTTTAGTTCCTGGCAGGGTCAACAAAGCCTTTTATCCCACTGAGGTTGATGAAACATGTGCCATTAAGTTGGGTAATAGAAACATCCTTGGGATGCATTTAAAAACTAATGAAATCTTAATTTATCCTTCATGGTAAGAGACCTACAAAAGTTCTAGCCTACATTCGATAATGCCTGAGCACTAATGAGACAAGGCGGTGACAAACTCTTATTGATAAATCAAGGCCAGTAAGTCATGTAGCATGTCTCTTAGGGGGCAGTGAGGGCATGTCTCACATCACCTGTGTAGTTGTTACCATTAGATGACCCGCATTGCCCTTTGACGTTACTAAAGGTAATTTCCTTTCTGTAGCACAGTGGAGTAAAAAAAAATACTGAGTTTCCTTTTACCCATCCCTCTGTTCTTTTAATACCTCCTAAGATTTATAAATATAAACATTAAAGAAGCAAAAAGTAAAAACAAACATATAATATAAATTAACTTTGATTTCCGTTATTAAATATAAACCTTTAATTGAATAATCTCTTTTACTCTATAATACGTTGCTATGTATTTGCATTTTAAAATGCTACTTAGCTATTTTACACTGTGACTAAATACAATGATCCCTTTACCCGTTTTTCATTTTAACCCCTTCCTTGCTGGATGGCGGGCGAATGCAAACTGTGCTCGACCAAACCCGTACCTGCCCAGAAAGGGTTAAGAATGACACATTTATTATCATACTATCATTATGTCATTCATACAGCAGCCCTTTTTCCCCCCAAGGTCACTAGAATGATGTCACGGACAGTATGGTCGCCACAGCTTTTTGGGAGAGACGGAGTCTTCTTGATTCTATTGGACGGAATCATTCCTCACCAAAGTTCTATTGATCTCCAAGGATTATCACGGTAGGGAGTAAGATGGGAAGGGGGCAGCCAATTGACAAAATCCAAAGCTGGCACATGGGTAAAGCAGCGAGGTTATATTATATCAATATCATACGTATAGGGCATATTTCATGGTCTTGGCTAATATTTTCTTATTTGTTTACAAAATCTGTTATTTTAATAGGTTTTTTTTCATTCACACAGGCACAGACAAATAATGTTCGCTTTGGTGGTCAGAAATGACACATCTGTGTAACTTGTACAACATAGATATTTTATGAATATATTTGAGTAGTAATGTTTCTGTGGCATACAGATGTGAGTCAGGTAGCACTGGGGTTCCGCTGTTGACATGGGCCCAATGTCTGTTATCTTCTGGGCACTGTTGATTTGCGGCCTGCAGCCGCTGTCAAGTCTTCCACCAAGGGCTGTTAAAAAATATCATGTTCCTTTGGCGAGGTATCCTCAGTCAGCATAGATGATAAATCCAGAGAATGTGCTGTATTTATTGTTGTTCCCTCCATGAGCCTTTCCTCCATCTAGTTTTATATATACCTCATCTCCAGGCTCCAGGTGTAGTACCACACTGTTGCTGGCGTAGTCATAATTTTGGTCTGCATCCTGAGCAATGGCGCTCGCGCGGACCTGAATGAGACAAAGAAGAATGAATCATTCACTTGCTTCCAACAAACGATTCCACTGCCAAGATCTGGCTATTAGATCAGTGTCATGCCATGAATATAAGATAACACTACACGCACACACACACACAGGGCCCTAGGAAGTCATCTATATAGCTCTGCTCTATTTATCAAGGCCACAACAGGCTCTGGAGCATGATACAGCTGGGGGAATGATACAAAATAAGGTATTAAGATGCACAGATACGAGCCGATACAAGTAGTAATAGACAGATTTAACACCTTCCCATCCTGACTTTGATTGCTCGCTCACACTGCAGTCTGAAGAAAACGCTATAAAAACTTTTTCTTTATTTTTTCACAAACACAAACCAGTATTCATTGTTACTGGACGCAAATGACTGGCCCCCTCTTTTCTATGCATCCTGACACAGGTGTGGGAATGGCAGAGGTTCTCCAACACTTATCAGACACCGAAATCTCCTGATACTTTATATAACTAGAGAATGTGCTGCATTTATTGTTGTTAGGGGTTGCATGGTGTGGCATTTCACAAAGACCTTTTACGGGCTGAAACTCTGCCACATGCATTTGGAATTGAAGTCTCTCACTACTGAGTTCTGAGCATCTATCTCTTATTTAACTGTTCCGGTTTTTGCAAATTTTTGTTAAACAGATCCCACTTAATCATACTTCAAAGCAGGCACGCTGATTCTTATAATACACCCTCCTGGTGTTAAATCTCTCCCTGGTACTAATTTGGACATCCCGGTTCAACCAGAGAACACAGACTGTGGATATGAAATATAACCAGCATTAGAGATGGAAAAACTACATTTACAGCTAAAAAAAGAAAGTACTCTTCTATTTAAAATGTAAAATATAAACATCCTGTTGTGATGGCTGCTGTGTCCCCAGGGATAACTTTTGAGGGTCTACTCAGGTAGCTCCGATTTTAAAAAAAAATCGAAGCTTCACTTTCAGACCACTTCAGATCACATCCCTTAAGTTTGGGCTACTCAGAGACCACCAACGTGGTCCTGGTTGGAACAAAAATCGGCCAATGTGGCTGATCTTCGTTGGACATCTCGACATCCTAACTCCTTTGACCTCAGTCCTCCCCATAGACGTCTGTGTTGAGGACTCTGGCTTTTTTCATGGCCATTCACTTCCATGGGACGTCTTTGGCTATTTCCGTAATAGCCGAAGTCCAATCAAAATGGGCCAAAGTTTTTAATAAAATAAAACTTATTCAAAATAATAATTTACTAAAAAATAACAGAATACATCAGTTAATAAATAAAAATAAAGTAAATTCATATTAAATTGATACAATGGAAAAATGCATATATTAATGTATACTATACTGTTATTGATAACATTCATATATTATAATTGTATATATTTTTTTGTATTTAACACATGTTAACTTTCACTCTTCAACATTTTTCGATTCAATTCTCAAGATAAAATCTAGAGAATTTAAATTCGGCAATTACAGCCAAATTCGTGACCCTTTACAGTGTTTTGGGCCTTTATGACTAGGGGAATCCATAGGCAAATATTTATATTTCATTGCTGCACATTGGTACATATTCCTACATTATATTATGTAATATATTGTCCTACCAGTGCTTATATTTTTGCTTATTTTAATGAAACTGGCTGCTTATTTTTGTAACTATAGTAAGTCTAGTTGTATCAGATTTTCAGGGTGCGTGCTGGTGCCAAGCTTCATTGCCAGGAGTTTCACACTTCAAGGTTAGCTGAAGGCAGTGCAATGTTGGTGGTGCACACTGTAACGGATATGCCAAACTACATGAAGTAACAGTCAGCATCACCTTCAGCTGCCTGAGAATAAGAAACTGTTGGAAATTAAGCTTTGTGCATACAGGCATTATGAAGATACTAAAGTAGGTATTTAGCAAATGGTATAGCTAACTCACTCACTAGATTTGGCAAGTTCAATACGTGGCAAGCTCACTCCATTCATCTGAGGTGCAGGTAAGTTGAGATGGGGTGAGCATTTCATCTCACCGACTTAACTATACTGTCATGAGTCAAGTGTGCAGACTCATCCAGGCTGTACCCTTTTCTGCTTTACTTGCTTGATTGTGTTTGTTCGTTTTTATTATCTGTATTACTTTCTTTGTCCATCCACACGGTATCGCTTTCTTAGTTCGGCCACATGGTGGCCCTACCTTAGTTCAGTCATAGAGCAGCACCTGCCCAGTTCTGCTACAGACAGAAGTGTATCCTCCACAAGGCAAACAAGGCAGTCGCCTAGGGCGGCACTTTGCCAGAGGGCGGCACTTTGCCAGAGGGTGTTAAAGCACACTTCTGGTGCTTCAAACAGTTTCGCTCCCTCCCCCACCGTTCAGCAAGCTTTAGCTCTTTCCAATAAATCGGTGTGATGGGGGCATGTAATGGGCCTGGTGGATGTATCTAATGAGGGTGATGGTGGCATGTAATGGGGGTGATGGGGCATTTAGTGTGTATGCAAAGTGGGTGATGGGGGCATGTAATGGGGTGATTGGGCATTTAATGTGTGTGCAACGTGGGTGATATTATAGAACTGTCCCATTGTTTTCTGATTTTATGCTGTCTGTTACTTTATTTGTTGTTCTATTCTGGCTTTTTGTTTCTGGGTGTTGTCTCCACCTTTGTCTCTCTGCTACTTTTTAAATGGATGACCACGACCATTTAGTTTCTTTTAAACTTACAGTCTGTGCATTCTACAGGTATGCTATGTGTCTGTGTACTGTCAGTCTTATAGTTCCTGTTATTTAATTAACAGGCAGGGATAATGCTAGGACTTGCCAGAATGGGGGGTACCTTGTTGTGGTTGGCAAGCTTAATCATCATTTGCCAATTGATGTAACCAAACCCTTATTATTTACTATCTTAGAGTTCTAGGCTAGTCCCTGTATCTATGTTTTTTTGTATGTATGTTCTCTTGTGTTCCTCTTCTTAGCCCTTAACTCTGTATGTAGTCTTGTAATTATATCTGTGCCTGTGTATATCCATTTAAGTTCTGTAGCAGTGCCCTTTGTCTGTGCCTTATGTGCCTCTATGTTATTATCTGTAACCCTGTGCCCTGTGTTGTTTATCCATAGTTTAGTTTCTTCTTTATCTGGATTATGTTTGCATCTGTCCTGCTCTAGTCTGTCCTGTAGACCTGCACTCTGTATTCAGTTCTGTTCTGCCTCAGTTGCTTTTCTGCTATTGCTCTGCTTAATCTGCCTGTCCTAGCTTCTACATCCTGTCATAGTTGTGTTTCATGCCTCCTCCAGGATGTCTGCAGGGTTTCTCCAGTTTCTTCCTTAATATAGGGGATAGAGCAGCTGCTTCCACAGGGCCCTGGGATGTGGCTGTAGAAAACTGGAGCCTTAAGCCTACGGGGGCTGCAGTAACCCTGCACCAGGCCCTGGTTCTCACCATCTGCGCCAAAGCACCTGAACTCAGGTGCTCAGGGTCCCAAGCCACCTGGACCCTGCTCATCACATATACATTGTGCCAAACTTGCTGAGTTTATCCTGCTAGAATCACTCAGCTGGCCATGGATAATGCATAGTTAAAGTTTTGAAAAATCAACGTTTATCAATTCATTATGCAGGGCCACTCTGTTGTTCTAGCAGGGGGAACTTACCAGGTTTGCTCCTGCACAATACATAGTGAAGTCAGTGAGATGAAATGTTATTTCCCAACTCACCTTTCACTGAAAAGACCCCAGCAAGTGCCTTCCAGAGCCGCTAGTCATATAGCTTTAGTGGACTTGATACTGAAGCCATCAGGGGGTCAATTTCATCTAGGAAGTTTCACTGAACTTTACAAAAAGGATTTAAGAAGCTAGTCAATGTGATAATGGTCTGTGCAATACACCAACCTTGTTTATGAAATAGTTTCCTTAAGCCTGATTAGCATAAGATTGCCATCTCTACTGCAACTATTTCTGCACTGTATTTCAAATCAGCAAATTACAATGTAAAAAAAAAAATATGTGCATATATTTTGTGATACATTAAGAACAAAGAACAGAGCCAGAGTGGTCCATGTTTATATTAGCAGTTCTGCTCTGTGCACATAGTGGAGAATTTGAATAGCTAATGTTTTGTTTTGTTTTCACAGTGAGTCTATTTTCCTTATTACCAAGTGGGGGAAAAAAATTATAATTTTGTCTGTTACCGGGTCAATGTTCCATCGTTACACTGCCTGAAAATAGGTTGTTGATTTAAACGAAAAGCGTTTTTCCTGCAAATAAAATGTCGGCGTCTGCTAACATTGTTGCAAAGACATCTGGTAATCGACTGCTGTAAAAATGACAAAAATGATTTCATGTGTTTTATTTGTTGATGAAAGAAGCGTTCACAGAGGGGAAAAAAAAAGGAAAACAGCACTTTACTGAGCTGCTGAGATTATTTGTAACTGAATTTTGTTTCATGTTTTATTTCCTGTTTTATTATGGGCGCCAATCGAGGGAAGTGGGAATTTTACCGTCTTATGCAAATCAAATGGTAAAAATGATATCCAAAAATAACTTCACATTAATAATTACAACAACAACAAAAAACAATCAGCATATTGTGTTAACATTTTGGAAATGATGTATACAGGTAATCCCGTGTTATTATGCATTCCTGTTATAATATATACACAGATTGAGGATCCATTATCGGAAATGCTTGGGACCAGCAACATTTCGAATAACGGATACTTTCACTTAGCTGATTATTTCGGCAGCACCAGCCCTATTAATGTTCTACATCACCTAAATGAGTTGCTCACATTGGATATAGGTAATGTAGAACATTTATAGAATTGTAGCTGCCGAAACTACCTGCTCCAAGGTACTGCCGAAATGATCTGCTCCAAACACGATAGTCCCTACTTCCCCTCAAAACGCTGTGAGAACTACATATCCTGTGAGAGCTTGCTTGAAACATACTCTCTCTCTCTCCTTCTCTCTCTCCCCCTCGCTCACTCCCTCTCTCTCTCACCCTCTCTCTCTTTGACCTATCTCTCCCTCCCTCTCTCTCTCTCCCCATATAAGAGTGTCCCCCCAAAAAAATCTGTTCTGTGCATTAGAGAAATCAAGTTGAAAGCAATTGCTGGTTACTGATGTAATCGATATGGCTAAAAAGAAGGAGTTAGATTAAAAAACATTTAATTTCACTATTGATGTAATAAATTGTGTTTAGAGATCTACTGCCAGACATTCGGACACAACTGTCCGAAGCATCTGTAGAATGCTTTCAGTACCTTATACATTCCATGTACTGAGGGGATAAAGTGATCCTGAATATTAGAAAGGTGTTCCTAATGTTTTGTACAGTCAACAAACATACTGCGACGTAACATCATCAATACGACATTGGACCATCATGTGGAGTCCATTGCCCTATCAATACATTATGGCAAGAATTTTCCCAACCTAAGCTTCTGCATGGAATGCACATCCCTCCCAACTTTTCAAATGGCTAAAGATAGACACTTATGTCAGGAATTTTCGACGGTTTCAGTTCCTGGGGAATCCCAATGGGTACTGGATTCCCTTTACTCAGAAATGGACAAAATCCCCCCCCCCCCCCCCCCCCGCTAATGGCACTATAATAGCCGGATTTGGGGCGTTTCTGTTCTCCAGATTTTAGTTGAAGAACTGAACATAAAAGTGTGCAAGAATTAAAGTTAACATATTTTTTAACACTGAAATATTCATATACTATTTTGGGAGGGCTTTGGGCATTTTGGCGATTTCTGTGGGACGGCTTTGGCTATTTCCATAATAGTCGAGGTCCTCCTGAAAAGGGCCAGAAATGATAAAGTCCTCCCCATACAAGTTGATGGGGTGGGGGGGGGGGGGGGTTCTGAGACTACCATATTCCTGCTGATTTAGATCGCTTTGTTGCTCTCTGAGTAGCCTAATTAAAGGCTATCTAGATCATCAAAGTGATCCAAATGGGTTCGGAGCTCTGATTTATTCTGAGCTACCTGGGTCGAACGTTATATATATATATATGATGAGTTTTATTGCTGTTGAGTTCAAAAATACTGTCCTCCTAGATATGAGGGATACCAGAGAAGGAAGGAGGGACAGAGAGATTTGGGACCAAAATTGTCACGGCCCCTACTAAAACGGGACACTTGGCAAGCATGGGTAGGCAGCCCTCTACATTATAAAAGTAGACACCACTGTGTTCTGCCAAGAACAGTTAAAAAGTACATATCTGCCCCTCTTTTTTCCTTTGGTTTGATTACCGTACCAGTTCTAAAACAAGTCATCGAGATTTTGTAAAGGTAGAAAAAGGATCAGCAGATAAGGAAGAAGAAGACATATGATTGCTGGGAAATATTCCATTCCAAGCAGAAGAGGCAGAAATTAAATTTCATTCCTTCACAACACAAACTATCTGTTAAAAATCAACCCACATTCTTCATGCACTACTGACTAATGTCTACCCTGTGTTTATGTGACTTTAAGCTGAGGGTCCTTCATTACCTTCATCCTACTATACATTTCATTATGATGAAATTAATTAACATGCTTTATGTATGTGACGATGCTTACGCTTCGATGATGCTTCTATCAGCGGTTAATTGAGAAACAGTTGAATAACTGATATTATAAGCACTAAAGGGAGAGACGGGTCCTGAACTGTAATGATCTGTTAAAGCCTTGGCAGGGATAATGAATATAGACAATGTTGCTGGTAATTATCCTCATCATTACATATCAACAAATTATGTATTAATTGTCTTGGCATGTAGTGCATGGTGCAGTAAGCTATTTAAATGAGCAATTAGCATGATCTAATCTCAGGTTTAGCTGGCAAATAGTAAACTATGGTTTGTTAATCAATTCAGAGCTATATACATTGTTGTTTGACATTTGAACCTGTATTTGAAACAGGATATAAAATGCTTGTAGATCACTAAATTAGTTGAATGCTAATGGGTGCTTGCTGGACCCTGATACAATGTTACAAACTGTTAGACATTTAAAACTGACCTACAATAAAAATAAAACGATTGACAAACCTACAAATACGCCTTTATGAGGTATTCATTTTTTAAGTGGATCTGTATTTTTACGAATAAATGTGCGTCTGTGCCAAAAACAGGCATTACTGAATATGCCAAAATGAAGGGATTGGTAATAGCAGCAAGAGTACAAATTTTGGTGTGCACCACTGACGGCCAAAGCTGATTGGCTGCTGGCAGGATTCTTTCCGCTTCCATATGTTACCATAGCTGACAGGTGCTAGGGGAGAAGAGGCAGGTACATGCCACATGCCTGGAGTAAAAGTAATGAAAACAGGACTGTCCCAGCAAATATTGGACTGTTGGCAACTGTGTATGCATGGAGTGTTTTTTATTGCTAGAGTATAGTCTTTGGCAAAACAGATGGATAATATGGCAAGTTTTGTTTGGTTCGGTTGCACCCAGGCTTTACAAATATTTGTATGCAGACTATTATAGGAGTCACCCTAGCTATTTTTGAAGCCAGTGTACATCCTGCTACATCCATAGAGTCCTGCTGAAAAATATAAAAAAAAGAATGTACAGAGTTCTGCTTTGACCTTGTATGGTCAGAAAAGAGCAGCAGCTCTGTGACATGCCATGGAAGTTTGCATTAAACGTGTGAAGAAAGAGCTTCTTGAATAGCGCCCTCTGGGTTCAGGCTGAAATGGTCTTATTCCAGATCCACATCAACTGTCATATATGCTAAATAACAGGGGTAGGGGCCACTCTAGATAATTATGGACTACATCTCCCATAATGCTCTTACAGTCATAATGCTGGCAAAGCATCAAGGGAAATGTAGTCCACAACACCTGGAGTGAGGAAGGTTGCCTGCTATATAACTTAGACGCAAGGAGAATATGCTGATTATATGGATTAGTACGTTCTGTTTTTTTTTTATTATAAACTTGTATTTAAAAAAAATAACATTTTTTTATTTAGCATTAATGTAACATCTGTAGCATCTGTGCTATGTTTTCCAGGTTCTTGAAACAAAGAATCAGTACTAGTCTCTCACAGAAGCATCACTTCGCTATGTATTCCCTGCAACTCTCCGAAATTCTAGCTTCACCTGGATGTTGGCCTCTCATTTTTTTGCAGACACATTTTGGGTCATATATTAAATAATTTTCTCTCAGATTTTTTTTTAAGACAAGTTAGGTTATTTTCTTTTTGCACTGCCACCTTGCTTATTTCTTAAGAAAGGAGAACCAATTTTGGAACTACGGGTGACTAAGGTGTGGGCCATCCAGAAAAAGAAATTGAAAAACATGGCGTCTACAGCAGGTCAGAGGCCTTTAATATAGTACGGAGTATCTATGGCTGAGAATCCACATCAGTTGTGTAAACAGGACCTAGCAGAAAGCCAAGATAATTAAACAAGGCCTGAGATTAGAGGATTAAAGGTGTAAAACACTTGGATCATGTTGACAAGACATGACTGCAGAGCACTCGGAGACGTGGAGATTGTGGAGTTTAGCTTGGCAAATGTTAATTGTAAGAAAAAAATCTATTTAAAAATAACATGTCTTTTCGTGCCATGTTCTGTAGTGCAAAGGAGACAACATAAAGCTCTTAGTTTGCTGAAAAGCTGTCCTGTGTTTACCCCAGTACTAGCCAAGAAACATAAGAGTTTCCTCCAGCAACCTCTGGGGTACTACCTGTGGTATGGGCAACTAAGAGATTTGCAGCCAGGCAGGAAGTGATGAGATTTTAGATTAGGACGGTACAACAAAAAAGCATGGATATTTGTTGGGGCAATAAAAAAAAATATATATAATAGATTGTAGATGTCCAACTAGTGGACCACAGACCAGATGTGGACCACAGGACATTTTGTGTGGTCTCCATCCTGGCTAAAAATCTCATGGCATGAGGCCCACTCCACATTAAAAGATTGGATTGAGTTATGGCATCATGTATTAAAGCTAACAGGCAATCTGATCATAACCATTTACTTAAAAAAACACATCAAGTCTATTTAGCAGTGTAAGTCAGTAGGGTCTGGTCAATATAGACCAATCAGGAACAGGTATACTGTATTACTCGAATATAAGGCAAGGTTTTTTTCAGAGCAAATGCTCTGAAAAAGTCCCCTCATTGTATATTCGAGGTTCGTCGTATAATCAGACCTCAAATAGAGGTCTGACTATAAGATTCGGATCCAGGTCCCCAGCAAAATTTATATGCACAGACACCCCCTGGTGCTGCCTGACACTTCAACGGAAACCAGGAGGTCACGTGACCTTCTGGCGGTCCGCCTCGGAAGACCCGGAAGTGTCGAGCAGCATCGGAGGATGTCTGCGCGTATCATGCAGACATCCACTGGCTGACTCCACTAGACACCAGAGAAACTTGGGCAGCATGGGGGAGGGGATAAGTCTGGGGGAGGAGGAGGCAGCATTGGCTAGGTCTACAGGGGACAACATTGGCTAAGTCTGGGGCAGATGACTTGGGTAGCATTGGCTGTATAGGGGAGATGCATTGGCTTGGGCTGGGGGCAGATGGCAGTGTGGGGGGATGCATTGGTTAAGTCTGGGGTCAGATGGCTGTGTGGGGATGCATTGGCTAAGTCTGGGGGGCAGATGGCATTGTGGGGGATGCATTGGCTAAGTCTGGGGGCAGATGGCTGGGTGGGGATGCATTGGCTAAGTCTGGGGGGCAGATGGCATTGTGGGGGATGCATTGGCTAAGTCTGGGGGGCAGATGGCATTGTGGGGGATGCATTGGCTAATCTGGGGGGAGAGTAGATTGTCAAATAAAAAGAAATTAAGGCTAGAAATGCATTTTTTTCTGTCATAATTTGTATTAAAGGGACTGTCTAGTGCCAAAAAGGCATCTTCCAAATATAAATGGACATAAATGGGATTTCAAAGTACTTTAAAATGCATGTTTTACATTTTGCATTGCTTAAAATATAAAATACTTACAGCTTGATGAAATTGTGAAATTACAGCAGTTTGCAAGAAACTAGGACTGCCCACACTAGAGGAGTAAAAGTAATTTCCTTTTTCTTTTTTGCTACAGGAACCAATGAGAATAATTTGAATGTAATATCATGTTTATCTAGAGATGTCATCAGATAATGTGTTGCACTGTTAAGAGATCCTACTATGTACAAGAGCAAGCTCACTCAGAGTCCACATAATGTATTCATATTGGGAGAGCACAGGAAATGACTAATTGTAACAAAATTGTATATGATCAGTGTCTATATAATCAGTGCTGCCGCACCTGCAGTAAACATGCAGAGTAATCATTGGGGAGGGCTTGAGTCAAATAATAAAAATGTGATTTATGCAGCATGCCTGCATCAAATCACACTGGAAAAAAAGGCTGTGTTTTATACAAGCAGTAATCTTCATCTTGCACCAAAGTGAGTTTAGGGACAAGGCTTTAAAAAAGCATTTTACATGTGAATATTTACAAGTCAAACTTTTTTTTTATAGGGTAGTCTTACATTCAGACTTTTCCCCCCTAAATGAATAGTTTGGGGGGGGTCGTCTTATAATTGGGGTCATCTTACATTCAAGCAAATACAGTAATTCACAGGTCACCTATTGTGTGCCAGAGGGGTGGGCCAGGGGGATTTTCTCTATCTACCCTCCTGGCACACAAAGGATTGGTTGTATTAAAGGTAATTTCTTAATTGATATATCCCCCTACCTAGGCAACGTTGGGGTAACGGGGTAGGTGTGGAATAATTTTATATATAATATATTATTTTATGTAGTACCAGCCTTGGTTATTATAGTGGGGAGTCAGGGTTTGACGAAGATTATCATTATTATTTTTTTTATGGGGCCAGCGGCCATACACTGGTCCAAGCAGGGGCGATTTCTGAAAAAACAATTATTATTATTTCATTATTTACATTTTTTTTCTGGGAGACTTTTGGGGCTATTCACTAAAAGGTGAGTTGAACTGAATAGCAGGTGAGTTAAAGTGAACAGCAGCTATACATTGTGCAGAAACAAACCTGATGAGTTCACTTAGTTCCTGCACAATGTATAGCAAAATTGGTGAGATGAAATGTTCATCTCACCTCAACTCACTTGCTATTCACTTCAACTCACCTGCTATTCACTTTATTTGATTAGACATTTGACTATTTTTGCAATAGCCTAAGTCCTCCCTACATGAGTCTCTCACCTTCCCAGACAGACGCTACCCCGTAGTGTATCTTCCACAAGGTAAACAAGGCACTCGCCTAGGACAGCACTTTGCCAGAGGGCGGCACTTTGCCAGAGGGCGGCACTTTGCCAGAGAGTGTTAAAGCACACTTCTGGTGTTTCAAACATTTTTGCAACTCCCCCACAGTTCAGCAAGCTTTAGCTCCTTCCAATTAATCGGTGTGATGGGGGAATGTAATGTAATGAGGGTGATGGTGGCATGTAAAGGGGGTGATGAGGCATTTAGTGTGTGTATGCAATGTGGGTGATGGAGGCATGTAATGGGGTGATTGGGCATTTAATGTGTGTGGAATGTGGGTGATGGGGGCATGTAATGGGATGATTGGTCATTTAATGTGTGTGCAACGTGGGTGATGGGGCATGTCAGGGGTGTGCAACGTGAGTGATGGGGCATGTCGTAGGTGTGCATTGTGGGGGGGGGGGGGGGGTACCCAAAACCTAAGTACAAAACCAAGATACACCACTGACACTACCACTTCAGTTTGGTGCCTTTCGGGGCATGTTTCGTCTGCTTTCGGTTTCGGCAGGTATCGATGTGGAATCGACTATGATGCCCGAACTGCGGAAGCATTTAGTGTTGAAAATTGGCACATATTAAGTAGACTGTAGTAAAGAAAGCTACTGTGAATTATTATGATTACTGCAATGATAGTTCTAAATGTATATTGCTGCATTAGTGATCATACTGATAGACATTTAGGCGTAGTATCATTATTGGGATAGTCAAATAGCCCTGTACAAGTAAAAGCTGTCTGAATCATTACATCACACGACTGACTAATGTTAGACTCCAAAGCATGACAGGACTGCTTACATATGTTCTTGTTTTATAGTTTAGCAGTTATCTAGCAATGCGGCAGTGCACACGCTGGGAACAGACAAGGGGAAGGGTGCTTGATTTGAATGCTGTGTTGGCTATGATGCTGTAATATGAGATTTGTTTGCCAGAAATTAGTAGGCATTCAGTAAATGTAAAAAAAAAACAAACATTCATTCATATGAGATTGCCCTTGTATAAACTAAGGCCTTGGAATAGATTTTAGACACTTCAGTTGACACAGGCACCATGGATTCCCTGCATGCATTTTTTTTTATTTAAAAAAAACAAAAACCTTGTACTTTGTGCAGGTTAAACACCACCATATGCAGTTTGATCTCTGGCATGTCCCTTAAATGTTTCATATTTTACTTCCGGATCCAGTAAGACTTCAACCATCAGGAGCTCGAGTTGTACATAGGTGCACATGGGGATAGTGCACGTATTAATGGTTTCTTAGCGCGGGTCTTGTTCCTAAATAACCAAAAAGTTCATCACTAAAAAGCCTCCCTCTGTCCACTATAACTACTTTAGAAATTTAAACTTGTCATAGCTTTATATATATTTTTATATAAACAATACAAGAACACGAGAACTTTAAATAACCCTTTCTGCAGATATCCTATGTAATAACTTAGTTAGTTGCCCTAACCAGAAACTGTTTAATCACGCTACCAGGGAAACCCAGTTGTGTTAAGCCTCAAAGGCACTGTATCATTGGGTAATGGCTCTACTGACAAAATGGAGAACTGTACTAAACTGACAGACTAGCTGAACTGGAATATGTACTAAGAGATTTGGAAACTGTTTTCCATCTCAGCCATTAAAGTATGATTTTTGCCATTTAGACAAGAGACCCCAATGGATCACACAAAGTACACTTTCCAAAATTCCAATTACATTTGAAAAATAACAAAATAACTTTTGCTCCTAGAAAAAAAAAAAGCAACGGTTCTTTAATTAAAAAATCTAAGCTGCCAAGTCAGTGGCAGTCTGAATCTGACAGCTTATTCGACATACCTCTGTTAGGAATAGCCTGCTCTTAACTGTCCTGAACCTGTTAAAGAACAATTTTGTTTACTAATAAATACTAGTCAATCTTTTTAAATTGTTTTATTAATTTGTCACTATAGCTTTGCTGAAGGTTTTGTAGGAAAGATCTCCAACAGATACTAAAGGAATAAAAGTTCTAAAATATTTACAGCTGAAAGGAAGACAGTCACAATATATGATACTTAAAACAATCCCACACACTTGGCAATTTGAATATTCTCGAATATGGCACCAAATAAAATACTCATGCATTCTGAGTCTGCATTAATACTTGTAAACTCTAGCTGGTCACATCAGAGAAAATAGAATGGTATAATAGGTTGGATTAATATATCTGATTTAATGAGAAATTAGAACTCTAAAATGTGCATCATTGTAAACATGGAGAGTAAACCTGCAAATTTAAACCATTTCCTTAAGTGTCTGCTCAATATAGAGAGAATTGCAGGGAACTGGGATATACATTTCATAACTTTAAGTCCAAAGTAGCTGAGTTGGGGAAAAAAATCCAACTCATCTACTTTGTTTTTAAAGTTTGAAATTCCTGTCTCAATATATACAAACATATGTGTGTATGTATATGTCTTGATAAAAGTGCTCCATTCTCCAACTATGTGTGTACATATATGTATATTAAATATATATACATACAAATCTACATGCATCAGTGAGTTTTCTGTATATGCAGGTGTATAAAGTTCTACATATTTTTATATGAGCAGTTCTTGACTAAATGTTAGCGATTGGACATATATGTGAACTAATTTAATAATCATGAGGGCCTATTTCATGAATATACTCTATATAGTATATGCATGTATAAGCATGTGTATATATAGGTGCATTGAATTATTATACATATTTTATATGTTTGTGTATATGGGTTGGGACCCGAACAGCTCCTGAATTTTTGTGGCTGGCTCCTAGATTTAAATACAATTTGTCGGTCCCTTTTTTTTTTAATGAAGGCAGAGGGTCTATGTACCCCAGATATTTAGGTTGGTGAGTTACTTTTCTTCTAAATAGGGAAAGGAAAATGGAGGTAATTTTTAGCTAGTCCAAGCCAGTGAGGCTGCTGTGTCCAGTCCCCACATCTCTGCTGACTTGAAGTTAAACAGATCGCTGATCAAAACTGACACTGAACAAATGCAAGCCTGAATTGGCTATAATATGTACAGAGGCCCTAACTGCCTCTAACCAGCAAGCACTGCACCCTCCAGTCTGAGGGAAAATCTGCTCAGAGCCCAGGAGTTTACAAAAAGCCTTGAATGAGCTTCACAGTCCTGTAAATTCCCGACCAAAAAATGTAGAAACAAATGGACAAATAAATGCATATTAAAACAGACAAAACAAGTATTTGTTCATTTCTTTTTCATTTTTAGGTTTTGCAATAATAAACTTACCTTACCTTTAGCAGGCTTTCTCCTGCGGGGTTGATCCATCCCACCATGACATCTACAGTGCATGCAACTAATGGGTATCCTCAGCATTCTCAGTTTTTCATAGAGATTCACGGAGATACCCTAATGTAGAATGTCAGTGACGTCAGCAGTGACATCAGTTACACACTATTTCGGCCCGACCAATCATCACTCATGTCAAAAACAAAACAGGGAGGCTGATACCAACATCTCAATGAAGTTGTGACTGCAATGTCCAGTTACAGAGGGCCCAGTTCATCTGCATTGATTCACTTTTTGCAATATAAACAAAAGTTAAAAATGAGGAATCGGTGCACATAAAAATATTGTGTGCAATAAGCTATACAAAATACAGGTTAAACACTACCAGGTGCATGAAAGTTAGTTGGACGTCTTGGGTGTCCTTTGAAACAAACACAGAGCTAAGTCTGTACAAATATTTAGTAAAAATGCTATTTCGTGATATATTCCTGGTTTTACATATTTTCCCCATGATGTGTTGTGTATGCTGCAGAAACAAAACAGCAGAAGCATTGTGAGTACACATAACATACATAAAATGTGCAATTTCCTAGCTTCTTGATCTCTAGCTGAACTATCTCTTATAGTCCATTTTCCATGCGCAAATGCATACATTACAATATCCACCTCATCCATTTCACCTTTTATGCAACTGAATTTTGAAAGGGGCCTTATAGACAATTGTTATTATTCTTTGGTGCATTAAGCATGCCTATGACACATTTATGAGTACTGTACACTGCGCTGTCTACGCCAAATATGCATGTATCTGTCGCTTAAGTTATGCAGGTGGGTATTCAGCACCCCTTACTACATAATTGGCTAACAATGGAGTGCCGCTCTGAAACTAATGGGTGAGAGAGGATCAATCCTTGGAAGGAATTTCCTAAAAAGGAAAAGGATAAAAATAAAAAAAAGCCTAATTTTATGATTGTCAACTTTAATAAGTGTTCATTTGTGCAATTTTTTTTTTTTTGTATTTAAAGTTTATTTACTTCCCTACCATGTTTCACAGAATGGGAATACTTACATATAATGCGTAATAATCAAACAATACAGGGTGAGATCTCATATCACAGAAAAGATAGCAATCATTGCTGAAATATACATTATCATGTGTACAATAAAATATGGTGCAAAGCAGGGAGTATGCGAATTCTTCCCCCTGTATGGCGGGGTCAATATGGTATGGGTCTAGGCTGATCCAATAGGCCACATGTGCAAAGGCTTCGGTGTGGGCCATTACAACCCCAAACCCAGGGGATAGGTCCGCCAGTACAGGGAGAAGAAGTCCGACCCTTAACGGCAAATGCAATAAATTGTAGAAACCCGAAAAGAATATGTTTTTGTTTTACTTTTTTTTACAGACACTTTTGACATTTAACAAAATGTATGTAATCTCATTGGTTATATTTTAATGTTATATTTATAACGATATTACCAACGATAAAATTCGGAACGATAAAATAAAAAATGTCACTGTGCAGACGCAAATAGATCATAATGTCAGATAAACACCAATTAGTTTGGCCTTAAAGAAGGTTTGTTAATTGCATTGGATGATTATTCAAGGTGTCTGCTCCTTCTACTGTAAAATAACATTTTCTCACATACCTCTGCCTAGTCTAATATATAAGGTCAAATGTTCTTTTCATACAGATGTGGAAATTTAAAGGAATCAAATACATGTTTTATTACTAAAAATAAGTGGTAAATTCTACACCGGGGCTTTATTTAGGGAATTGACAAGGGATTTTCAAACGTAAGGCCAAAGTAGTCGAATTGGATGGGAGCATTGTTTTGACTCGGCTACTTTGGCCTTACATTTGTGTGCTTTATATTGTCATGTAACCAAACCAGGTTTTTTTTTCTGTATTCCTCTGTGATCTGCCTATTCCCAATGACATCTGTATAAATGTTTTAAGACAACTATTTATTCATAATGGGGTAAATTCACACAGAAAATTAGATAACAAGTGAACTCCAAATATTTGGCATTAATAGAAAAATTCACCAACTTGCCTGGCTTTCCAAATCAACTATTAATATCTGATTTTTGCAGCTCACTTGTCAGTTCAGTTAATGAATAGCCTGCAAAGTGAGTTATCTATTATTTAAAGTCCCGGGCAGTTTAGACCGTATAAAATATATATATATATATATATATATAAATATACATATAAGTAAGTCCATGGGATAGCATCCACCATGAAGTTACATACAATAAAATCCATACACATATATGTATATATGTATGTATATAGAAGGTTATTATTATTATGATACAGTCTGCATTACCTTTGACTAATATATACATAGTTTGGTGTATTGGTTAAATTTAAAAAATCTTACCACATCACGAACACCTTAACATGCAACCTTAATATGTTGCAAATATGGGCATTCAGACGTTTCCCCATGCAAGTAGAAAAAGCACAAACTATTTTAAATGTTAACCCTTAGGAAACCTGGATGCAAGCATTGTCATTCAACCAAATGAATCCGAATTTCACGGAATGGGTCAACGCGTTTTACTGTGGGGTTTTTGTGTGCCCTACTTATCCAGAGTTCTGAGGGTTATAGAATTTTTATAGAATGTTTAAATAAGAACCAATGTTCTGCATGGTGACTAGAAGAGCTGGAAATTTAAATAACTTCATATATTAAACGCGGGAATAAGAGTATCAGACTATTAGGGTAAAATGTAGTTCCTTGCAGCTAATTGTAAAGATGTTTTCCTAAACATATTATATGAATCATCTTAGGTTCAGTGACTGTGCTTCTAACGCTCTTTCTATATTGGCAAATATGCAATTTGACTAAATTACTGGAGAAGTGCCGCCGTCTTATTTTGGTAATAAACATTTAAATCTTGCGAGAGAGGTCATTGCAATTTATAGGAACAGATTGGCCTGCAAAAATATATTAAGGCATGCCTGAAACACTCAATATCAGTATGCTTCATGCATAAGTAGAATACCTGCTATTAAAGGAGATGTGGTGGGACCACTCGGACCACGTAACATTAGTACTTTTTGTCTGTAATGACAATTGTTATTTGGAGATTGAAATTGTACATTGCTGTTCAGCTTGAGTTCAAACCCATGTAACCACCAGCTCACATACATATTTATACAATCGCTTTGCCAAGTGCACCAAAGGATTATCTGTTCTGACAAGGAAAGGAGAGAATGCATTTCCAATACATTTATGGGAGAAAAAAACACGTCTGCAAACTGTGAAATCATGTGCACTGCCATTACACACATTTACAGCTGCTAAACTATACAGACTGTTTGTTTTACCCCTTCAGGGTAAACGATGATCTTATGTCATCTTAACATTCTAATTCGTGACGACCTGATGCCAGAATGGAATGTCCAACTCGTTTCGCGTCAAAGAATTTCTAGAGAAATGATGATGATAAATAAGTAGGTCGTTCTGTCCCGGAGTTTGGTGTTTAATGACAAGGTTGTGATGATTTCATATGATGTCGTTTATTTCTTAAAGGGCCATTCCAAGTAAAAAAAATGAAAAACAAAGCAACACATTTCGATTTTACCACACTTCCCTAATAACCATATTTTTTGCAGGCTTACTGCCAGGGATTGAACATCCCATAATTAAATTGTGTGCTATTTTCTAGCTATCTCAATAAGCTCCAGTTAAACTTATTTTTACATGGCTCTGCACTATATTTGGTGATAGATTTAAAATAACTAACAATAGAGAAGAAATGTTGGCACCATTGGTCTATTATTCTAAGAGGGTTACAATCATGCTGCTAAATGCGTGCCTCTGTGTGCATCACATATACGTGTGCCTCTGTGTGCATCACATATACGTGTGCCTCTGTGTGCATCACATATACGTGTGCCTCTGTGTGCATCACATATACGCGTGCCTCTGTGTGCATCACATATACACCTGCCTCTGTGTGCATCACATATACACCTGCCTAACTGGTGTGTTTTCACCATCATACATATCCCCTGCTTTCCCCAATATATTTGGTAGCTGAATTCCAGGTTATAGACCGTTCTGAATGTACAGCTTCATATAGAATCTTCAAAACTGAGCTGGGGCAAGAATCTTGCATTAATTTAAACTGGGAGCGAGATAAGTATTTGTGAATGTAAATGCCGATGAGATTAAAAAGGAGGATATGAATGGCAATAGTTAGAAAGAATGACAGTGAAGTAGACGTGAGCATGTGAATATGTATGGGAATGACTATGAGACCATTTAGGAAGAATGAAAGTGAGGGAGTAGGCGGAAAAGTGAAAATAGGGAGGAGCCTGAGCCTCAGAGGAGTTGTACAAGTTGTTGGTGCTCGAGTGAAAGAGGAAGCATATAATATGGTTGATATTCATAGGTAAGTAATTTGTTCCAACTCACTGAACCAGGCTAAAAAGTGAATGTTTTTATTATAAAGGTTTAATCAATCTTTACTTAAAATAAACAGTAACACGGAATCATAGAACTGTTTGATGGAGAAACAATAGTTTAACCTTATCTCTGTTTGTTCCATCCAGTTGATCAGTTCTAGAAAAATGAGATGTATATGAAACCACTGCAGATATACCTCTGATCTAATTATACATCTAGATGACAATACATGGCATGATGCTGCAGGCTAATATTGAAATAATATAAACACTAAAAAATACAGTTTTTTAAATGTTATATAAGTATTGGTTTTTATATATTCTAGCTTTTCCTTTTATTTTTAAGGTGCAATGTACCCTGCATTTGGAAAACATCACTACTGTAAAATACCAGGTGGGTTTATTCCTGGCAGATGAATTATCATGTTAAGGATGTGATGCAAGATAGAAACGTGACAGATCTTTTAAATCGACCTCATGAGCACAGTGATGACATCAGCCTTTTTAATCAAGGATCCTTATAAAAAAATATATATTTCTGAGTCGACAGCAGGAAAATATACCCAATGCAGCACTGACAATAGAATAGTCGCCCTATTCATGAATCTGTTCTAGCATCAAATAATCCTGCACAAGATGGGTTGTAAATAAATGAAAAAGGACACAATATGAATTTGAATGTTAAGTTCTGCTCAGCTGTGTTCAACAGGAAACAAGTAGTGTTAAAATTACACCATTTATTTGCTAACTGATGGGTTTATTCACTAAAATTCGACTTTGGAAATTGACTAGCATTCTGAGACTACGTCAAATTTGGCACCTGAGTTTGACTTAGGGGAAAAAAAACTCAGTTGCCAATTTTGACTAAATCTCAAACATAGCTATGATCATTTCATCTCCCATTACTTTCAGTGAGGAAGATTCGAACCTGGGGTTTTTTCTTCAGACTTGCCTTCCGGATTTGACTTAGTCTCAAAAAAAAAAGTCGACCTCTAAAGTCGAATTTTAGTGAATAGACACATTTGAGTTTGATTGCAAGCTTTTGAGACCAAGTCTACACAGCATAGGGTTTCCTGAACATGACAGAGTGTTTTACCTTGTTGGAATTGTTTAATCTGATGTTTGGAGTCTGGGCAGAGCAATCTTTTTATATGAAGCCAGATACTGTGAAGTAAACCTCAAAGTGTTCACAGGACACAGCAGTATATAAAGTCACTAGGGATGTAGAGTATTTTTATTATCCTGGTAATTTGTGTCTCTGTACTTTACTCTCCTGAAGCCACTTGACAGATCACTATTTAAACATGCTCAGAATAGGGAACCCTGGTGTTATATGTCCCTGTGCCAGGTATGTAATATGACTGCAGCACAAATAAACATATTAAACTAGGCAAGAGTGGGTAACTTTGGGTTTCTCCAGCTGTTGCTCATCTACAACTCATATCAATCACGGCTAGGAGAATGAGATGCAGCATGGGAAATATTGCTTAATGCTTCATAATAGATGTATATCTGCTAAATGATATCTACCTCCCACATGCATAAGTCATTAATAAGCAGCAAAATACAACAAATCTGTATTTGCTAATATTTAGTGTCAGTAAATCAAAATAATAATGACAATACAGACAAAAATCCCCTTTCATCAGACACCATTTATTTATTTTGTAATATATTAGTGTCAGATAAATAGTATTACTTGCAATGTAAAATTCCCCTAGCTGCATGATATAAATGCTGGGCTTTATTAGAATGCAGTAAATGGCTGAAAGCTGAAATCAGGCAATTTATAGAATGGTCTCTATGTTTAGTTAGAGGCCAGCAAAGCCATGGAACTGCGCATCTTTATAATAACACTTACTAAATGACGTAACACTACGTAAGAAGAATAGTATGATCCTACTTAATTAATTACATCTTAAAGGAGGACCTCTAAAGCTGTAAAAGGCACCATCTGATAACAGTGTTTGGATGGCACAGGAAGTCATAGAAATGTGTAATAAAAAAATGTGGCCTATTCAATAAATAAATAAAAAGATTATGCAATAGAACCGATTTTAGTATATAAATGACGATTTAATAAAATAATTTCTTAAACAGATAAAAAGAGTGGTCATTTTTTTTTATATTTAAATAATTTGAAAATGCCTTCTATGTTAGTTTTTCATCTGGTAACTTTGATTTAACACTTTCAGGGTCTACACCAAGATAGTAACAGGTTTATAAAGTCAGCTTGGATTTTAAAGATCAAAACAAAAATTGAATACAGTTCTTATTGTACAGCTGAGCCTCCCACCGAGTGCCTAAAAAATATATCTCTCACTTACCCAGATGTGTGAACATGTATAATGCAAGCATTGTGGCCTGTAACACAGCACAAGCTGTGTAAATTATGACATGGCTGTAATAAAACTACTCCCCATAACTTGGAAATAAATGGAAAAATAAGCTCATTTGATTGGTTACTGTGCATTAATGTTTTGTCTATGAACAGGGTTAAGTTATGCTTTGACAAGATGCCTTTAATCACTCAATCCTCATGCACTCCCAAGTGTTAATAATGTAAAATGATACAATGTATGAATCCTCTAGACCAGGTTTCGACACTCAAGACGTTGTGGACTATATTTCCCTTGATGCTTTTCCAACATTACGGCTAAAAGAGCATTATGGGAGATGTAGTACGCAATATATGAAGTGCTAAGGTTGCCTACCCTGGTATTATTACTTTGTTTAAATGTCTAATGGCCCTTTAACTCTTGTATTGCAGTTCTTTAGTAAATCCCGCTAAATGAATTAAATCCCCGCTCCCCTCTCTGTAAACCATATCAGTTCTGTCACAATGTTTTCCATTCCTCAGAAAGAAAAATCGCTGTTCTGCTTATTTTTTTTATTTTGGAGATGCCAAGAAATGCTTACAAATGGACAATGGGATTCCTCACACGAATCAATCTCCCAACATGAAAGAGTTTAGTGAAAGCAAGGTTACCTTAAAGACGCAACTGATTAACTTACAAAATGGATGTGCCCCTGGATTGTAATGTATGGTATCTGCCCTGCAGTGCCTTGCTAATAATGATCACAGTTTTGGGAAGTCAGGGAAACATTAACCAACATGGAAAAGGTCAGTGCTGCTAAGTGTTTGTAAATTGTCCACAATATTAGAACCAGGGAGTGAATAAGTAGGATCTGTTATTGTAACAGATATAAAGAATATAACCTCCAGTTTTGGAATTACTTTGGCAATTAATTTCCCTTGTAAAATAAACAGATAGATAGATAGATAGATAGATAGATAGATAGATAGATAGATAGATAGATAGATAGATAGAGTCCTTGCAGAGCCAGCTCTAGGCTGGGGCACTGCACCCTGGCCTCTCACTGGAGGACACAGAAGAGCCAGACTAGGGAAGATACATGGAATCAGTAGGAAGAGGAGAGAGGTCTGTGCTGCCTGGACATCCCACTTGTACTTACCTCCTGCCCCAAGGGAAGTGGGCGTTGTAATGCTAGGGGGCTCTACAGCAATAAAACTCACAATCATGTACAGTGAGTGAGAGTGTATCACAGAGATCTGCAGCAGTATCACACACATACACCACTCTGATTAATAAAAAAAAATAAACAAAAAACAGCCCCACAAATTATCTCTGGCCCTGCAAACCCTAGAGTTGGCACTGACTCATTGTATAAACAAATCCTATGTTTGAAGTTCTAAAATACCTCAATATATAATATTGAGGATTTACTATAATGACACTTTATACAATGCATATGGAGCAGGTTTTTCTTAGGTAACCCGGTGTACACCAGTTACTGCACAAAGTTCTCAGTTAATTCAGTCTGGTATTGACATAACTGGCTTCCTGCTGTCTCTTTTTTTTTGTCACTTTCTGCCTCTTTTTATCTCTCTCATATATGATTTTGTTATGCATATGCTTTAGGGAAATTAAAGGAACAGTGTGTTATTAAACCTCTGCGCTCCCAGGAGACTATCCCTTTTCGTTACATTGCTATCCTGGCTCTCTTCCTGATTAGATAAGCATTTGTACTTTGATGCTCACCTGAAGAGATGCTGTGTGCGGTTAGATTTCAGTTTTATCTTCAAGGAATCCATATAAAAGGACTGAGAGCTGAATGACCATAATGTTGCAATTTGCTAAGAGAGCAATCATCACACTATAGATGCTTCTCCAAACTGTGCATCAAAAGGGAATGAAAGGTGATTCCCCAAAATCATCATCTGTCTGTCTCCAGATGAGGAGGAGAGAGTAACAGAGATGAGCTCTGGCAGAACGGATTGTGTAAAAGTTTGGAGTAAAGAGAAATACAGTGGTACAATGTGTCCCTGATTAATGAGTTGCTGTGCAAGCCAATTACTCCCACTTCCTGGATTTCAAGGATAAATATGAGTTTAAGACAAATTGTATTTGTTGTCAAATGTAAATAACTGTACAGGGACAGCGAATCATTTTTAACATTGTTTTTTTTTTTATATACGGTATATTACTCAACATGGCTACTGTAATATATTTGGCAATATGATACAACTGTTACTCTATCCACTTCCTTTATCTCTTGGGGTGTAGAGAAGTCACTTATCCTCTATATTGGTGTTGTTTAACCTTTGGACCTCCAGCATGTTTCATATGATGCTCAGTCCGCCTTAATGTAGGTTAAAACGGCTGAAGTGCCAGAGGTTAGCCAGTACCCCTCATTAATACCCATGAACAGGATAGAGTTGTCCTACCTGGTTGTTCTTGCACAGATCTGCCCACATACTGGTGCCATCTCCTCCTCTCATCAGGACGTGGTATGTGAAGAAGTAAATGCCTGGGATGGAGCAGGTGAATTTGCCTGTGGTTGGGTCATAGTGATTGCCTAAGTTGGTGACCACATCATCGAACTTAAGCAGCTCATAGCCCTCGTGTTGGCGCTTTAGCCCTGCATAGAAGGCAATCTTGGGCACAGTGCTGTATGTTGCTGCACTTATAGCACCAGCAGCGTTAAGCCCAGGTGCACCAGGTGGACCTGGAAGCCCAGGTCTTCCCGCCTCCCCTTTATCACCAGGTGGTCCCATTGGTCCAGGAGGTCCTGGTTCTCCAGGAGGTCCCCTAGGACCAGCTTTTCCTGGTCGCCCCGGTTCTCCTTTTGGTCCTTGAATAAACGTGGGCAGAGACTGGAGAAGGCTGTGATCTCGAACAGTCTCTGCGGTGGCAGTGCTGGGGGGTTTGGTCCCATATGGATCGCAAACCATGCGGCAGGTGCCCAACATCTCGTAATGAGCAGAGGTCCCAGCCGAGTTGACAAGTACCGGAATGAGGATGACCAGAAGTAAGACCATCACCACCCCCAGAGCTCCGGCGGCCACCAGCCTCTTCCTGGCCACCAGCCGGCTCAGAGCTGGCCGTTCCTCCTGCCTGCTTTTCGACGAAATCTTGAAGCCTTTCTGAGCACCAACACTAAGCAGAAAATAAGGATAACCCGGTGAACCAGCACCTAGCGCTTGCAGTGGTAGAAGAGGACCAGGGATGGGGAGATGTCCAGTCCAAAGGTGAGGAATCTATCTATTGAAGGATCTCCTTGGCTTTAGAACGTTGGACTTTCAGATGCTTTTACTGGGGACCAACTTCAGCATCTCAGCTCAGCAGTGTCTAAGTTCATGAGAAAGCTGCTGCCTGTGTACCCCTTTTCCAGCAAGGAAGACGACTGAGGAAGTACTCTACTTGTCACTGGTGGTGGCACTTCATGGTCACACTCGCTTTAACCTCCCAGCGCTTTACACAATGAGCAGCTGATAGAAGAATCCAAGGGAATCCTGATACATCTCCGACTTCGCTGCTCTCAAGTACCTTAAACTGCCTTAAAACCCACGTGTAGCAGCCACATCGCACCGCCTCCTAGTACTGAGCATCTCCTCTGCTACTAATGATGATCGACTTTTTCTTTTTTTTTTCTGCTAACTCTGCCAGTTCACTTTAACTTTCCTGAGCTGCTCTTTTCTGTCCTTATCTGGGATTATTCCGTGGAGGGTGAGTGTTAATGTGAGCTGGGAGGGGAGGGGGGTCCTAGAGGCTGATCTGCAAGGAGGGGCTATCAGAGAGAAGATCCCTCGGCTCACCATCAATCGTTGCGTGATGAATATCAATGTCTAGTAGCAATGCACCGGAGTTTTCCTGAAATACTGGAGGGATAAATATATTCTACAAATCCATCGGCAGCCCAGAACTGGAGTCAAGTAGCCCACAGGGGACAACTAAAACCCCATGCACCCACGGTTTGAATTGCTCAGAGACAATGTCCTTGGAGCACCCTGTCAATTCAAGGGGTGGATCTTAATTTTTCTATATATTTGTTTTTGTTTTTTTAAACGTGTGTTTGGAAGAATGGTATTGACTTAACATGACTGTATTAACAAAAAAATATATGTGTTAAATCATGTTTGCCCCCCCCCCCCCCCCCCTCCTCCAGTGTAAGAATTATTTATTGTTTTGTGGACTGATTGTTTGTTTTAACAGGTAAGGCATTCTTTTATGGAACAGTTTTTTTTTCCTTTCTTTTTTTTGTACATTTTGTATGTCTCGTCATTTATTTAGTGTGAACAATATTCAGACAACATGGGTGTAATTAACTCTTTTTCTACTTTTTAAAAATTATATTTAGAATAATTTGCACAAGAGAAGTTTCAGATTGATTCACATATTTCTCCTGATTTGGGTTCAGAGTAGTATTATTATAATGTCTTTCTGGTAATCGGAGGGGCCAATATTAAAAGGTTTCAAAAGCATTGTTTCCAAAATATAAATTTTCCACGTTTGCTATGGTGACAATAAATGTGTTTATTTTTGGAAAACAGAAAACTATAAATTTTTATTAAAGAACTGTATTATATTTAGATATTTGGATGGGAGATTATTTCAAAACAAATAGATGGATTATATGCATTATAATTCAGGAGGCAATCAGTTTACCAGGATTGTAATTCTATATTTACATACAGAAGTTCCATATGTATCAATCATTGATATACCTTCAAGGTTCCACTAGACTGAGAAACTAATGGACTTTTCTCATCACCCTAATAAAAAAGTCTCTGTGGCTTAGAGTCAAGAGAGGATAAGAGCAAAACTAGGAGGGAGCTTGATCAAATCCTGGCACTGCTTGTTTAATGTGGGTAGAGCTACTGATACACAGGACCACTCTAGAGTTTGCAGGGCTAGGTGTGATATAATATGCAGAGCTATTTTGTATTTTGTATTTTTTTTTTTTTTAAGATGGGGGGGGGGGGGGGGGGGTTACTGCTGCAGAGCTCTGTGATACACTCTCACTCACCCTTTAATATTGTGAGTTTTATGGGACTCCCACTTCCCTTGGAGCAGCAGATTAAATACAACCCATGGTGTCTAGAGGTCAGCCCAGGGGTCAGTGTGATGTCCAGACAGGACAGAACTCTCTTCCTGCTGCCTCCATGCATCTCCTCTAACTTCTTCTCTGTCCCCTAACATGGGTCTGGTGCTTGTCTGGAGCTAGGATTCTGTACATGGTACACCCTGTTCACCTGCCTAGACCTAGCTCTGGATTCACCCACTCTTTTGTGCCAAAACAACTATTTCATCCATTTTGTGGTAAATCTGGTCTTACAAATTACAACAGGTAAACATACAATATCATAAGAGGTGTAAGATTGTATTACAGAACATATTATAGTCATATTGACATTATTGTAGGACTTATGAATAAAATAAGGTTGTGGTGACTTTCAAGGAACTTTTTTGAAGGTTGAAAGAGAGGGAGAAAGGTCCATGTGCTGTGAAAGTGAGAAGCACCAACAGCATGATGCCTATTAGACCAGGTGGGGTTCATATAAATATTTAATTCAGACATTACAAATAGAACCTTGTTTTAAATGTTAATTAATGAAAATGTCATTGTATTTGACACAGTTAACCAACAAAGATATATCAGGCTTGACTATTCCTTTAAGTCATTTGTAAAGTGGATAAATAACATATGAATGCCAATAAAGTGTATCAGCACCCATTTTTCAAAAGATGCTGGGTGTAGCACTCCACCTGGTGCCAGATTAGAAATTCTGAATTTGGGAAGTGGCAACCTGTGCTTGACCTTATTTGCATGTCCTCACCCAAAATTCCAAGCGGTGGGGTGAGCACTGTGTGCTATGTGTATCTGTGGGGAAATCAGGTCTTCTAAGCTGCCTGGAAAATGTAGGTATCCATGTTCTATTAATTGTACTGTTCCTATGGTAAAGGATTTCCCTTTTTATTCCCCACAAATGATGCTCTACCAGTTTGTTTGCACTTTAATACAGTGGGATGCCAATCATTCCAGGATATCAAGTTTGTCCTGCAAAATCAATGAATTATGGGGTCGATTATACGCTGTATCTTTAAAGACAAGCATCATTTACATGAATGAGACAAATTGATCCTTAAGTCATACTCCTATCTTCTCGGATAGAGGAAGTCTCCCAGGCACAAGAGACATTACTTGTCTATGTTTGACTGATAGCTGATATAGTTTGACTTATTACACAAGATCCAGCATCCAAAATGAGCAGTCACAACAAACAAACAAACCAAATATCCACTTATGATCTGCCGAGCGTGCTCCACGTTTGGTATTTTATAATCACAGCCAGCCTTTATTTTCCTTTTTTTTTTTTTTCCTTTTTACACCACAACACAATAAGGTCAAAGAGCCTGACACCAGCAAACAAAGATTTATTGATTTCTATGTTTCAGAAGAAAATGTCAGATACGGGTAATGCTCTTTCCTGGGAGATTCAACACTAAATGTGCAGGAAAGAAAAATCTGCAGGCAAAAAAATATTCTTTTTGTTCTTTTATGATACATCTCCCATCAGGCTGATAAGAGTCGGGCTATGGCTTTTCATCTTTTCATTTGTAAATATTGTATTTGTCCCATTCTGCATCTGTCAGTTCTTTTGGTTTTATCTGTCACAGACATATAGCGAATGCCTGGTCACTAGAGTTCTGCAGTCTGGAAATGGATAAACATTGAATGAACATTGCTACGTTTGTCAGATGGAACTTGAGTTTCTAGATAAAGGACCACAGTACTCCACAATTGCTATAAGTAAAGCCGTTCCCTTGTTATTTGAAAACTTTTGACAACTGGTTAGATCCAACTAGATCAAAGAGACGAAAGTTGTGATTTTTGTCTTTTAGGCTAGATCTATGAAGTTTGAAAATATAGCTGTAGTCAAATTACCTTTTTTTATTATAAAAACAAAGACAGCGGAACAAATCAGCAAATTGTCGTTATTTCTGGCATTTCTTCAAGACCCATCATACTTGGGTAATTGGGATTTAGCAGCAGAGTTATAGTGTAGCCCTTAGATAGGGAACTTAATACAATACTTCCTGATCTGATAAAAGATCACTAGGATAGGGATACTGTACTAAGCAGATCCTCAGTAGAGATGGGAGGATGATTTTTTATTCAAGTTGGTAGGCACATTGTTCTCTTAAAGGGATGCCATACTAATAAAATAAGAAAAAAATAAGTAATTTAGTAGATTTTTATGAAAATATTGTTTTTTTTTTTTATCATCGACCAATAAAGTTAGCAAAATAAATCAGAGAGAAAGTGGCCTGAAGGTTATTATTTCAGTCTAAGAACATCTGGATACATTTTGTGACTTTAACCAAGTTATTTAATAACCTGTCCTATGGTATACCCAACTGTGTATTTCCTCGGCCTTGGATGCTAGAAAAGGGGCTTCTGTAGGGGTTTTTGTCATCAAGTGTTAATCATGTTTAATTCCATTAAACGGTTTACAGCAAAACCAACATAGCATCATCTAATGCATCATCTGCAGAATCTACACAACTCTTGGGGTCTATTCAATTCCTGGCCGGTTTGCCTCAGCCCTCCATCCTTTCAAGCTAGAGACAATGAAGACCATTAAATTGGGTAATAGTTACATCCCCAGGATGTACATGGAAACCAGATAATATCTGAATGGACATTTCCTCATTAGTTCCCTTGTTATTATTATTATTTAAGATGCAAGCAACACCTTTATTATCCAAAAAGTCATGATATAGGGAGAGAAAGGGGTCCCCAAACATAGAAAGGACACTAAAATGTGAGGTGCTTCACACTAAATCCTAGGTTTGGGGGTCCCTCGTCTTCCTACATCCCTCTATGTTAGACTGACTTTTTGGATAATAATGGTGTTTCCCTCTGAAATCAGATTCTGCGGTAATCCTTTTGGTGGAAGTTCAGGCCTACTTCCACTATCATTCTTCATTGTTCCTCAGCCAGGGGCGGATCCAGAGTCTGATCTCAGGAGGGGCACATGTCCGTCTGTCTTTTTCTCTCTCCCATGTCCGTCTGTCTTTTCCTCTCTCCCATGTCCTTCTGTCTTATCCTCTCTCCCATGTCCATCTGTCTTATCCTCTCTCCCATGTCCATCTGTCTTATCCTCTCTCCCATGTCCATCTGTCTTTTCCTCTCTCCCATGTCCGTCTGTCTTTTCCTCTCTCTCGTGTCCTTCTGTCACGCTCCTCTCCCTTCCCATGTCTGTCGCACTCAGCTGATGACATCAGCTGACACCCACAAAGGATCCCCACAATTAGCGGATTGTATAAATAATTGTGCCCAGAATTTGTATTGCTCTCAGTTGTTGTGTAAAGAAAAGATAATGTTCAGTCTAATTCATGGCTGAAAGTAATGATGGTTAATAGGTGGCTGGCATTCTGTTCACCAGCTAAGCTATGCATGCACCATCCAAAATAATTTTAATAATAATAATGATAATGATAATAATGATAATAATAATAATGATAATAATAAGAATGATGATAATAATAATGATAATGTATTTTACCAGTAGATTGAGATATTCTCTTGTGTTATAGTGTGCTCTGGGTGTGTTAAAACTTGCTGAAATCCAGGCTTGTTATTATGCTTTATTTATCTTTATCTAGAGTAATTATATGTATTTAAAGGTACTCAATTAAAATGTAATCTAGACAGAGAGCTGTTATGTTATAACGATTTATCTTCCTTTAGCACCATGCATGAAAACACGATGTTTATGAAGCCAGCTATTCTGCAGGTTGTCTCTGATGACCTTTTTTTTTGCAGTATACATAATAATGGGCCCTTGTTTAAAATAGATACATAGGGGCTGAAAAGTAACCATTGGTGATATTACTTGTTTCTACCCAGAATCCCTAGCAGTGTGCGCACTGCATACTGTGGGAAAGGCAGATATGTAGGCAAATTCAGCAATTCCCTATGGAACTTAAATACTTCCAATCTGATATTTGAGCTAGCGAATGTTATCCTTATCTTTCCATGTTTTTGAAGTTGGCTCCCCACTAGCATCGCCTCAGTTTCTCTCTGGGGCTGGTCCAGTAATTCTCAAAAACAGAACAGTTCTGCTGTCACAAGTCCAAATATTCCTATTTGAAATAGGGTTACTTGCTTGCCAGATTAGTCATTTTGTTTTTGCAGGACACATATAATGCTTATATTCTACCCTGCATAGTGTGTTATACATATGTATATAGAGAAAATCAGTTAATTCATCAATGTAGTTCCTATACAGTCCACCCCTCAATTAATTTGTTTCTCCAAGACACACATGAATTCTATATACTATAAGGCAGCAAGTAAAACTTATATGTGTCCAAATATAAGGAAATGAGTAGCAGTGTATTTCCTTGACCATGTATATTTCTGTAAGTGTTCTGTTTTGGGGTGCCTTGGACATATGAAACATTTTAACAATGGGTGACTTTTTTTAAAACAAGATTTGTCCGTGTTTAACTCCTTTGAAGTAAAAATAAATATGTTACATGCAGCTAAGCTGCTCGGTGGGAGTTTTCTATAGTTCAGCCATGTGATTGACCCTTAGGATTCTAAAAAACATTTATTAGAAAGCGTGATAAAAAATCTACTATAAAAAAAATAAGGACCAAACATGTTCAATACATATCAATGTATGAGGCCAGAGCATCTTTCAGGGATAATACATTCTAAAGAGGTAAAGAGAGATGTCACAGTTGGAGGATTTGACACATCACAGTACATCACAGTACATCTCTATTGTCATGTTCCAGTTAAAATGTATGTGAACTCTTTACTACTTCTGTAGTCACAAGCCGTAAGATATATAAAAAAAAACCGTGACATGATAATATATTGCTCGGACAAAATGACACTTAAGGGATCAAGATGAAAATGTGTCTCAGTCTGAAAACAGACAAGTTGTCGTACTATTTGAAATATTGCTATACAATAACATATAGAAAGAGTCTTATTTACTATTGTGTTCATTTTGGATTTCACATGTCTTTAATGCTATACTTAGTATATGTTGAACAGAGTAGCTTTGTGGATGACGGAATTGACCATCCACAGGGATTGTCACATGTTTAGATTATCAAAGCAGTATCAAAAGTAAATATCAATATAAGAAACACAAACTATTATCCCACTAATAATCTATTTTCCCCTCCACTTTCCTATAAATGGCACTTTGGGCAGTTGCTATGTTAATCTTACCTTGTTCTGTACCTTACCAGTAGTGGTACAAGAGCACCCCAGTTAAGAAATGTTTGTGTTTGAAGATTTTTTTTCCACACCTCTTTTGACGGGCACCTCTCTTGGTGATGATATGGAACCCTAGAGCAGCCTCTCCCCTAGGTGTATCATCCTGAAGGGGAACGTTGCTGAGACCGGGGTCAAGTCAGTGACTATCTCTCCCCAAGGATGCTGGTCGAGTAGTGGAACTTTGCGAAGTGAGGCTGAAGAGGCGATAGCTGGTAGCATACTGTGACCAAAGCCAGGGCAAGCGCAGAGCCCTCTACCTAATGGAGAGGGAGGCAGGTATCGACCCTTCTGCCTGCAAGTACAGCCATTACAAAGGCTGCCAAGAAGTAAGCTCAATGCTGACAGATCAAAAGACTCTGCCATAGGAATGGACACACAGCAAACTCTTGGGTCCTTCTCACTTTATTTCAAAACAGACAAACTTCAACTTATATATAGGGAAACAGTGGTAGGAGGGTACAACTACACAAAGTTAACATAAGTCAATTAACTCAGGATGTTTATTACATCCTGTAGGAAGATAATCAGGCAACATCCTGGGAGTTTATAGTTCACACCACATCAAAAAAGTATTGACATTATTGCATTACAAACACGGAAGACATACAATAACATTTCTTAACACCTCCAAATGAACATTGTACACAACCCCTTAAGCATTCTCCTTCACACAAACTTTAAAACAAAGTCTCCTTTTCCTGTGTCAGGATACCATCTGCAGGTATGTCTTGTTGGAGGGTAGGCTGGTCTCAGAGCTGATAACCTTATACTGGTTATAGGAACCCCAACTCTGTATCCCAACTCAAAAGTCTTCAGGATCCCTAGTACTTGGGGTAAAGTGGATTAACGGTACCCGTGGGGAAAGCAGTCCAAACAGGTCCCCTGTACCAACCTCCACAAAACGGAACACCTTGCAAGGCCAGTGCCAATAGTGCCAATATAGGAAGGTTACTAGCCTTGCCCTGGGCAAATTCCACATTGTTCATTAGATAAGGCAGGCTCTACTTCTACACACTGAATTCATTGGGTGTGCATTCCTAATGTATGTGGATTTACTTTCCCAATTTAAAAATTCTGGGAGGTATAATACTTCACAGTCGGTGGCAGTTGCATGGAATAGCATACCTGTAGAGATGATAGTGTGGCATTGCCACAAAGCTACCTAGCACAATAGATAAAAAAAACAAGTATGGAATAAGGCTTAATGTTTTACAGCAGGAAGTCCATTGGGCTGACTAGATTAGCTGAACTGTTGTTACCATATTTGCTTGAATATAAGATGACTCCACAACTTTTTAATATACAGTGAGAAAAAAAGAAAAAGCCTGAATATAAGACTTCACTATAGGAAAAAAGCTTTACTTGTAAATATTAATTGACATATTTTTCATATTTAACAAAAATGTTGATGAAAAAATTGCATTTCTTGTTTTTATTTGCAAATCTACCCCCAGACTTAGCCTTCCCTCACACACATAGCCGTCTGTCCCCCCAGACATAGCCAATGCACCCATACACAGCCACCTGCCCCCCTAGACTTAGCCAATGTAGCCCACAGCCTATGTGTCCCCCTAGACAGTGCTTCTCCCATTTTCCACTAAGATGGCCACCTGCCCCCAGCCAATGCATCCCCTCGTCCCCAGACAGCCACCTGTCCCAACCAATGCATCCTCTCCTCCCCTCTGCCCCCAGACAACGCATCCTCTCTTCTCCCCCCTTTCCCCTGGACATTGTATCCCCTCCTCTCCACCTGTTCCCCCAGATTTTGTATCCCCACACTCCTCCCCTCCTCCCCCCAAACATTGTATCCTCTCCCCCCAGACATCACCTTCTCTTCCGATGGTGATTCCCTGGTGTCTAGTGGGGGCAGCCGGTGGATGTCTGCGCTGCGTGGGCAGACATCTTCTGCTGCTGCCCGACACTTCCGTCAGACTTCTATGACGTGACCAGGTCCCCTGCAGCGCTGTGGGGGGCCTGGATCATAATCTTCTAGTCAGACCTCGATTTGAGGTCGGATTATAAGACGACCTCGAATATAAGACGAAGGGCATTTTTCAGAGCATTTGCTCTGAAAAAAAACTTGACTTATATTCGAGCAAATACAGTATGTACAGTCAGATTCCCTACTTCCATGATGTCTTGCATAGTTATGAGAATGTGAATCAGTGACATGTTTGATCAGTAGTTAATTCTGATTGGTTGTTGTCTTGCAAATCTCTACATGCCATTTAAACAGGGCTGCTAAAAACTCACAGACAAAACTAGACAGACTTGAATTTTTTCTCTCATTGATTCTCTTCAGTTAACATCTACTGAAGGGAACTGGCATGATATGGGTGCGGGATTTGGAGGAGTGTTTGTCTCTGAATTTCAAAGAACAAACAACTGATCAGGATAGTAGGAGGAACATCTGTTTCACAAATAAAAAGTCTAGTTAGCAAATACTATGACAAGATTCTAATTAGCCTGTTATGAATAATGTTTTGTTTTTCAGATGGGCGTGATATACAAATATTAATTTAGAGAATGTTAGGTTATTCACAAAAAAGCTGGTTTGGAAAACTTCTTCCACTACCTGTCTTTGAAACGTTTAAGCTTTTAATATACCTGATTTTTGCAAATCACTTGTCAGGTCACTAAAGGTTCTACTCAATAAAGAGACAATTGCAGGGAATAGAGATGGGAATTTTAAACTTTAGGCCAATGTAGTTGAATGGGAGAATTCTTACAATTCTTTTTCCAGGCTACCTTGGCCTTAAGTTTGAAATTCCTGACTCAATTCTCTGCAGTTCCCTCTTTAATGAGTAGACCCTCAAAAGTTCACTTTTAGAATATTTAGTGAATAGACAAAAAACTGTCTTAGAGGACAATGAAACCTATTTTAAACCATATATTGCTTCTCCAGCATATATCCAATGTGTATCTTAGTAGATACGCATGGGTTTACTCTCTGCTGTGTCTCACAGCTGAGACACAGTGGGGCTGCAGGCTGGCAGTGTCAGCACGCACACAGCCAATCAGAGTGGAGGCTCACCCCACTCGTCTGATCAGGGTGTAGTTAAGGTCCCCTGCTGATTCCATGCAAAAAGAATGGTCTCTCTCTGTGCTAGCAGAGAGGAACAATCAATAGATGTGGCAGAAGCAGCACCAAAATAGTATAGCTCTGCGGTGATAGTAAAGACACACTCGCCGATCAGACTGGAAGCATGGCGGTGTCCAGTCAGAGGATAGAAACATAGAAACATAGAATGTGTCGGCAGATAAGAACCATTCGGTTCATCTAGTCTGCCCAATTTTTTTTTTTTTTGTCCCCCGTTCCCGGTCTTATAGCTAGGATAGCCTTGTGTCTATCCCACACATGCTTAAAATCCTTGACTGTGTTTACATCTACCACTTCTGCTGGAAGGCTATTCCATACATCCACTACCCTCTCAGTAAAGTAATACTTGTGCAATTACTTTTTTTTAATGTGGTGTATAATTATATGTAAGATGTATTTAAATGATATAATAGACTAATGATGCTAAAGCGAATATGTCCCCTTAGCGAGGCTACTAGAGGAATTAGTCTTGACCTAATCTGCATGATTATTCCTCCCCACTCATTTATTCTCCCCTTTTGATGGATACTGCTATGTCCTTGAAGCTCCATGAAGGAGCAGTATGTGGAGAAGAAGTGAGTTTAGGACCACTGATCTAAGCAGTGTGTAGAATTTGCTACACAAGATAAAACAAGGCAAACAGTGGAGTTCTGCAGAGTTAGCCTATAACTTAGATTTCTTTTATCTGGAAAACTGTTGTGTATTCTGTTATAACATATGGAAATATAATGGAAAACTTCCTTCAAATTAGCTTTCATTTAATTTTCAGATACATAACTGTAAGTTAACGTCGAAAAACAGTAAATCATTGGAATGATGGGCAAGTTGGAGAAGTTTTCCAACTTGGCTATGAATGCCTGATCTTTGCAGTTCACTTGTAGTTAAGAGCCCCTGATATGCACTCTGTTTCTGCTCCCCTGGTTGATTTTACGCCTACTACATATGTTTAAAGGTTTAAAGGGACAGTCTGGTGCCCAAAATGCATGTGCCAAATTTTAACACATATTAAAGAACATTCAAGGTACGTTACAATGTATATTTTACATTTTGCATTTCTTCATAAGATATGAATTGACTATACACAATCATTGCGGCAGTACCTGTAGGATCGGATGCAGGGGAGGGCTTGAGTAGAATATTAAACATGTGATTTATGCAGGCAGTAGTCTTCCACTTGCCCAAAGTGAGTTTAGGAAGTACACTGTCCCTTTAAGGCATGGGTAGCCCTAGAGAGGTACTGTATGGGTCTTTTGATGAACGGACGAACCATAAGGATGGCATTTGTAGAAGGTGTGTTTACCTTCTCCTTCAGATTTACTGGGTTTATGCACTAAAGTCAAGACATTGGGCAGTGTTACTAAAACTAAACCGACTGCATAAATCAGGACTTTATAACTAAGTTAAAAAATGTCTCCAACTTGTCTATCTGGCTAACGCAGATAATAATACCTGATTTTTACCATTCACTTGCCAGTTTAGTTATATTGAATAGACCCATCTGTGAGAAGGCTGGACAATCTGTACCTCTACTAATAATCAATAAGAAGACTAGGTTTTGGGTTGTCAAAGCTCCCATTCATATACTATTTACACACAATGCAAACCTTGGAAGAATGAGAAGTGCGGTCTGTAAATACACAATCCATATTATTTTACATGTTCTTATAGACGCATCAACATGCTCTTGGCTCCTTCACTCTCGTTCCTCCCCCGAAAGACACTCTGCAAAGGAAGCATGAATCCTCATTATCTGCTAAGGAAAGAACAAAAAAATGATTCTCCATTCTGCTAATGTTTCATCAATAGACATCAAATGAGGCATTTAACATTAACTGTGTAATTGCAAATAGTCCATAGGATTATAGGACAATATTATTAAGTATTTGCTGTTACATAATAAAACCTTGGAAGTCATATTACAACATAAGTAGCGTTTGACTTCCCAGTCCGAATTCCTAATTCACTGTACTAATTACAGTTCTGTATACTGTATATCGCACACATAAAATCATAAAACCTCCCTGGTGCTGAATCATCAGACAATGAGAAGGTTGATGGATCACACAGTGAATTCAGGATTATTACTTGTGCATATTATTCTTTTTTCATGATTCTTTTTTAAAACTAATCCAAGATAAAGCAGATTTCAAGATACGTCTTTGTAGTAAAAGTGTAAGAAAGTATTGCGATTGCATCTGGTGTCATCTTACTTGCTTGTAAAGTAGGAGTAACTTGGCTAATTGCTTGAGTATAGTTATAATGCAGGGGTCCTCAAACTACGGCCCGCGCGCCACATGCGGCCCGCCGAGCACATTTATCCGGCCCGCGGGGGGGTGCTGCCGGCATCCGGGGACACAGCAGCTGGAGGTAAGTGATGGGGAAGCGGGGGAGGAGGGAGGTATAACGAGCATTGCAATGGGCAGTTTCTGGGCATCTGACTGGCAAAATATTCCTGGGCATCTGACTGGTACAATATTACAGGCATCTGACTGGCATAATATTCCTGGGCATCTGACTGGTACAATATTACAGGCATCTGACTGGCAAAATATTCCTGGGCATCTGACTGGCACACTATTCCTGGGCATCTGACTGGCATAATATAACTGGGCTCTGAATGGCATAATATTCCTGGGCATCTGACAGGCACACTATTCCTGGGCATCTGACTGGCATAATATTCTTGGGCTCTGACTGGCATAATATTCCTGGGCATCTGACTGGCATAATATTCCTGGGCATCTGAATGGCATAATATTCCTGGGCTCTGACTGGCATAATATTCCTGGGCTCTGACTGGCATAATATTCCTGGGCATCTGACTGGCATAATATTCCTGGGCATCTGAATGGCATAATATTCCTGGGCTCTGACTGGCATAATATTCCTGGGCTCTGACTGGCATAATATTCCTGGGCATCTGAATGGCATAATATTCCTGGGCTCTGACTGGCATAATATTCCTGGGCATCTGACTGGCATAATATTACTGGCCTCTGACTGGCATAATATTACTGGGCTCTGACTGGCATAATATCCCTGGGCATCTGACTGGCACACTATTCCCATTGAAATACTGGTAAGTTTGTTGATTTAACTTTACTTCATTTTAAATATTGTATTTGTTCCCGTTTTGTTTCTTCACTTCAAAATAAGATATATGCAGTGTGCATAGGAATTTGTTCATAGTTTTTGTTTTTACTATAGTCCGGCCCACCAACGGTCTGAGGGACAGTGAACTGGCCCCCTGTTTAAAAAGTTTGAGGATCCCTGTTACAATGGGAAGCATATCATAAGTAGGATAAGACAGAAAGAACACGTATAAAGTACAAGCAGTGAGTATAGTGTAAACAGCAATTGTGTTACATTCGATAAAGTATTAAACAATTGCGTCTGTCAGTGAGAAACAAATGTGCATTACTATTCAATGTATTTTGCTCACAGTTGTCCGTAGATAAAGTCATTTGACTCTAGGACTCTGAACCAAAGTAGACTAAAGTGTGAGTAAAATTCCAGTGTTAGAATATGGCAGAAGACAAATCAGCCTGGTTAAATCTCTGTTTGTCCAAGACTCCCAACTGCTCCAAAAGATATGTAATCTCAACCCAAAGTCAAGCAAGAGGCTCTGATCAAAAAGTCATGATCCGGTACAAAATCGGTCCAGATTGGAGCTAATAGTCAAACTGCAAATAATGTGGCTATTTAATATCAAACATTGTGATGCTACTGTGGTATATCTAAAGAGGTCGCAACTGGGACTTGGCCCAGGTGACCCCTGCAACCACTTGTCTGTCCCAGACATGTATTGATGCCTGCAGCTGGCTGATATCCCCCATCCACATCCCTCATCCATCCTCCCACTTTCCTCACCAACGCGGGTAAACATTTTCCTGCTGCCCATTTTCCTGCTGCTCAGTGTACTGATCCAGTGTACTAGTGTACTGCATCTGTCTGCGTTGTCTGACATCACTTGAGCACAGAGAGGCTTCCCTTGGCGAGAGTTCTCACGTGGGTCAGAACTCCAAATTCTCTGATGACTCTTAAGGAGGGGGTGGTGAGAATTAGGGCAATTTTTTCACTAGGGCTCTGTGGCTTTTGTTACACCACTGTAAGACTAAAAAATAAAGTTAAATATGTATGTATACTTGTTAACTGACATGGAAATTGCTAATTAAATAGCATAATAGCCACCAATGCAAAACAGCCAGACTGTCCTTTATTTTATTATTATTGTTGTATGTTGGCATGTGTTCCAGGTCACACTGAGAGATGTTTTATATATATATTGGCGGTCCTTCTGCTGTAGTATATCTTTAGATCTCTTATAGATTGTATAGTTTCAGCACTCTGCGTTGTGTTTTAAAATGTTCATTCACTCTGTCCCACCTTTCCAAGCAAATTACTTGTATCACCGTTATCATCTTATCCAGATAAAGGCCTTTCCCATGTATATTGCTACTCAGGCTCCAGCAACAGAGATGAAATAAAATACTTAGTCTTTACAGAGAGAGATTCTTACTTTATTCAGTTTGCCCAGGACAAGATCACACAAGGATATGCAATACTTCAGTCAGCACAATAATCTTCTTGACCATCCTCTCTCACCAGACTCCAAACTTCTTCCACCTAAACTTCCCACTAAGTTCCCTAACTTTACTACTCCTTTAGTACAATACCTTTGGTAATGTCCCTCCTCTTTTATTCCAGCAACAATCAACTTTGATGTTAATTAAAAACTCCCCAGGCAAAACAACTCAGTCCCTCCCCTCTGGTATCTCCATCAGTTGTATTACAATCCCAAGCAAGTTTCTATCTTCCTGTAAGTAGGGTTGCCACCTGGCCGGTATTTTACCAGCAGGCCGGTAAAAAATTGGCATTAGGCCAATGTTAAGTCTATGGAGACAGTACCAAGGCCGGTATTTTTTTTTGAAGAAAAGGTGGCAACCCTACCTGTAAGAAGTAATCAAACATCAAAGCCCATCCTGTTCTACCTGACGGAGTGATGTGAACTCCCCAGGGAACATCATATACAAAACCCCAATCTTTTTTTCATACTTACCTGGTTCTGGTACTTCTTGCCGGCGTTTGGAGCACCTCAACCGCAATCAGGAAGAGTCTTTCTGTCTTTTGTGAACATCATATACAACCAGGGCCATTTGTTTGTAAACAGATACACAAAGGAATCCTATTCACACATAGATCTTTATACCCACATACCTACATGCAGGTATACACATGCGTACACAATTATACATACACAACCATATATCCATACATATACACATACATACATGCCAATACACATATGCATAGACCTATATGCCTACAATTATCATCTAATTGTATATATTATATGGTTTTATCATGTTTTTAATTACATTATATATATATTTATTATTATTATTATTTTGGAAGTTATTCCCATTTTTAGAACTAGATGTTATAGATATGATGTACACAGACAAATAGCCTCTTTTAAAGCTATGCTACTTCACACTTATCTTAAGAAATCAGTAAAAAAAAAAACAGCATGTACAGGCAATAATTCTAAATATCCTGGGTGATCAATCAACATCTCATTGTCTAAGGATTCAGCACTGTGACATTACGTTAGTGTGCCATCTTTGTCAGGAAGATATATACAACTTTTTGTTTAAAGTCTTAAACCGGAAGATTTTATGCATCTAAATTTGAGAATATAAACCCCATTTGTCTTGAAAAATGACTCCAACGACTTTGTTATGCACAGCAAGATATTCCTTTATTTTTTCAATAACTGTAGACACCAGTCAGCAGAAGACAGATTTCCTGCCTGGGAAAGACTAAAGGTATTCACTCATTAGACTTCAGTAGGATGGCTACATGTTATAAACCGATGAATCTATTCTGTATATTGAATTCCACAATCTCTTATGCACTTTCCCAGCTACGATCACATAAGAAGCTAATTGTGTTGATGAGCGGCTTGAAGCGTTTGGAACAAATCAGCATAGAAAAATAGATGGTTTGTTGTGTTTCCTCAAATCCCTAGGAAAGGTGTGTTTTGTGTCAAAACAATGAAACTGTAAATTTGGTGATGTGGTCACCAAACTGTAGACTATAGGCAAAAATAGGTATTAGAATCGGGTATAGTGGAACTGGTCGCACTTATGCACTGGACATCTCCATGGAGACACAGGTGGACATATGGGAAAGCATGAAAGGAAGGGGAAAAAATAGAAAATAGTGTAGCACTGTATGACAATATAAACAAATATAATTTTATTAAGAGGGCACTCACAAAAATGTATGCACTGAGGACCAGCTCAAGTGCAAAACAGGCATGAAGTGTAATACAGATAACTCAGATAACTCCAACGATGATAAAATCTTCTGTGCAAAATTCACAAGGCAAATCCAAAATAAAAGCAGTCCAAGTGAATAGAAAATATAAATCAGAACACAATACCCTTGGCTCGACGCGTTTCATCTGACTTGTCAGACTTCCTCAGGAGCTGGGCAAAAAGTGAAGGCCAAAATAGCTGAGGTAAAAAGAAATTCTAAATAGCATGAAAAACGTCCTCAAACCCAAACAGACAACAATGTATTTGAATAAATGTTCATTTATAGGTAATTAAAACATGGGAACAAGTGTCTATATTGCTCTAAAGTTTATATACATTTATCATGGTTTTTATTTTGTTTTTTATCAGGACCAGACTGGCCTACTGGGATACTTTTTTATCCTTAAGAACAAAAGCACAACAAGCACTATTAGGCATAAAATATCTTTGATTTCTCTGCAATTCTAATTCTAAAAGCCTAAACACTACTTATTCATGGTTCAACAGGTTTATTTGTTCATCCAATAATCAATTTGGATCGACGACCCAGAAATGGATACGTCCAAGGAACATGTAAATGTTCTAATCCACGAACATCTGGTGATAATATGTAAGTAAGTATACTCCCAAGTCTGCAGTAATTATTATGTGCTCTCTTGTTGAACGGCTCAACGGGATTCCTATCAGACGGATAGTGCTCTCTGGTGCTAAGGGCTAAAACAAGCCGGGACATAAGTTTCTATTCACTAAAAGGTGTTAAGATGAACATTTAATATCACCAATGTAGCTATACATTGTGCAGTGACAATACTGGTTAGTTTGCTTATGTACAATGTATAGTTAAATGTTCCTCTCACCTACAGCTCATCTTTTAGTCAATAGCCCCATATTCTGTACCTTTAAAACCAACACTTTTCTATAGATAATGGCTCTGTTTACATAGTAAAATGTGTGTGATCTCTTTATGTTATGTATTTATATGCACTGTTTCGCAGATTTTCTTTATAACAATTATTGATCAGTTGGCAAGAGCCCTTTACAGCTGCAGATTCTATTTAATCTATGTTCCACGCACTTCTAACTCAGTTTGTACATGACTAATGACTTTATAACAACTCGCACATTTTGTTACCTGTGGGTTAAAAAGCCGCCAGTTTTACAAATATATTAAATGTAGTCAACGAAGCATTATAACATTAGGATTTTCACAGGGGTTGAGTAAGGAATTTTAATCACTGTTTTCATATTCGTCCTGTATTAAATAAAACACTATTCCGTTTTATTCACTAAACAGTATAATGGGGCGAACGGACAAAATTGACAATTTGGAAGACAGTGGAATTAGAGAATTAATCATGTAAGCCTTTCTGATTTGACATTTTAATAGAGTAATGTGAAGAAGCTTTTTACTGATAGCCTCTAAAAGGTATCTGCTGCGAGGCTCCACGACTTCCTGCTCTGGAAAGTTAAACCAGTTCAGTTCATCTAATTGCGATGTTTCTCTATATTTGTGCAACAGTCTTTATATGTAGTAACTTCAATGTCTGAAATTTCAAATGTATTTGTCTCAGTGTTGCACTACGAATACAAGATTAATAAGGGGATTGGAGGATCTTTGTTATGACGAGAGACTAAAAAAGTATCATTTATATACGCTAGAAAAACAGAGTCTTAGAGGCGATATGATAATATTATATAAATATGGGCAGGGCCAATAGGAAGAGCTCTCCAGGGACCTGTTCATTAATAGAAGTGTACAAAGAACAAGAGGCCGCCCCCTGAGACTGGAAGAGCAAAGATTTCATAGACAGCAAAGGAAGGGATTATTTACGGTAAGGACAATAAAGATATGGAATTCACTGCCAAAAGTGGCGATGCCATTGAATACAATTGATTCCTTCAAAAAGGGTATGGATATTTTTTTTAGAAGAGCAGGATATATCAGTAGTAAAAATAATAAACATTGGTGTTATGGTGGTTCTTGGTCCAGGGAGGGGTTTGGTTGCCTTTTGGGGTCTGGGGGAGTTTCCCCCCCCCCGGGTGGCATCTTTGAAATAGTTTTGTTTTGGCTTCTTTGGGATCAAAAGCAGAAATGATAGGTAGAAGGGTTGAACTTGTTGGGCTTAGGTCTTTTTCCAACCTAAATTACAATTTTACTAAGTTTTTGGTTTTATTTCTATCTACATTGCAATATGAATGGGTGAAAAAAGGAAGTAATCTACTGTGTGACAAAACCTGGTTATAAAAAATCTGGTTATAAAACCCAATTAAATTGGGAGTTAACCCTATTTTTTGTTTTAATAATGACCGCTTCACTTGTGCGCTGCAAATGACTAATCGGTGGACATGAGGTGTGTGTGTCAACACAAGCAATCAGAGCTGCCAGGTTGCAGGGTTTAGTCCCTCTTTAAGTATTCTTTTAATGTTAACTATATTGCTGGGAGTATACCGCTTTATTCATTTTAGGTGCACATATCGTAAAATTAACAAGTTCAGGTGACAAGTTCAGATTCGCTAGCAAACATGTATATAAAAAAATACATGTCTGGCACTTCCAGGGCCGTGCAAGTATTTTTGCCACCCTAGGCGAAACCTAATTTTGCTGCCCCCTTGGCTCATCTCCTTCCTCTGTCTTGGCTCTCTCTTTCCCTCCTCCACTATTTGTCTCTTTCTTCCTCCTCCTCCACTGTCTGTCTCTCTCTCCCCCTCTACTGTCTGTCTTTCTCTTTCCCCCTGCACTGCCTGTCTCTCTCTCTCCCCCTCCACTGTCTGTCTCTCTCTCTCTCTCCCCCTCCAATGTCTGTCTCTCTCTCCCCCTCCACTGTATGTCTCTCTCTCTCTCTCTCGCCCTTCACTGTCTGTCTCTCTCTCCCCCTTCCACTGTCTGTCTCTCTCTCCCTCTTCCACTGTCTGTCTCTCTCTCCCCCTTCCACAGTCTGTCTCTCTCTCTCTCTCTTTCTCTCTCGCCCTTCACTGTCTGTCTCTCTCTCCCCCTTCCACTGTCTGTCTCTCTCTCCCCCTTCCACTGTCTGTCTCTCTCTCACCCTTCCTCTGTCTGTCTCTCTCTCCCCCTTCCACTGTCTGTCTCTCTCTCCCCCTCCACTGTATGTCTCTCTCTCTCTCGCCCTTCACTGTCTGTCTCTCTCTCCCCCTTCCACTGTCTGTCTTTCTCTCCCCCTTCCACTGTCTGTCTCTCTCTCCCCCTTCCACTGTCTGTCTCTCTCTCCCCCTCCACTGTCTGTCTCTCTCTCCTCTCTCTGTTTCTCTCTCTCCCTCCACTGTCTGTCTCTCTCTCCCTCCACTGTCTGTCTGTCCCTCCTCCACTGTCTGTCTCTCCCCCTTCACTGTCTCTCTCCCACCTCCACTATCTGTGTCTCTCTCTCCCCCTCCACTGCCTGTGTCTCTTTCTCTCTCCCTGCTCACTGGCTGTTGTTACTCACCTATACTCTACCTCCCCCCTCCACTTCTTTGTAATGCCATGTGGGTCGGTGAGGAGCTGCGGGCAGTAACTATCAGCTCTGTTTGTTAAACGCACACAGAGCACTGACAGTTCTGCTCGTGCTCCCTGCATACACGGGTGACAGAGGATTGTTCCCTATGCTCTGTAACATCCGTGTGTGCAGGGAGCATGAGCAGAACTGTCATTGATAGTTACTGCCCGCAGCTCCTCACCGACCCACATGGCATTAGAAAGAAGTGGAGGGGGGAGGTAGAGTATAGGTGAGTAACAACAGCCAGGTGCTGCTTTGGCGGGTGGGGGCGGACCATCACCTCACACCTGGTGCGGTCCACACCCCTCTCGCCCCCTTTCAAGTGGCCGGTTTTCAGACGGGCCCCCCTCTCTTTTTTGCAGGCGCCCCCACTAGAAAAGCGCACTAGGTCGGCCCCTACTTCGCCTATAGGAGGCGCCGGCTCTGTCAATATAGCAGTGGGTACTGATGCGCTGACGTCACCATCCCTGATTGCTTAGCGTGCGAGCATCTGCATCCACCACCATCTTTGTAGTTTCTTTGGCATCCACATTCTATGGTGAGGCATCTTTTTATCCTCAATAAAGTAATATTGTGATTATGAAATGAAAGGTACAACTTGTCTCTACCTTGTTATTGATTGTTGATTGTGTTTGGAAATAAGGAAATGCACAAAGGATTTTGAGTTACAGATATTAAATTACACAAATCTCTTTTCATGTTACCGGTATTTCTTTTATTTACCTGCTTTATTATATTTGTGATAGAGAGGGCTGTGAAAGTAGAGGCGTGCCATGTAATAGCAGTGGCGTTTCCACCTGAGATTGACTTAGATGCAAACATTCTTAAAATCCATCCAAGAAGGTGAATTTTAATTGTTAGCCCATTGTGTTCAACCAATGCCCATTAAGGCCAGTAACCTATTTTAAATTGCTTAATATCAAACAGAACATTGTTAAGTTATCTGATCTTGGAAGTCGAGTTTCAAAAATAGCTTTGCTAGCTTATGGAAGGCGAAATAAAACTAGCATTCTTTCCTCTATTTTAATTTGGTACCCAAGTTTGGAGGTTGAGCCTGATCGGCTAATAGAATAAAGATTGGCAACTCCAGAAGATTAAAAGTCATTAGAGGAGTCTCTAAGCACTCTTTTCCATAGTTACATTACACCCCTTCATTATGGTATTAATAATGATGATGATAATAATAATAACACAGTGTTTAACCAGAAAAGGTACATTCAGATATTCTTTGGTTTTCAAGTATGTCCATAAACCTCTTCTGCCCACCTGCTGTCTTTGTGGCTAGTGAAAGTGTATGGGTGTTAGATTCCCTTTCCCTAGCACCACAGACAAATAGAAGTTTCAGTTTGTCCAAAAAGCAGATTTAAGCCCACTGTTTTCTCATGGTTCAGGGAAGGTAGCATAGAAATACAGGCAATATTGTGTAAATAGGATTTACTTTTTTATTTGTTTTCTCTGAATAATGGTTTCAGAATAATATATTTTAATACAAATACATTTATTCCAAAAAGTGTTTATAGAAAATGTGTACTGACTTTTTTTTATGACTGACTGCAAAAGGGATAAAAGAGAGAGAGGCAGTTGGAATTTGCACATCCTTTCTCTTACTTTCAGATTACACAACATAATTTATGGTGGGAGAGGTAAAAGCAACAGGAAACCCCTTCATTGTAGAATACAGGAAGTCATTGGAACACTATTAACCTTTTCGTGACTATGGACCTGGTACAGTTATGTTATGTTAAGATTAAATTGTGCTGTCTACTCGTGCCAGGACCACAGGCAGCTGCAAACTTTTTCTGGCTAAGCTGGTTTTTGGATGGGAAATGGCTTGATCACCCTGTTACTCATCAATGAAAACAGACTGTAAGTCATGTATAATGCATAACGTAACACATTTATTGTATTGGTTTATTTTTCAAAAGTCTGCTGAAACTAAAGCTTTGAATCTGCATTGTTCATGAATTCATGAGCCGTACTCATGAAAAGCAAAGGTACACTTCTCCTCATTTCAAAGAATTAGAACAATGATTTCTGTGTTAAAAAACAACAACAAAAAACTACAGCAAACGAACAAACAAAACTCTAGCTTAGCTATGACGTTAGATGATAACCTGTTTTGGTTTCTTGGTCAATCATTGCACATGGAGGTTTAGGTTCTCTAACAGAGAACAAAAATTGGGGGAGCACACCATACAAAATAGATAAACAAGTAAAGGGTATAGTGCCAAAAATATTTTAATAAATATTAAATATGTAATAAATAACAAACAAATTAATGTTTAGACAAGATAAATAGAGAAATGACACACTATAAAATACAGAAAAATAAATAACAACCAAATACACCAAAGTAAGCACATAAAGTGAATTTGAGAAAAAGGAAAATAATAAATAAATACCCACATAATATGAAAAAAAAAGAAAAAAAGAGGTACTAACTACGAATTGCATTCTGACACATTAGTAGAGTATTTACGGGCAAAACGTATTCCAAGAGGGCTTAGGCTCAATATCAAGCCTACATTTTGTAGAGATAATCCAGAGTTCTGTAAGAACTGGTTCAAAATTCTCAACAAATGTAGCCTTGACCTCATTTCCCTGACGATTGAGGGCTTACAACAAGAGCTGATTTCGATTAAGCAACAGAGCAATGAAGTAAAACTGAAGCTAATGGAAATAGAATCTAAGGAGAATTTTGAGAAATCAATTAAAGAGATCGAGGCCATCTTGGAAAAACACAAAAGTGAGATACTCATTCGTAAGTTAGACAAATTCAAGCGAGATACTATTGATTATCTACAAGATCAGGTGTACACGTGGCGTGAGGCCAGACGTAACAATAACCGTTACAGACAACAGGAGCCTAGGAGATTTAACCCGGCGTCAGATACAGAGTTTTCGTCAGATAGCTCGACCAGTGAGGTTCCTTTTTTAGGACAGGGTTCCTTCAGAAGAGGACAAGGAGGGGGAAGAGACGTAGTAGGAAGGGGCGAGGGGGGCCCGTCTTTGACAGCAAATCGGGGCAACCGCTTCCAAACGAGACGCTACCCAGAACGGATTCGTCAACAGCGCCAACGATGGTAGTCAACATCTCGTCTAGATCTTTGAGTGACATCGAGATGCAGGTATTGGAAAAGGGGCTTGGGTTTGTCACCACTTTTCATGGTGATCCTCTTTCATTGGATATTGAACTTAATCGTTTTTTTCGTTCACTTCGCCTTAAAGCCTTCTTTCAGGATACGATACCCCAGAATTTGGCACAACAATCTCTTGATGAAAACTCGTCGGTCCCCCTTTGGGACCTCTCCCGCTGTAGACCCTCCAGCAAATTTAATCCATCAAATGTGAGTACAGCCGTTGAAACTTACATCAAACTCTGCGAGTTAGAAGTCACAAAAATTAAATGGGGGTCTAAAACTAAAAGCAATCTTACCTATAAGGAACGTCTAGCAGTACGGACACTACATGGTGATGCTGATATTACTATTAGAGCAGCGGATAAGGGGGGAGCGATAGTGGTTATGAATATGGCACAATATACTAGGGAAGCCCAGTTACAACTAAGTAATCATCAACATTACAGCAAATTGGCTACTGATCCCCTTAATGGGATACAACAACATATTGCTTCATTGTTATATGGAGCTCAATTGGCACAGATAATCAATGTCAAAGAAGCATCTTTCCTCACCAAAACTAATCCTAGAACACCTTTTTTATATTTACTACCGAAAATCCATAAAAATCTTATGAATCCACCCGGTAGACCGATTGTGTCGGGCTGTGACTCAGTCCTCCAGCCTCTTTCTGTGTTTGTGGACCTTCATTTACAGCCTCTAGTGGTAAAGATGAGGTCATACATTAGGGATACTACTGCTTTCCTTACTCGTGTTGCGGACTATGGTCGATTAGACTCAGACACATGGCTTTGCACAATGGATGTCTCTAGCCTCTACACCTCCATCCCTCATGATGGTGGTCTGGAGGCTATTGCACTATCCATTTCTGCATATGAGATTGATGCTGAATATAAGAACTTTATTCTAGAGTTACTTAAGATTGTCCTCACTAGTAATTATTTTACATTTGATGGGGAGTTCTATTTACAGACCCAAGGTACTGCGATGGGGTCCAATGTGGCCCCCTCCTATGCCAATCTATTTATGGACCAATTTGAGCAGTCCTTTGTGTATCCGCATCACGAGTTCGAGGGCAGTGTAGGGCTTTGGCTACGCTATATAGATGACATCTTTTTCATTTGGCACGGTACTGAGGCTCGTCTATTGGCATTTAGGGATTTCTTAAACACTCGACTTGAGACTATCTCATTTTCCTTGGAATACAGCAAGGTTTGCATCCACTTCCTTGATGTCCAAATTTCATTGTCTAACACCAATCTTTCATTTGATCTTTATAGGAAGGATACAGATCGGAATTCCTTCCTACACGCCTCCTCATTTCATCCGAAGAGTCTATTGAATAATTTACCATACGGACAATTCCTCAGACTTCGTCGCATTATTGACTGCGAGGAAAAATTTGTGGTCCGAGCAACAGAATTGACTAATGGCCTTACACAGAGAGGATATGATCCCACTAACATTGCACGATGTGCCAACAGGGCAAGGCGCCATACCCGAAGTGAGCTTCTTTCTCCACATCCACCTACCACTTCTCCCAATCGTATTCCCTGTGTGACTACCTTTTCCACTAAATCCAACCAGGTACGGCATATAATCAATAAATTTTGGTTTGTCTTACAATCGGACAAAAAAGTAGGGCCCCTTTTCCAACAGCCTCCTATGATGGCTTTCAAAAGGTCACGAAATCTACGCGACTGTCTGACCGACAATAAACGCGGTTCTCAGACAGATGTTACTTCTTCTACCACCAACTGGCTTGTTCCACCGCCAGGTATGCATAGATGTGGTAGATGTGTCAACTGTAATAATGCCATTCTTTCATCGTCATTTACCCATCCTAGAAAGGGCACTAGTTTTCGGATTTCAAAATATTTGAATTGCCAACACTCGTTTGTAGTGTATATGCTTAAGTGCCCCTGTGGCCTTTGCTATGTAGGTGAAACAACTCGGCCACTCACTATTCGGATTGGTGAGCACAAAAGTGCTATTCGAACCAATAATCAAAAATCTCCAGTCGCTCGCCACTTCAATAATCAAAATCATGGAGTATCACAGTTACGGTTTCTTGCGATAGAACAAATTTCTATTACTACTACAGGCACTGATAGAGTGACTCTGTTGAAGCGCAGAGAACTACACTGGATCTATCTACTTCAGACACTTCACCCTCTTGGGCTTAATGAGGAAAGGGATCTGTCAGTATTCCTATAGTTCCTTTACGGTTTGTCCACTCCTTGCCTTAGGTGTCCCTTATGCCCGTTCTGTCCACTATATCGGGACCCTCACTGGCCCCTTGGCTTTTTGCTTTCTGCTCATGCCACCTCCAGCTGTGTACATGTATTGTTTTCTTTGTGTTTTACAAAACATATTTTTATTTTTTCTTGTTTATTGTAGTTCATGGTGTGGATGGCCGTCCGGCTACGCCTACTGCACTCAACTTCCCGTGAATAATGATGTTTTACAGACACATGCAATTTATTTTTTATAGTGTATATTAGTCTGGTTATCTCCTTTTTTTTGTAATATTGATCTTTTTTATTATGGTTGTTTTTTTGCATTTTTTTGTGGTTATTCTACCCATGTCTTCTTTATTTTTTGGTGCTTCTAATTATTAGTATCATTTTTTGCTATTTGTTATTAATATTTCCATGTTTTTTTTTGCGTTAGTATACTTTCATATATACACTGTATTTTTTGCCATTTTTTCTTATTTTTCTTATTTCCTTATTTTTGTAACATTTTTTATTATCCTAGTGTTTTTGTTTGGATATATTTTTTTATTTTTTTCATTTTTTTCATTTTTTTGTCATTAGGTATATTGCTATTGCTTATTGTCATTATTTCTGTATTTCTTATTTTCTCCTTTTCAAAAAACTCTATCTTCCATGGGAATTTTTAGTAATGTGAGGTTTCTCTCTATTTTTTTGTTTCTTAGATAATGTTTTTTTCACTTCCGTTTTTGTTTCATTTTCATTATCTATTCTCCTTCTATATGTGATCATTCATTGTGCAATATGCTCTTCCGTTTTACTGTTTTTAGTTATCCTATTTGCTTTACAGACACACAGCACTGTTTCTGTGTAATTGTTCCTTGTTGCTCATTTAATAAAGTTACTTGACGCGACGTGTGACGTCATCACGTCACGCTGTGCGTCAAGATGGCGGCCGCCATCGCGCTTTTTCTGGTTGGCTGGCACTTAAGTGTCTGTCCAACCAGATTAGTTTTCTTTGCAGCATTTAGGTATATATATCGTTCTTGTTTCATTTTTGTGTGTGGACACCTTGATAAAGGCCTCTAGCCGAAACGTTGGTGTCCTCCATTTTTTTGCGCTGTGTGTCCTCCCTTGTTCCATTCCTGTCTGCATTTTTTTCTTCAATTTTTTTTTTTTTTTTTTTTCATATTATGTGGGTATTTATTTATTATTTTCCTTTTTCTCAAATTCACTTTATGTGCTTACTTTGGTGTATTTGGTTGTTATTTATTTTTCTGTATTTTATAGTGTGTCATTTCTCTATTTATCTTGTCTAAACATTAATTTGTTTGTTATTTATTACATATTTAATATTTATTAAAATATTTTTGGCACTATACCCTTTACTTGTTTATCTATTTTGTATGGTGTGCTCCCCCAATTTTTGTTCTCTGTTACTCTACCTATTGGGGGTGTATAGTGGACGCCCCTTGGGGTGATGCACCTTGCTGTCGATTTTCTTTTGTTGTTGACAAACTCATTTAGGTGTGCTTCTCTGACTATTTGTTTTTTCAGGTTTAGGTTCTCTGCAAGACTCTGGCTTATCTCTGCCCCTTTTTCACAAGCACCCCCCCCCCCCCTTTCCGTGGGAAGCTTTGACCTCCTTTTAGCTGCCATTATGTAGATAGAGTATGTAAACAGAGCCCTGCTCCACAACCATGTGGAATGACAGAGAGTATTGACTCCGGCCAAAGCGACCACATTTCTCCCGTCATCCACAGCCAGTAACATACCTAAAGGTGGGTTTACTAGACTATTCGGAGTGGAGGAATAGACGATGCTGTAGTATCTGGCTGAACTGGGATGTTCACCAGCGGATGCTGAATATCTATTATTGTTCTATTATTTTGTAAGGAAAGTTATTGTTGTTTTATGCCCATCATTCCTTGTTTCAGTGCTAGGAAGGGGTACATTTGGATTTATGTTGATTACAAGGTGGAGGCTCAGGACTCTTGGTCTGTTCCTACCTATGTCGTGGTCCCTGGGTTTCCAGCAATACTGTCCAACGACTGCGCTAGCTGTTCATCTCCATCATCGAGTGAAACTTCAGAATACCTAGTAACATAGTACTTGTGATGATGCTCTGGGCACACCCAGGTGTGGTGAGTACTGCCGTTATTGGCTTATTAATACATGCATATATATGTTTGTTTGCAGTGATGTGAACCTGCATTATCTTGATAATGGCAAAAAGAGAAAACAACAACAAACATGTATGGTATATATATATATATACGTTTGTAAGCTAATAACAGGTACGTTGTCTATTTAGAAGTTGGGAGAATTTTCTTCTTGTCGATTTTATACGAGGAAATGATTTGGCTGAAACTGGGAGACTTTTCCACAAATGAGGAGCTCTGAAAGAGAGCGCACCTCAACCTGCTTCCTTTTTGAAGTGAGGGACAGCTAGTAAGGGGCTGATGCTGGATCTAAGATTATAGGACTTGCGGGGAGTTAGAGTCTGCTTGCTGCTCAGGTAGCGGAGGTACTTTACAGAGAAGTGGCTATGCACTAGGCATAAACATGTAAAAAATGATGTTTACATTATATGTTGTATAGTTGCACACTGAATTTAAGTATTGCATTGTGTGAATTTTGGTCATGCCAGTTGTGCTCTATGTAACATATTCCAGCTTAAAAAAAAAAGTTTACCAAGATGTCATGGGAGAGGTGGGCCATCGGCAGTTGCCACCCCTGATCTACACCTTGCTATGAACTGTAGAATCATGACAGGAACAGGTGTCATGGGTTGAAATCACTGTGACCAAGTTAATGCACATGATGGATGGAGAAAACTGAAGTAGGACTAATATTTGCCAGTCATATACTTCATTGGAACATAAACTATGGCACTGTGCACAGTATATGGTGAGCAGGTTACTCTACCCCTCATCAGGTTCCAGACTTTCCATTCCCTGGAGAATGCAAGAGAAAACATGAGCCAATCTACTCTTCTGCCCTCAATACTAGGCACAAAGTGAAAGCCAAATCAGTCCCTTCTCCCACATTCCTAGTTCAGATGAGGTCCAGAGGCTGTAAAAACAAGAAACAGATGGTTGGATGGTGGAGATCTTTGGTAGGCTGGTAAAAAGAAAACTGGGCTTGAGTCCACTGTTAAGTTTATGAAGGCAATAGCATGGTGTTTTGTTTTCAAGAAAAAAAGTGACAACCCTATCAAGAACAAAAGAATATGTGATTCAAAAAAATGTACCCACAAAATTACAAAATAGTTTGGCATGCAAGCGAGTTAGAGACATCTACACAATACCTACATATTTTAAGCATATTTTGTACTTGTCGGCTTTGGCAAGAAAATTATCTCACAAAAACATATTTTGACCTGTCTACATTAATATTTCCTGGCTACAGAGTCTCATTTTTTTTTGTTATCAAATATCTCTTCCATCTGCTAAGCACAGACAAGAATCTGTGTAACAGTTGGTCTGTTTTAATATAAGTCACTGATATGTTTTAGTTTTATCTCTTAAAACGTGTGGGCTGATGTTTATCAGAGATATACAAGTTGAGGTTTAAATCAATAAATTCATCTCTAAGTCGTAACCATACACTATAGGGTTGACCCACTATGCGCTGATAATTGGCACCATATGGTGTCATCGAACTGCACCCTGATTCATCAATATCAAATTTCTGTGCCCAGGTAGCTCCGATTTGCCTCTGAATATGTTTGCAATTCCGAAATCATTGCCGATTCCACACTGATATCTTCCGAAACCAAATGCAGCTGAAACATGGCAGAAATCCAGCGAACCAGAGTGATAGACTCAAACGCCCCCAATATATCCTATGGAAGATTTTGGACACAGAAAATATAGGCTCACGTTCATGAAATCAATACAAATGATAGGTGCAATGAATTGAAAGACAATCACTGTGGAGAAATGTTTGCAGAAATAATGCACGCTTGTCCATACAACCATTTGAGAGCAGAATCGGCAAACTGTACTTGAAAATAATTACTTTTTAAAATGACAAGCCAGTGATCAGGGCAGTGTAGGACCAGGACAGTGGTAGCAGAAGAGGAGGGAAGTCGAGGAGGAAGAGAGCACAGCATTGGTACAGAAGCTGTGCCAAAATTGCAAACGGATGATAGGGCAGCAGCAAAGAGGATGAACCAGATGGGGACGAATTAACTCTGTCAGCAGATTGTGGCCATTGTTAATGCAGTTGGTGTGAATAACAGGTCTGAGCAGGAGGTGAAGAAAAGGTAAGTGCATTTAAAATATTCATACACCATAGGCAGTTATATCACACTGAATTCACACCAGTACTTCAAGAATAACATGTATTAGCTGTGTCAAGGATACCTAGGAATGTATATCATCCTCAGATGCCGATGAGCAAATCATACTGTATCATCTTGTTAGTCGCCATGGAGCCCTTGGTTATTTGCCATCCTTATCACCCAGTTTTACTGCAACGCTGATAAACTCTGCAGCCCCCTCTAACTGCCCCCTAACAACACTGTTTTTTGTTTTTTTTTGGAAACAATTATTTTTCTAATGCAAAAATAGGAAAATAAATATATTTATCATTTGAACTTATCTGTTTGAGTCTGTGTTGTTATTCAGGTAAATCCACACATTGCACACTTCCACAGATCATGGTAACCTTTTAATTCCACTGTGTTGAATCAATCTACATGGGTGCACCTTGCCTTTTATTGTGGCAACACATTGGTGTCTGTGCTGCGCATGTATTTTGCTGCTTAACAGCTTTTTTGATGTCCCTATATATCCAAACATCATCTTTTTAAATAAAAAAAAAATATTATATATCTGGATATTTGTATCAGAAATTATATTCATTATTAATAACATTAATATTAATTAATGCTTTAAAGTTAAATTCTCCAGCTCAGATTAGGAGAATTGAAATGGACAAATTCCGCCTATGTCACCCGAATTCAGAATATGTTTAAATGTGATTGGCGCACATTGGGTATCCAAGAAATGTACGGTTTTCATGGCGAAAATGTCTCCATGATCTGAATGCCTGCGATGCTTGATTTTCTGAATGCCGAAAAGGAAATTTGGAACCAAATTGAAGGATATTAAAGAGCTTCATTTCGGAGATTTGTAAAATTCAGCATACGTGCCCAACTCAAATCCAATTCGGGAAATGTGATTGTATTTTGAGTCAACCCTTATATATACAAACGTATTGGGACACTAATTACATAAAACGAAAAGAAAAAAGGAAAACTGCAACGGTATGGAACTCGGTACCTTAAAACATAACTTTTATTCAAAAAGTAATAAAAAGCAGCTCGTCATAAAAAGGACCGATCCATTTACAAGAATACATACAAAAATTGATCTAATAGCTGACCAAGCTTTTTCTTTTCGTTCTTTGGATTCAGCCTTTACCACTTAAGGATTACTCCGGACGAAGGAACCGGACCTCAAGATACAAGGTGCGCTTATTTATTTGCATTATCCCGTTGAAAGTTTTGGAGTTCCCCTCTAAGTGTTTTTTGACACTAATTACATACTGAATCCAGGTGAATCCAATCCAGTACCTAGCCATGTAGTCGGCATTTACAACAATTTTTGAAAAATATGGGTCATACTGAAGAGCTCAGTGATTTCAAGCGTGGTACTGTGATAGGATGCTGCCACCTTTGCAATAAGTCAGTTCGTGAAATTTCATCCCTGCTAGATATTCCACGGTCAACTGTAAGTGGTATTATTGGAAAGTGGAATCATTTAGGGAACAGCAGCAAATCAGTGGCAGACCACATAAAAGACAATGCTAGTTAGAAGCTGGCGCCAAGGTCAGAGCATCGCAGAACACGTGACCTGCCACGCTCAGACTGCAGAACAGAGTGGGCAGCGTGAGAGGCAGCAGGAGAATGTCTGTGCTCCTTCACAGACATCCAGCTGCCTCCACTAGACACCAGAGGAAGCTAGTGGGGTGCAGAGGTAAGTCTTGGATGCAGGGCCGGCCTTAAGTGTTCCGGCGCCCTGTGCGGGCTTCCCCCGGTGGCGCCCCCCCGTCTCTTTCGCCCCCCTATGTTTGTGTCTCTCTCCCTTCCCATGTTTGTCCCTTTCCTCTTCCTTGCCATGTCTGTCTCTCTCTCTCTCTGTTCTGTCTCTTTCCCCCCGTCCCCTATTCTGTCTCTCTCCCCCCGTCCCCTGTTCTGTCTCTCTCCCCCCCGTCCCCTGTTCTGTCTCTCTCCCCCCCGTCCCCTGTTCTGTCTCTCTCCCCCGTCCCCTGTTCTGTCTCTCTCGCCCCCGTCCCCTGTTCTGTCTCTCTCTCTCTCCCCCAGTTCTGTCTCTACCCCCTGCCCCTTTTCTGTCTGTCTGTCTCTCCCCCCTCCCCCTGTTCTCTCTCTCTAGCCCTGTTCTCTCTCTCCCCCCTCCCCCTGTTCTCTCTCTCTCCCCCTCCCCCTGTTCTGTCTCTCCCCCCTGCCCCTGTTCTGTCTCTCCCACCTGCCCCTGTTCTGTCTGTCTCTATCTCCCCTCCCCCTGTTCTGTCTGTCTCTCTCCCCCCTAACCCCTGTTCTGTCTGTCTCTCTCTCCCCTCCCCCTGTTCTGTCTGTCTCTCTCCCCCCTAACCCCTGTTCTGTCTCTCTCCCCCCCTCCCTTACCTTTGCCTGAAAGGGTGGATCCAGGGAGGGGGCGGAGCTTGGTCTGCATTACGGGGAGCCATGGGCAGCAAGACAAAGTGCTGCTCGGGCTCCCCATGCTTAATGCAGGCTCCCCATACTTATTGCAGGCATGGGGAGCCGAGCAGCACTATCTCATGCTGCCAGGGGCTCCCCGTGAAGCAGACTCTGCTCTGCTTCCCGGGGTGGGGGCAGAGCTACACCGCTGTGCCGGTTAGCTCCGCCCCCTCCCCGGACCAAGCAGAGAATGCCGAACAGAGGGCTGGTGAGGGGGGATCTTTTAATCTCCCCCAGCCAGTGCCTCTACCGGCTTTTTTTTTTTTTTAACTTTTTTTTTTTCTATCTACCGGCCGGACGGGCGCCCCCTGGGGTGTTGCGCCCTGTGCGCTCGTACAGGTCGCACACCCCTAAGGCCGGCCCTGCTTGGATGTGCAATGTGGGTGATGGGGGCATGTAATGGGGTACAGGGGGTAAGTCCTGGATGTGCATTGTTGGTGATGGGGCATGTCCTGGGTTGCAGGGGTAAGTCCTGTATGTGCAATGTGGGTGATGGGGCATGTGCTGGGGTGGGTCTAAGTTCTGCAATGTGGCTGGGGGTGACCGAATTTAGTCTGCCTAGGGCACAAAATCAGAATACACCCCTGATAACAAAACAAGCAGATCTACAAAGCTATGGTTCCAAAAGAAAGAAATGTTATATTTCACAATGTTCTGGTCCAAGTCTGGAGCTAAACTTCTGAGTGAACGCTGCTCTGGTAAGGAAGCCTCTGAATGTCACAAGAAGGAAAACGTTAATCCCATGGTAAGCAAGATCAGCATATGTCCCATCTCTCCATCTCTGGGGTTATTAGGGCTTCATGTAGTCCATTTTAGTCCTAGAGCCACTGTGCTTCTATTGTAACCTATGGGCGCTATGTATAAAGGTGGAGCACACGGAACTAGCATCAAAGGGAGGAGTGCACTAAATTAAACACTAATGACGGTTATAAGCTTGAGATATGTGCGCCTGTCCGCAGGGCCGCCATCAGAAATTTCAGGGCCTCTTACTGAAAGTCACACGGGCAGCGTGTGTGGGGACTTTGCCCCATTTGCTGATGCTTTTTTTTTTTTTCCTTTTTTTTCTTGTATCGCCTCGTCCCCCCTTAGTGTGCTTAGCAATTGCACTTTCCATATACAAAAACACTAGTACTTTAATGTGCTTGAAAAATGGCAGCCACAATAGCCCTGCAGAAGGAACTTGCAGCATCAAATTGGATGTCAGTGGAATCCTGACAGCTTAACTCTTACAATTGACAATACTAAGGGGGTCACAGACATTTTTTTTTTATTATAGACAAATAGATTTATAAAGAGGCAGGTGAGAAATAGACAGGTAGAAATACAGATAGACTGACAGATAGATCCATCAATAGACAGACAGACAGACAGATGGACAGAGAGATATATAAATAAACAGATGAGCATTTATGCGTTGGCACCAACCGACAAACAAATGCTGATGAATATACTGAAGTTTGGGATTATGAGATCATCGTCTTTTGTTGGACGACTGTAACATCTAACCGTCCAAGTTTAAGTAAATTAACTAAAGATGAGAAGCCATTTGCATTTTCTTCCAGCAACAGTACATTTCAATTGCTTGTTAATTGTCCTTTTGACAGTCACAAAAGTTCAAATTGACGTACAGTCAATAAGTGAACATATCGGACACCCTGGCTTCGAAAACGTCCATCTTCCAGTCAATATACTGAAAGATCTTTGAGCTCAAACTCGGAACACACTTCATTGAAATGCAGTGATTCCAACAAAGCCAATTTACAGGCTCTGTTTATTGACACAGTGTACATTGGTATTGTAAAACACTGAGGCAACGTGAGAGAGCCTTTACACATCTTAATACATTGTCTCCATATTAACTGGTGTGCTCTGACTTGATTTAATACACCATAACCTTAAACGCAGGTACAAAAGGCGACTGGGGGCTTTGATCTCTTTTATTTGCATTAAAATCATTCTCTCTCAATAATTGGCTGGTGTCAATAAGGGCTGGAGATAGAGACGGGAAAAAAAAGACATGAAAGAGAGGTAGAAAATAAGTGATTAGAGGGTGGGAGGGGGAGAGGAAAACGCTTTGAGTAGAGGAGGGAATGTGGGGAGAATTAAGAGGGGGAAAAAAGAAGGGAAGAGAGAGGGGCAACTGTGAGAGACAGGAAAAAATACAAGGTGAAGGGGGGGGGGGGGGGGGGGGGCTTGAGCTGGGAGGCAAAATAAGAAAAAAGAAAAGAAACCAAAGCTCAAGGAACAAGATACTGGCAGAGGACAGAAGATAAATAAGGAATAACAAGGTTTTTTTTAGGGGCAAACAGGCATTAAACGAGTTACAAGTTTAGGACCAAAGCAGCACCTTCTACCATTACTGATACATTTGAGGATCTACTCAGTAAAGAGAGAACTGCAGGGAATTTCAAACCTTAGGTCAAAGTAGACGAGTTGGAAAAATTCTCCAATGTATATCAAAAAAAGCAGAATGGCGCAGGATGGTGGTACCTTAGATTAAGAACAAATAATAATAGTGCAATACTGTGGAGCACCACAATCATAAAAACATAAGTGGTGATGAATACACTCAGTCATGGGAAATAGCATGATTTCTTCATCAATATTTAATAGATTCTGGAAGATAAAAAACAGCAACAAACATGTGCAGGACCTGGTAGATGGTAAGAACAATGATGGCCCCTGCTATAAACAAACTCACAAGATAAAATAGGACATAGGCAAAAAGTCCAGGACTTGAATAAAATCGTAACCTGGATGAGGCAGAAGCAGAAAGCAGGAACAGGGTTGAAGAGCTCTGTCTCAACGCGTTTCGCCGGACCTCCAGTCGCGGCTTCCTCAGGAGAAGACTGACGTTTCTCCAATGCAGCTATATGGGAGAAATATTTCTACTCAGCTGTCTTGGCCTTAAGTTTGATATAATATAAAATAATTAATATAATAAAATATAGTGTAAGGTTTTGGGAAATTACCATATTTCCTCAATTCTAAGATGCACTTTTTTCCTCGATTTTAACAGTTCTAGGAAAGGGGTGCTTCGTAGAATCGATGGCATCGTACATTCGGTGGCTAAATTCGGCGGCGAATGTAAGACGCAATATTTGTCTTGGCCTCTGAGATTCAACTTCTGCCAGTCAAAATCCACCTTTTGACTGATGTATGGAGGGACGAGTTTACCTGGATAATGTTGAGCAGGACAGGCGGCTTCTGTGGTCATGCGGCAAGGTAAGTAGAACTGTTTTAGGTATTTCCTCGATTCTAAGACTTTTCTCTAAGATGCCCTCCTGGAAAAGGGGTGCGTCTTAGAATCAATGGCATCTAAGACTTGAGGAAAATACGGTAGTTTTTACCTTGTGAGTTGAAAAGCAAATTACGCATTTCAGTTTGAAAATCAGTTCTTTTACATGTCAAACCACAGTTGATGTCATAAACAGGAGCCACCGCAGACATATGTTATCAATGCTCGTCCTGGGATATAAGGTGGCTAATCTGACGTACGGTAAATGGTAAGTTGAGTGGACCAGGTTGTGCCATCAGTATTGAATTTATATAGAAATAAAAAGAAGACACTATCATAGACAAAGAAAACAACAAAACCCAATAGATTCCTCATCATCTTAAATGCCATTGAATGAATTCTGTAGTAATATCCGGGAGTTCTAGAGAAGCTTTGGATGCATTGTATTATTGGTCCCTCAAGCCTCGAAAGGTTAATTGCTTAACGGGAAGGTTGAAATATGGTATCTGATGGAGGATTCATTGTTTATGAAGTGATTGATTGGTGAATCTATACAGGTAATTGTTCAATGACACTTTTACCTTGCTTATTAGGTAATTTTCTCTGCTTTGTGCACATCATAAATCATTTATAAGGCAACTCAATTTTTTAAACAAAGGTCCATGCTTCAGTTTTTATTAGTATAATGTATTTATTGTGTGATATGGGACATGTAATCTATACAATTTAGGGTTGTCATTTTAAATAAGTTGGATGGTATAACGATGCTATATACTTACTCAATGCGCAAGCCTTGTTTGTAATCGCAAGGCTTGTCGTACATGTCCACCGAAGGATTTACAAAACGCGGGGGCAAGTAAGAGAGGGTAGTACGCACGCGCAGTTTGTCATTATTGCGTTGTGCTTTCGTTTTTGTTAATATCCAAATTTAGTTTTTTGTTTAATGCGCTATAGATTCTAATGCTCACTCAAATTTTGGAATTACAATTTTGTGAAAAAAGGTGCGCATTAGATTCGAGTAAATATAGATATTTGTTATTTGTTTTATTTATTTTTTAAAGTGACAATAACATTTTTCTACAAGATCTAGCCCTAGATATTTTAGGAAGCTAGCAACCAGTGGCGTACCTACCACTGGTGCAGGGGTCGCAACCACGACCGGGCCCGTCACTCCAGGGGCCCGGCTGCACACACCCAAAAAAATTTTCAAAAAAATGTGCTGGCAAACGGGACAGCTGCCCAGGGCCCATTCATTCTTGGGGCCCAAGGCAGCTGCCCCATGGGCCCCCGCTACCCGTGTGACTCCCCCCTTCCCCAGCCAGTACTTACCTTCTTCCTGCTCTGTCCCCCGGTGCAGGTCCGTGGCTGTGAGGGAAGCGGTGTTCGCTCCCCTCCAGCCACGCGGATCAATAAAGTTTGTTTAAACTTTTTTTTTCAACAAACTTTATTGAAGCCGCACGGCTGGAGGGGAGCGAGCACCGCTTCCCTCACAGCCACAGACCTGCACTGGGAGACAGCATCAAGGAGGTAAGTACTGGGGTCTGGGGAAGGGGGGGAGGAGGGTGGCATAACGAGCATACTGACTGGCAATATTAAGTGGCAATATCCTGACATATTAAGTGGCAATATCCTGGCATACTGAGGGGCAATAAACTGGCATATTAATTGGCTATATCCTGGCATATTAATTGGCATTATCCTGGCATATTAAATGGCAATACCCTGGCATATAAAGGGGCAATACCCTGGAATTTTAAGTGGCTATATCCTGGCATATTAAATAGCAATATCCTGGCATATTAAGTGGCAATATCCTGGCATATTAATTGGCAATATCCTGGCATATTAAATAGCAATATCCTGGCATATTAAGTGGTTATATCCTGGCATATTAAATAGCAATATCCTGGCATATTAATTGGCTTTATCCTGGCATATTAATTGGCTATATCCTGGCATATTAAATGGCAATATCCTGGCATATTAAGTGGCAATAGAGTGGCAAAATCCTGGCATATTAAAATGGGAAACGAATTGCATATTGAGAGGCAAAATACTGTAATATTAAATGGCAAAAGAATGGCATATTGAATGGCTAAATCCTGGCATATTGAGGGCACATAACACTGGCAAATGGGCACATAACACTGGCAAATTGCACAACTGGAAAATGGGCACAACACACCGGCAAATGGGCACAACTGGCAAATGGGCACATAACATTGGCAAATGGGTACATAACACTGGCAAATGGGCACAACTGGCAAATGGGCACATAACAGGCAAATAACTGGCAAATGGGCACATAATTGGCAAATGGGCAAATAACACTAGCAAATGGGCACATAACTGGCAAATAACTGGCAAATGGGCACAAATCTTGCAAACGGGCAAATAACACTGGTAAATGGTCACATAACTGGCAAATGAGCAAAATAACACTGGCAAATGGGCAAATAACTGGCAAATGAGCAAAATAACACTGACAAATGGGCACATAACTGGCAAATTATGGGCAGAATAACACTGGAAAATGGGCAAAATTGGCTGTGGCATATTGGCAATCTGGCTGTGGCATATTAGCAATCGTGGCTAATCGTGGTATAATGGGCAAATTGGCTGTGGCCAAATTGATACTGTGGCATTTTCTGTGGGGCAAAATTACATGTACTATGGGGTAAAAGGAACACTGTGGCATGGTCTGTGGGGCAAAATAACGTGTACTATGGGGGAAAGTGACACTGTGGCATGTTCTGCAGGGGCAGTTCAGTGGGACAAAGTGACACTGTGGTATGTTCTGGCGGGAAAATTTATACTGCAGCATACCAAATTCTGTGGGTGCAATATGAGTACAAGCCAAGTGCTATGGGTACTGTATAGTGCTGTGTTAGGACCATTAGGTGCAATGTGGGTGCAGAGGAAGGGAATAAAAATAAGAAATTAACAATTTTTCAATAACATTTTCATTACATATGAAAATAGTTGAATATAATATTAAAAAGTTCATATAAGTATACATGCAGCTAGTTATATACATATATTTGGGGTCCACCTCAAGCTTTTGATAAGGCTGGAAACATTTTAACGTTTTTTTGTGTGTGTCCAGAAAAGTAATATTACTTTACTGAGAGGGTGGTGGATGAGAGGTTAATATATGAAGGAGTTTAAGCATGCATGGGATACGCATAAGGCTGTCCTTGATATAAGAGAAGGGCAGGGACTAATGAAAATATTACTTTACTGAGAGGGTAGTGGATGCATGGGATAGTCTTCCAGCAGAAGTGGTAGAGATTAATACAGTGAAGGAGTTTAAGCATGCATGGGATAAGCATAAGGCTATCCTTGATATAAGAGAAGGGCAGGGACTAATGAAAATATTACTTTACTGAGAGGGTAGTGGATGCATGGGATAGTCTTCCAGTGGAAGTGGTAGAGATTAATACAGTGAAGGGGTTTATGCATACATGGGATAGGTATAAGGCTATCCTTGATAAAAGAGAAGGCCAGGGACTAATGAAAGTATTACTTTACTGAGAGGGTAGTGGATGCATGAAATAGTCTTCCAGTAGACGTGGTAGAGGTTAATACAGTGGAGGTCAGAAACTTTGTATTATTTTACTGAGAGGGTAGTGGATACATGGAATAGTCTTCCAGTAGAAGTGGTAGAGGTTAACACAGTGAAGGAGTTTAAGCATGCATGGGATAGGTATAAGGCTATCCTAGATATAAGACAAGGCCAGGCACAAAGCGGAACAGTTGGGAGGCATGTAAGTGGCATTTCTGGGGTGGAGTTGTATCGGGGGTTGGGTCGGGGGGCCCTGAGGCAATTTGTGCACCGGGGCCTGGTGGTTTCTAGTTACGCCTCTGCTAGCAACTATGGGATTATAGTACTGTAGAAAGTGATGTGGTGAGAATATATGGTGTTCTTGGTGGAATATGTTTTTCATGTACCATCAAAACATTACATGGTTGTGCAAAAGGCAAATGCTAAACAGCAGGACAATATATTGACTGGAGAGGTTATGTGTCCTTTGGGGGTCAGAACAAAAGCCACAAACCCTGTTGGGGGTAAAGATATGGTTTTCTCACTGCCTCCTGTGTCAGATTCAATAATAGACAAGCTGGCGCTCAGAGAAAGTTTACCACCTTAGTATGTGGGTTTATAAATGGTCCTTTTATTTGTTTCTGTATGTCTTTTTTGTGTATGTTGGCATGGGCTGGAGAAATATGGTAGGTATTAGGAGGTGGTTTGTGGGGTTAGACATTTCCCTGCTGAATTAAGTGAGGATGCATTTATTATTATTTCAGGAAACAACCTTCTAAAACAATCAATGCTGAAATGACATTAGAGACTAAGCATGCCTCTTAGGATCCTGAGGTGATGTAATTGTATCAGCTGTCATTTGAAATAAAGATAATGATACATGTTAGTTATTTATAAAAAAATGATTCTTCAAATGGAACATGAATTAACCCCTTACTTATAGGAAGTATTAGTGCATTCTGAAGGAATGACACACAGCACTCTAAAGGTTATTTAAACTGCATGCTTAAGTCTGGTTACCCTTAAGTGATGTGCTCTAAAGTCACTACATGCTGGGTTTAGATTACAAAGTAAATGGAACAGAAACTCTACTTATCGTACAAGCTTATATATAATATAAAATATAATCTGTGTTTGGAACAACTGTTACAAAGCACTGCCAGTGACTATATAATATATATAATGCTGTAAGTGTCTGGAACAAACGCAGCAAAGCACTGCCAGTGACTATATAATATATATAACGCTGTAAGTGTCTGGAACTGATGCAGCAAAGCACTGCCAGTGACTATATAATATATATAACGCTGTAAGTGTCTGGAACTGATGCAGCAAAGCACTGCCAGTGACTATATAATATATATAATGCTGTAAGTGTCTGGAACAAATGCAGCAAAGCACTGCCAGTGACTATATAATATATATAACTCTGTAAGTGTCTGGAACTAATGCAGCAAAGCACTGCCAGTGACTATATAATATATATAACGCTGTAAGTGTCTGGAACAAACACAGCAAAGCACTGCCAGTGACTATATAATATATATAACGCCGTAAGTGTCTGGAACTAACACAGCAAAGCACTGCCAGTGACTATATAATATATATAACGCTGTAAGTGTCTGGAACTAATGCAGCAAAGCACTGCCAGTGACTATATAATATATATAACGCTGTAAGTGTCTGGAACTAATGCAGCAAAGCACTGCCAGTGACTATATAATATATATAGCGCTGTAAGTGTCTGGAACTAACGCAGCAAAGCACTGCCAGTGACTATATAATATATATAATGCTGTAAGTGTCTGGAACTAACGCAGCAAAGCACTGCCAGTGACTATATAATATATATAATGCTGTAAGTGTCTGGAACTAACACAGCAAAGCACTGCCAGTGACTATATAATATATATAACGCTGTAAGTGTCTGGAACTAACGCAGCAAAGCACTGCCAGTGACTATATAATATATATAACGCTGTAAGTGTCTGGAACTAATGCAGCAAAGCACTGCCAGTGACTATATAATATATATAACGCTGTAAGTGTCTGGAACTAATGCAGCAAAGCACTGCCAGTGACTATATAATATATATAGCGCTGTAAGTGTCTGGAACTAACGCAGCAAAGCACTGCCAGTGACTATATAATATATATAATGCTGTAAGTGTCTGGAACTAACACAGCAAAGCACTGCCAGTGACTATATAATATATATAACGCTGTAAGTGTCTGGAACTAACGCAGCAAAGCACTGCCAGTGACTATATAATATATATAATGCTGTAAGTGTCTGGAACTAATGCAGCAAAGCACTGCCAGTGACTATATAATATATATAATGCTGTAAGTGTCTGGAACAAATGCAGCAAAGCACTGCCAGTGACTATATAATATATATAACTCTGTAAGTGTCTGGAACTAATGCAGCAAAGCACTGCCAGTGACTATATAATATATATAACTCTGTAAGTGTCTGGAACTAATGCAGCAAAGCACTGCCAGTGACTATATAATATATATAACGCTGTAAGTGTCTGGAACAAACACAGCAAAGCACTGCCAGTGACTATATAATATATATAACGCCGTAAGTGTCTGGAACTAACACAGCAAAGCACTGCCAGTGACTATATAATATATATAACGCTGTAAGTGTCTGGAACTAACGCAGCAAAGCACTGCCAGTGACTATATAATATATATAACGCTGTAAGTGTCTGGAACTAATGCAACAAAGCACTGCCAGTGACTATATAATATATATAATGCTGTAAGTGTCTGGAACTAATGCAGCAAAGCACTGCCAGTGACTATATAATATATATAATGCTGTAAGTGTCTGGAACTAATGCAGCAAAGCACTGCCAGTGACTATATAATATATATAATGCTGTAAGTGTCTGGAACTAATGCAGCAAAGCACTGCCAGTGACTATATAATATATATAACTCTGTAAGTGTCTGGAACTAATGCAGCAAAGCACTGCCAGTGACTATATAATATATATAACGCCGTAAGTGTCTGGAACTAACGCAGCAAAGCACTGCCAGGGATTAGATAATATATATAACGCTGTAAGTGTCTGGAACTAACGCAGCAAAGCACTGCCAGTGACTATATAATATATATAACGCCGTAAGTGTCTGGAACTAACGCAGCAAAGCACTGCCAGGGATTAGATAATATATATAACTCTGTAAGTGTCTGGAACTAACGCAGCAAAGCACTGCCAGTGACTATATAATAAATATAACGCTGTAAGTGTCTGGAACTAATGCAGCAAAGCACTGCCAGGGACTAGATAATATATATAATGCTGTAAGTGTCTGGAACTAACGCATCAAAGCACTGCCAGTGACTATATAATATATATAATGCTGTAAGTGTCTGGAACTAATGCAGCAAAGCACTGCCAGGGACTAGATAATATATATAATGCTGTAAGTGTCTGGAACAAATGCAGCAAAGCACTGCCAGTGACTATATAATATATATAACGCTGTAAGTGTCTGGAACTAATGCAGCAAAGCACTGCCAGTGACTATATAATATATATATAACGCTGTAAGTGTCTGGAACTAATGCAGCAAAGCACTGCCAGTGACTATATAATATATATAACTCTGTAAGTGTCTGGAACTAATGCAGCAAAGCACTGCCAGTGACTATATAATATATATAACTCTGTAAGTGTCTGGAACTAATGCAGCAAAGCACTGCCAGTGACTATATAATATATATAACGCTGTAAGTGTCTGGAACAAACACAGCAAAGCACTGCCAGTGACTATATAATATATATAACGCCGTAAGTGTCTGGAACTAACACAGCAAAGCACTGCCAGTGACTATATAATATATATAACGCTGTAAGTGTCTGGAACTAACGCAGCAAAGCACTGCCAGTGACTATATAATATATATAACGCTGTAAGTGTCTGGAACTAATGCAACAAAGCACTGCCAGTGACTATATAATATATATAATGCTGTAAGTGTCTGGAACTAATGCAGCAAAGCACTGCCAGTGACTATATAATATATATAATGCTGTAAGTGTCTGGAACTAATGCAGCAAAGCACTGCCAGTGACTATATAATATATATAATGCTGTAAGTGTCTGGAACTAATGCAGCAAAGCACTGCCAGTGACTATATAATATATATAACTCTGTAAGTGTCTGGAACTAATGCAGCAAAGCACTGCCAGTGACTATATAATATATATAACGCCGTAAGTGTCTGGAACTAACGCAGCAAAGCACTGCCAGGGATTAGATAATATATATAACGCTGTAAGTGTCTGGAACTAACGCAGCAAAGCACTGCCAGTGACTATATAATATATATAACGCCGTAAGTGTCTGGAACTAACGCAGCAAAGCACTGCCAGGGATTAGATAATATATATAACTCTGTAAGTGTCTGGAACTAACGCAGCAAAGCACTGCCAGTGACTATATAATAAATATAACGCTGTAAGTGTCTGGAACTAATGCAGCAAAGCACTGCCAGGGACTAGATAATATATATAATGCTGTAAGTGTCTGGAACTAACGCATCAAAGCACTGCCAGTGACTATATAATATATATAATGCTGTAAGTGTCTGGAACTAATGCAGCAAAGCACTGCCAGGGACTAGATAATATATATAATGCTGTAAGTGTCTGGAACAAATGCAGCAAAGCACTGCCAGTGACTATATAATATATATAACGCTGTAAGTGTCTGGAACTAATGCAGCAAAGCACTGCCAGTGACTATATAATATATATATAACGCTGTAAGTGTCTGGAACTAATGCAGCAAAGCACTGCCAGTGACTATATGATATATATAACGCTGTAAGTGCAACTAATGCAGCAAAGCACTGCCAGTGACTATATAATATACATAACGCTGTAAGTGTCTGGAACTAACGCAGCAAAGTACTGCCAGTGACTATATAATATATAATATATATAATGCTGTAAGTGTCTGGAACTAATGCAGCAAAGCAATGCCAGGGACTAGATAATATATATAATGCTGTAAGTGTCTGGAACTAATGCAGCAAAGCACTGCCAGGGACTAGATAATATATATAATGCTGTAAGTGTCTGGAACTAATGCAACAAAGCACTACCAGTGACTATATACTGTAATATATATAACGCTGTAAGTGTCTGGAACTAATGCAGCAAAGCACTGCCAGTGACTATATAATAAATATAACGCTGTAAGTGTCTGGAACTAACACAGCAAAGCACTGCCAGGGACTATATATTATATATAAATGTATTTTGAACACAATTCTTATACATGCTCGACATGGGAGATCGAAATGGACCTTGGTGTGTTGGGGAGGAGAGAGAGGTTTATCTCGCTCCCATTCATTTCAGCATGCTTCTTCGTCATCTCAACCTTTGCAAAAATAGATATGTCTGGACATGCAAGACCCCAGTCCAGGGAAGAAAAATGTCTTCTCCATCCTGGAGTTGTGTTCAGAAGTAATACTTAAGGAACACCCCGTACTCCTGTCCATAAAACATCCCATAAAGTTCACTGCCTACATGACGCCTGTAGAAATAATCCTATGGTAGGTATTATCTATAACAGGGGTGTCAAATTGTGTCTCTTTTGCTAGTGGAGAACTACATCTCCCATACTGCCTTGCTAGACAACCTTGCTCTATAATGAAGAGTGCTTTATTTGAGGGTCAGGCTAAAAAAAAGTCCCCTTTAGAATGTGATAACTTCCTTTTAACACCAAAAAATTATGTCAAAAATGACAATTTATTCAAAACTACTAAAAGCAAAGTCAGCCTGCACCCCATATACATAATCTTCATTCTCTGGAGCACTTTCTAGAGTAAATTGAAAACATAGACCTAAATAAATAATTTGTACTTATCATTACCATAAGGTGACATTTCATGGAATGGTATTTTAGAAAATAATACAAATTCTGCTTCACCAGTTTCTTTAATGTTCTTTAGTTCCTAGTGTGAGTTTCAATACAGATTGCAAGATGTAGACAGAATGGCTGGATCAGATTTTAAATACAACCAATTACTGATATCTCTCACTAAAATCATTTTGGATTGCAACAATTCAAAGGTTATTGTTTATAAGTTCAGTATAACCAGAGTGTTACTATATGTGAACACATTTGTGCCAACTTCTGGCACGCATTCCTCGAAAAAGGGCAAACCAGGTACAATCTATACAATGTATGCCAAAAAAAATTTATAGGCCCACCTTATTAGCCTCCAAAAAGTAATTTTCATTATTTGATAATCAGAAATCAGTGTTCATAGAATAGCTAATCAATATGAGAAGCTCTGATCAGGTCCATTTTTTATATGTATCTCTGATCCAATTTACAAAAGGCTCTAATCCCTGAAATGTTTTGAATTTGGCAGAAGGCCAAGCCATGCGGGGATAGGACACTTCATCGCGGCTGCATCTGCGCAGCTGCTTCACCGCCGGCACTTCACCACACGAGAGCTCGTCACGGGATATTTCATTACTGGACATTTCATCGCTAAAGGTGAGCTTTATTGTGTTACAGTTAGAAGATAGAGTGTTAGAATTAGAATTTTAGTATTGGGGTTTAGGGGGTTAGAATTAGTTTTTAGGGTTCGGGGTTAATTTTAGTATTAGGGTTTAGGGCGTTAATTTTAGCATTAGGGTTCGGGGGTTAGTATTAGGGTTTAGGGGGTTAGTATTAGGGTTTGAGGGTTAGTATTATAGTTCGGGGGTTAATTTTAGTATTGGGGTTTCGGGGTTAATTTTAGTATTGGGGCTAATTTTACTATTAGGGTTTGGGGGGGCACTTTGGGAGAGGAATAATTTATTAGGGGGGGTTATTTTATTTTAACTGGTACGTTTGTAAGGGCTGACAGTTCAGCGCTGAACTGTCAGCTCTTACATAGCCGCGTCCGTGATCAAACAGCCGCGCTATTCTTCATTGCTGACAGTTCAGCGTCCTAACTGCCGCGCTGAACTGTCCTAGACCCAATCCATGCATGATACAAAGGATATTTCCTTATGGTTAATACAAAAGACTAAATGGCCATCTGACATAGCTGGAGAGTCAGTTATTGGTGTGTGGCCACACACAAATAATAGATGCAGAGGAAAACAGCATCTCTTCCCAGCTGGAGATGTTCTCTGTGAAAGGCTAGCCTTGAACCAAGACTGTCCGGCAAGACCACTGGTACTTGTTGCAGGAAGTGTGATGATATCATTAGGAGCCATCACAAGAGATATAGCCTGGCTGCTGAATATTGTTGGAAATTGGGGATGGAATTCGTACCTCAGGGTAGTGTTGGCAAGGGGAGCAGGTGGGCAATTTCCCCCAAGGCTGATCACTAATCTCAAAGATAGCCCTCAAATAGAGGAAATCCGGGCTCCACCGTTTCAATTTAGTGCTTCTCCAGCACTGGAAGGGTGTTTGGCTGTGTGTGTGGTCCGGGTGCTGGCTTCCCACGCTAACCCAGTGTTCAGAAATCAACGGTTAAAACAAAAAGAAAAGGAAGAATCCGCACTCAGGATCTCAAGTATAAAAAAAATCGGTGGTATTTAATGGTAGAAGAAAAATAATAATAACAAATGTAACAGCAGAAAACGGTGGGGAAACTTTTCCCCACCGTTTTCTGCTGTTACATTTGTTATTATTATTTTTCTTCTACCATTAAATAACTAAATTGAAATTGTCCCCCACCCCGGCCAACAGTTGCCAGCCCTCCTCTGACCACAACTCTAATTTAATCATGACAATATGGTGCCAAATGAGAACATTGTTGGATGGATAATAAACACACACACAAAAAGACAGCTTTGAAAGTACCTAATTAGACCCCTAACACTGCTAATATATGCACATGATAGAAATAAATGTATTGACCCTGATATTCAAACTGTGAACACGTGATTAACAAGAGGTGTGATTCCATTATGACTTGTTTTACATGCACGACAAAGCTTCCAAATGTAATGGTGAGGGGGAACCAGAACTGTATCAGGGTACAGGTACAAGGGCAGTGATATTAATGCCTTAAAGAAACATGAACCCCTGCCCCCAACTACTTTTTGATATGTTTATGGTCTTTCAGACAAAAACCCTTCAAGATCAGTAACCTGCTTGCTTTATTAAGTTTAATGTAGGAGTACAGGTAAGTGCATGCTTACACACATGCATCAGTAAAGGTAACTGCACTTTTAGCTCTGAACCCATGTTGCATCTTTTACAATAACATCATTTATATAAAAATGTAATATATGTTTACTTATTTTTGATTATATAAAAAAAACTTCTATCCTACAGTCAAATAACGTATAAATAATAAAAAGGAGAGGGACATATGGGTAAGGAGGGGGGAGATACATTTTTAAAAATGGGTGACTTACACCATTACAGGGAACCTCAACATTTTGTTTTTGATTGCCTCGAGACTAGAGATGCCTAGTTGGACAGTGTGGTGCGAAGAAATTAATTTGGTGATCCAAAAGTAGGAACCACATAGCCTGCTATAGAAACAGAATATTCTCCAATGCAATGTGAAAGCAAATAATAAATGAAAAAAAAATATCCCAGCAGAGATTCATTAAGCTGTAATTCCCTGTGTTGGATGGGATGTGCATGATGTAGATAATTGACTTTAAGTGATGGTACTGTACTTTTTCCCGGGAGATGCGAAAACTAACCTTCTAATTAAACTGCTCGTTTTCCTTTCATAAATAAAATAGAATGATGTATTAAAAAAGCATGGTTATTAATGGATACCATCATAGATAATTCTGTGTGGTGGTGTGTAAAATCCGGAGATAAAAACAAACATGTAGCTCACTTAACCCCTTTCTGCGACAATGGCAGTACCAGATACGTCATCAATCACTTGGTGACAAAGGACATACCCGGTACATCCTGCAGTCAAAAGAGCTTAGAAAGTGATCAACAGCGGCCTTCGTCACTCAGCCGGTGTTGCTGCAATTCAGCAACACCCAAAAATGTTGCAGGGGTAGCATGTGATCACTCTCTGGAGCGATCACATTGATGATACTGAAATTCAGCACGTCTTTCAAATATGGCACAGCCCTGCTGTTAGCAAGAGCTTCGGGAGCAATCAGTGATGGCTTCCAATGCTCTGACAGTGTTGCTGCACTGTCTCTAGATGCAAAATTATGTAAATTCAGAAAAAAATATTGGTGGAGTTTGCAGACAAGGGATATAAAGCAATACCGCTATCTTATAGGGACTGTATGACCGGAATATTGTTTTTACTGTGCATGCAGAGCATAAAAAAAATATTTAAAATGATCTATACAGTGTATTAGCAAAACTGAAAATTAGGAGAAAAACGTACTTTAAATGTGTCTGTGGAGTCCCCTGTTACATTTCTCATCGAAAAGTTAATTTGCATACCGTGCCACAGGTGATGTCATAAACAGGAGACTCCACGGACACATTTAAAACACATTGTTCTACTATTTTGCTTGCAGTTTTGCTAATCCAACGTATAGATCATTTTCAATAGTTTTCCATGCTCTACATGCACAGTAAAAAAACAAAGTTCAGGTGACACAGTCCCTTTTAGGTTAGTAAATATAAATGGCAAGTACTCTACATAATACACACAATGGATAAATAGGTGATCCAGGATCTTGATTGTGCCGTATTAGTGATTGCGGTTTTTCATATTGGGAGTTTTTCTATTAAAAAATAGCGCAGTTCTAACTCATTAGGGTTTGGAGTTCGAAGATCACAACATTTCTTTCTGGACTAGATCTTTTTTTTTTTTCTGATCCAGTTTATGGGCACATGATAAATTGCCACATATTTCAGGCCCCTGGGATCCTTGTTATGTGTTCTTATAAAGTGAAGAGAAGTTATGATGGCTAAGTAGCTTGCTGTTAAATTAATTTGCAAATTCTGAGCTGGGTCTATCGAGCAGCTTTTCTTAAAGAAGGGATCTCTCCTCAGAAGTTCCCAGTGTTTGTTCAGCAATCTCTTTAAATCTTTCTGTTCGCTGTTATAGTCTAGAATAACTGGCATTGAAAATAAGTCACCTGTAAACTCCTTCTCATTATAGGTCAGAAACGTTTTTTCTGTCCATATTTTCTATTATAGAGATATTACATTTTAGGGTGTGGCTATTATACCCCTTTTCCTCAAACCTTTTTTTACTTTTCAACCTATATACAGTATTACCTCTCTGTTTGATTTTCACCCTAATGCATTGCCTCAGTTGGTGGTGTGTTACATGTCAACTGTTTTTGATTCATAGACCTGAATTGATTATTACTTGAGGGGTCATTCATAAAACTGTAATAACTGTAAAAAAAAAAAAATACATTTATGAATCAGAATAAAGTGGTTAATATAGTAATTGACCGTGTTTTGTCTAGAATAAAATAAGCTAAAAATATAACATTTATAGCACCAATAGCAATGAATACAGATTCTAGTGGCAGCCATGGAATGGAATAGCGGTATAAGATTTGGTCTGTGTGCTTCTACGTGTATTTAGTCTCTTTTATTGTAAGGCAACATTGTTAAGTGATGTGTTTGTGTCACATCGTTTCTCCTCTCCTTTCATCTTCCTCAGCCTGACCTCTATTAACCTCACAAATGATGCACAAGTAAATCCAGTGGTTCAAATCCTCAAAGCAAAACAGATCACTGCTACACACAGGGGCCAAATCACATTTATTCCTTGTGTCATTCTTCTTGCATTTTAAAAGAAAAGAAAAATTAAAATGATCCCAATGGCAGTCTTAAAACCTTATTCTGACGTTGGCCATATAAGAAACAAAATCCCAAAGTTTACTTTTACAACAAGGCGCTAGAATAAAAGAACAAAAAAAAACAACATACCTGCTTTATAATTAACTCATAAAGCTTTTAGCACCAATAAACAACTTGCCCAGGGTGTCAATATTTGTCTGAATTCAGTTAAATATATTATTTTGCATTGACATATTTCAGAGAAAACCAAACTGTTAAGCGAATAAAGTGTTTAATTCAAAAGCAAAATAACATAAAGCCTGTAAATGAATATATAAAAAAATGGTAACAGTCACTTTTTTGTTGTTGTTGAAGTTGAAGGGTTAAGCAGCTTCAGTGCTTGGTATATGAGGGCTACATGAGTAAAGTTAAACAATGTGAATATTCTTTTGGCCATACAATTTCCTTAGGTGTTTTTGTTTTTTCTTGTGCATGATATATCCGGGAATAAATAGAAATGATTAAATTAGCCACATGCAAAGCCAGTACATGAAAAGCTCCTATCCGCAATCTATTTATTCTTAGCCGTCAGAGGTCTGCGGCTGATCTTTTTTGTCTTGTCGTTGTTCTTTTTGGGGGGCTCTGGGTTGGCTTGCATATGTCGTCCGTAAAGACTAGAAGAAAAAGAAAATATATGAATATTTTATAATACAAAACTAAAACAGAATAAAATGTACACACATATGCTATAACATTTAAATCCTACAGTTATATAATTGTAGAATTACTGGCCCTATTTAAAAAAATAAAAATTGTATTTGTTATCTGCTGTACCTATGTATTTTAAATAGATTTGGGCCGTTGAATAGGTCTAGCTGGTTTGTATATTTTAGAAACATTTGTCTGAATTCTTACATTCATAATAAATACATAGCAGAATATTGACATTCATCCTTGGCAAGGTACAGGGAGACGCCAGACTGACAAATGCACATGTTGGTCTAAACTAGAGGCATAGTGAAGATGTTTACACTGCAGTGAGCAGAAAGTTTAGCAAGAAGACCCAAGGGCTGGATAATGTGACAGAGTAATGCTGTCAGAATATTCCCCAGCTAGCTCCGTATGATTGATTGTACAGGCACAGCTACCAACACATCAATGCCACATTAATAAGTACTACTGATTAGATGATGACAAAGTATTGTACAATTAGGATGGCTGGCACTCAGGGCAACGCTTGATACGATGGTGCACCGTGAAGGAATACATTCCATATGGCAGCCTGCATATCAAGGCATGTGAAAAGGGTATGTCAGTGCAGGCCATGCTATCCCTGGAAGAGCACAGGAAAAAAGCAAGAAAAACCAAACAAATAAAAGTATATATAATATTAAATATATACATGTTAAAGTGGGTATCCATTTTTATTTTATGGAGTCAGAAGGCCATGTCTACTTCAGTAAAACTGCAATTTGAATGGTGCACCATTCAAAAGAGATTCAGCCTCAGTCTTTGCAACAGCAAATCTAGCAGGGCCGCGTTCCATGGAAGCAGCGAGAGATGGCCCACTGAGCGTCTCTCTCCGCCACTGGTGGGCGAGTGTGTCAGTCATGAGACACACATACAATAGCAGGGGAGGAGCTACATCACGGAGCAGCAGCTCCACCACATGGCAGCTTGGGAGTGTCTGTCTGACTGGCAGAATACATGGCAATCACTTCCGAGCAGCGCTGCATGGGAGCATTGTTCACAAGCCTTTCTAATCTGACAGAAGTAGTCTTCTGTCTGATTAAAATTTTATCTGAGGGTTGAATCCCTTTTAAAACAAACAGTATATCCAGACAGTAAACAGAAGATATCAGTTCCTCATGTGCATCAGTCTCCTAAAACATTCCCCACACAACTTTAAATATATCCCAATATAAGAAGTGATTAAAGGGACAGTCTAGTCCCCAAACTCACTTTGGTGCAAGATGAAGATTACTGCTTGTATAGTACACAGGATTTTTTCCATTTTTAATATTTGACTCAGGTCCTCCCCAGTGATTACCCTTCATCTATACTACAAGTGAGGGCACTGATTACATAGACACTGAGGATATAAAGTGTTTCAATAAGTCACTTCCTGTGCTCCTCAAATTGATTATATTGTGAGTGACCTTGATCTTGTACACAGTAGGATCTCTTGACAGTGTAACACATTGTCTGATGACATCACTAGAGAGACAGGATATTCCATTATTTTGAATGAAATTATTCTCATTTTTTCCTGCAGCAAAAAAAAAAAGGAAATTGCTTTTATTCAGCCAGTGTGGGCAGTCCTGGTTTCTTGCAAACTGCTGTAATTTCACAATTTCATCTAGCTGTAAGTATTTTATATTTAAAGCAAATCAAAATGTAAAACATACATTTTAAAGTACTTTGAAAGCACATTAATATGCATTAATATTTGAAAGACTCATTTTGGGCATTTAACTTTATGCCTTTCAAATGTGGCAGAAATATTAATACTAATCTATTTGAAGAGGTATAGATTGGATATGAAATGTACAATATACAAGGGTTATAGAGGAACTGATTTATATTTCAAATAACTATAGATAACAATATGTGGCTCCCGTGGACAGAGTATTTGGATAATGGGAGATTGGAAGACCCTGCTGATTTGAAGACAAGTTAAATGCTGTACCGTCTTAACCTTAATATTAAAAATGAAATGTTCTCATAGATCAAGCCCTTTCCCCTCTGTACCTTTCGACCGTTCCTACTTATTAATGGGAAATGTGTGGGTTTAATATAAATATTTATTTTGAAGATATTTATTGTAATGACTTGCATTATTATATTCTTTTTATGTGAAACTTCTAAACACGTGTATTACTATATCTGTGTTAATCATATAAACTAATTAAAAATATTTTTAAAAAGATAAAAATCCCTATAGCATATAATGAATATTATTTATTCTGATGGTCTAGTGCAGTGTTTCCCAACCCAGTCCTCAAGGCACACCTACCAGTCCAGGATTTAGGGATTACCCAGTTGTGTCTAAGGTGTTTTTTTTCTTCTTTGTAAAAACACCTTAGACACACCCAGGTAATCCCTGAATCCTGGACTGGTAGGTGTGCCTTGAGGACTGGGTTGGGAAACACTGGTCTAGTGCCTCAATATGGGCCTGGCTTTGGTGTAATGATGACGAGTAAGAGAAAGAGTATGGGGTGCAGATTAGATCACCGGTAGTAAATGGATAGGAGACACAATACTGCTAGGGCATGGTTGGAAGTGCACTTTCTACAGCTTTTCATGTTTCTCCTCCCCTACAGAACAATTTCAATATTGATATATGAGTTTTAAAATCTAATAACAAACAACAAAAAAACAAGCAGTGCTCAAGAAAAAACATTAATACCAGTATCACCAGTTTTTACAAAAAATCCTATTCTATCCATGAATGGAAATTGATGTAAATACTTGAATAAAATGGGAAGCACACAGACACCGCTTGGGAATCATACAGACGTACTATTCAAAAACCATATAAATCAAGGGAGAAATGGCCGTTAATACACATAAATTGCCTTATTAAGCCTTCTTTACTCAATACAGCTCTCTCAAGGGGCAGACATGTTGTTTAGAATCTTGGGTCAGATCTTCACTCACCTTGGTTCAGGTGAAGAAAGATCTGTCTCATCTGACCAAAGATTCTAAACAAAATGTCTGCCTCCTGGTGGAGCTATATGGATTAATGGTAGCTCAGTAAGGTTCTTTATTTGTATTCTTTAATTAAAGCATTTCTATATAAAATGATACACTCGATACAGTCTTTCAGTTAAACGCAGCTTTATGTTATTTTTGAATACAGTTGTCCTTTAAGGAGAGTAAGAGAGAACATATGCAATATTGAAGCTGATGAAGCCCTTCCTGCTTGTAGGACGTTCCATGCCATCCTACTTTTTAGTGCCAAGATTCTAGTAGGATGGCATGGAACATCCTACATTAAAAAGCTCATTGCAGCCCCCTGCGATGTGCTGTGTGCGGATCCTGCTGCAGGGACTTGGAGTGGGGTCCCCACTGTCAGAGGCCTCAATCTTTTTTCTGACACAGAAAATGTGTACATTTTATAGTAAAAGCCTGCAGATCGGCATAGACCGTCCTGCATGTAACAGCTCATTGCGGCTCCCCGCGATGAGCTGTACTGTGGATCCCGCTGCAGGGACTTGCAGCGGGATACCAAGTGTCAGATGAGGCCACTTTGAGTGGCCTCAGTCTGACACAAGAAATGTAGCAAACGCTCAAACAGAGCATCCGCTACATTTTTGGCATCCCGGCGTGCCCGAACTTAATAACCAAAGCACCATCCGTCGTGAAGGGGTTAACATCAAGAGTAGATCTGATGCAAATAGAATGTTCTACCTCATGTTGGTTACTCTCTCAAGAATTACAGGATGACCTATCATGGGTACAGAGGAGTTTCAC